>VWZW01006491.1:824016-1413516 GCA_013397115.1 Edolisoma coerulescens | reverse complement strand
AGTTGATCTATCCAGTTTTTTCTATGCACAATATTCACTACTGCAGAAATATTACACTGATATTTAAAACTATTTTTTTTTTCCCAAATAAAGCTAAACACATGAAGAAGAGGAGACAACCATGCCTTTCTATTGGGAATCAACATTAATCCCTGTAACTTTTGGCACACCACCAATTCATCTTCATATCTCAGTTTGGTTTACCTAAGTTATACCTTAAACCAAACTCTTGGATTTCTGAGATCTACACAAAATCCTTGTTGGACCATTTCCCTCACATGCTATACCTCACACATGCCCCAGAGCATTACCTGTCCCATCATACCAAGCGCTGCTTCTCAGAGGCTATCTAAGCCTTCCTCACTTTATCATCAGGACATTGCCTTCACTGTCCCCTTAGAAGATGCAGCATCTACCCCACTAAACTGAAAATTCAGCAGTAGCCCAGGTTCCAGCTCTGGCCTGGGACAGACAAGTGTAGTGTGTTTATTACACCAGCCTCTTCTCTGCAGTGCCTGATAAATCACAAATGCTGCCAGTGCTCTGTACTTCCAGATAAAAAGAGCTAATACATATCCTACAAGCTGGTCTTTAAAACTTACATGTAGGTGATTTTTCACACTTAGATTGGGTGTTGGAATCTGAGGATATAATCTTCCATTTTACTCATTGTGTCACAGCAGAATACCATAGCATGAACAGAAAAAGCTGAGATAGGAAAAAGCCCAGTCTTGTTTGCACATCTGATGCAGATGAGCACATACTGACTTGTGCAAATCACAACACTCTTCATTCACATTTAAAATAACGATGATTAATGATGATGAAGGTAAAGTCACTGTTCTGGTATTTTATTAGGAAATGTTGTTAATTTCAGCCCATATCTGTGTTCAAAAGAAACAATCTTACAAAAATAATTTTATTCCCTTCAACTATTTTTTTAAAAAATTCTTTCTGGTAAAGAGTGAGTCCAACACTTTTACTTGTGTCACTAGACAAAAACTGTTTCCCTCTTTTGTAAGAAGCAATACCAGATCTCAAATTCTGTAATGAGCTGTAATGAGGTGGTAAAAATGCAATGAAGAAATAGGACCAAAATTCAACACTAATCACTCCAATTTTCTGTCACATTCCTGAGCACTCAACGTTTCCTATTTCAGATAAATGCATAAATTATATTTAAATTTTATTGTGACTTTCACTACATTCCCAGAAGCACTCACAGCTGTAATTTGCCATTTTAGTCTAAATGAAAGGAGAACATTTTGCTCTCACTTAACCACATAACCTCATTGACTTCAGTGAAACAAGGAGCATGAGAACGAGTCAAGCCTAAGTGCAATTACAGTATGTATACAGAATGCTGTATGTGCTATTTACAATGTGATGACATTTTGGAGTGAGAGGTAAAGCTGATCGTACTATATTAGAACAACAAGATAATTTTGTCAAAGGAGCAGCAGTAAGACATGATGTGTTACTGAGTTCTCCTTTAGTGTTTTTCATTTGTAAGCATTTTAATTTGGTACTGAACAAAACTACCAAGTTCACAAAAAATATTAACACTACCATAGTGCTGTGCTGCAAGGTTAAAAGATGGCTACAGCATATTAAGGTTTTCCTGTTTAATTTAAATCAGGGAATGGAAAAGGAAATCTTACGGCCTCTTTTGGAAATATTTTCTATAGAGAACACATAAAGGCATGCTATATAATTAACCAATAAAAGAGTGTTTCAAGGCAAACATTAGAATACTAAATAATGAGTACAATTTAGATTTGTTGCAGCTCCAGTGACTGGATATAACTGCTCCAAGCTTTTCAGGCAATCTTTAAAGGGTGAATTTTCACATCCCCACACCCACATTCTGAAGAGCATGCTCAGCAGCCACTTCACCTCCTCCTCACTCAGCCCTCAGCCCTGCTCTGCCTCAACAGCTTATCATGGGTCACATGCATATCAAAGCATTCATGATACAATGGCTTCATAAAATCACCCAGAATTCACAAGTTAAATCTTTACAAAGTCCCCAACTGCCAGACAATAGTGTAAATGTATAAAAATATCCACATAGGCATTTTGCATTATAGCTCGGCAACAGAAAATTACAGTAATTATAAATAATGAAGTCTCTGCCAGGCTTCAGTGATGGGAAAACTGAAAGACACTTAAAGGGAACATCCTTCTGCCTTCCCCACACAGACACCTATTTACTGGTGCTTTCCAACACAGGCACAGCCTGAGAGTGAGGAGAAGCAAGGAAGTAGCCGCTCCACCCACCATGTCTCTCAGACACTGCAGGGTGAAGATTCCTTTCGGAATCAAACTTTAGGAGGGGCTCAAAGCGAACACAACTTCTGCTCTGTGAGCCAACAGCAGTGGTGCAGAGGACAGCTGCAACTTGACAGCTCCTGCTGCTCCAGCATGCGCAAGTCCTGTAATTGGGGATCTACAGCTCTGGGGAATATGTCCTTTGCCTATCCTACATCACTGATGCACATCCTCGAGGAGATTAGATTACATTGTTCTCTTCTCTATGCTTTCTACTAAACCATGTTTGCAAAGGATTAAAAACAGCTCCAGTAAGGCTCCAATGATAATGTGAAACAAACATTCAAAGTGCTTTAGATAATATGTGCAGAATTTAGACCCATTTTCCTCAGACAGAATTGAGAGGAATAAAGCAGGTCACAGTAAGGACAAGTCAGCTCACAGACAAACGTCAACTGGCTAAAGCAGAAGTGTTATTTGCTGGCAAACATTAAGCTTTCCCTGTCCATCACCTGTGCTGGAGCCACGTGGTTGTGGCTGGCCACAAAGTAGAAACAGAAGTCCAGATCCGTCTGAGAAACACTAAACATACACCACAGCTTCCACAAGTCTCCAGTTTTGCAGCTCAGTTTTATATTCTGAAAAGCAACAACACTTCCTTACTGGCAAGTTAGAAAGTAAAAACAAGTAACTATACAGCCATACTCTCCTTTCACTCCATTCTGCAAAATTACTTGGCCATGAAGAGGAAGACAAAGATTTTAAAAATATGAAAACTTTAAAAACATGAAAAGTTACATCTCAAGCCTGGACTTTAAATGATGTCATATGCTGAAACGTAATTATTTCTTTATCAGAAGGTTTAAAAAAGCCAAGTACCCAGTGGCTTAGTGGCCTGGGAAGAACACTGGTGAAGATTCCTCACTGAATTTTGCTCCAGCATAGCTCTGATTGGTTTGAGGTGGAAAAAGAGGTTGGAATTTGTTAAATTGGATCTACAATTTTGGGTAAATAAACAGTGCTCTATGCCCCTTTGACAAAGACAGCAAACATCATCAGTACAATTGTGGGAAGAGTATAGAACGGCTTGGCATTGCTCTTCCCAAATTCATCACCAAATTGTAAAAGTGATCCAAAAAACTGCAGAAGGAAATGCATGTCAATTCAATCACTACAGCAAATGCGTGATAAATTACGTTTTCTGATGTTTTTCCAGACTAGCTTTAAAATCTTGAAGTGATTGGATGGAATAACAACATGGGCATCATTAGAGAAGTGTATTTCACAAAACTGGAAGGGTTAAATAGCACAGCTACTCATAGAATTTGTACTACTTTATCTGGCAATCTGTGTGCAGATTAGTCATTTGTTCAGCTGTCCCTAATAGGGTCATTTCCATAGCAGGCCTATGGTGGCTTATGCTTCAGGATGATATGAAGTTTGCAATAGCACTCTAAAGACATTCTACATTATAAAATCACTGAGCAGAGTGATTTGCTTGCTATGTGAGATGATTGGATAGTCTGCTCTGAAAAGCTCAATTTCACTTCTGTCGATATGCCGTGGCTTTCAAAGTGCTTAACCTCATTTCAAGGCTGGAAAAGGTATTATCTGGTCTGTCATTAATGTTATGGAGAGGGTAGAACTTTTTTTCTCTTTAATCATCATCATAAAGTTCACAAAATTGTTTGTTTTAAACTACCTTAAGTTTGAGATTCTAACCCAAAACTTGATGACAGAAATGTCAGTGCTCTGTTTAAACATGACAAGGATACTTGAAAGCTAGGGAACATTGAATAAACGTCCTGTTACACCTGTCCTATGTGGCAGTTCATAAAATTAGTAGCACACAGCAATTAAAACCACTCAGTCAGACTTTTAGTTTGTGACATTTCCCCTTAACCTCCTGGCAGCAGCAGAATTTTCAGTGCTTAACTTCACAGGCTGGATAAGCAAGAGTCTAATACAAAAGGAAGTTTTAGATCAAAATAGAAAATTTGAAATAAAATGCTATACAGTAAGTACTGGAGATATATTTGGATTAAAAGCATTTATGAACAATTATTTCAACTATTTATGTCCTGTAATACCTGCCGACATCTTATTAAATCAGATCCTATTAAGTTATATCCCCAAACTTAAAAGCTCACAGTGTAATGAAAAAAAACAAAGCCAAGCAAAGCAAATCACATAAAACTATAAGTAGAGAGGAAAATATGCAAAGTAGAAGGATAATGGAAGTTAATTAGTGTATTTTCTAAGTAAGACTAAGTTTGTAGGGAGAGGTAGCACTGTTTGTGAGATGATACTACATAGCAGACAAAAGAACAGACATGGTTTTAAGTATGCAACACCAGCAAGGCCTGAAAAAGAAGCCACAGACTTCAGCCTAAGGGCAGCTTGCAAACAAATCTCCATGTTTAAATTAATAATGATAATCATTTATTAAATTTGAAAGAAAAAGTACCTTTGGAGAAGAAGGTGGTATTAGCAAAAATGGAGATGATTAGGTCCTGTGGGATAAGCTTGACAGATAATCAATTAATTATTATCCTTGGAACACTGAGGGTGTCCTATACAGAAAACTGCAATGTATCATTAAAAAAGTATCTACTGAATACATGATTTGTATCCAAGAGTACTGAGAAATTTTTTTTCCAAGCTCTTCTTACATGAAAGAATGATGTTAGAGATGAAGCTGTATTCTCACTTTCTCTTCTGTAAGAACTTTCTCATGTCAACAGTAGCAAGAAACAGAAGTTGTTAGAAGGCAGGTAGAGGGATCTCTGGAAAAATTATCTCACCATATGACCTACTGGAAGGAGAAATTATAGTTTAAATATACTCAGCATCTAGTTAATTTGATTGCTGTTTTATACCAATGTAAAAGTCAAATACATTATGGACTTGCTTGAAACAGATTGGGTCAAAATACAGATATTTTTACACCCCAGTCCACCGAGACTTTACCTCAGGTTTTATTTTATTTTAAGTTTTTCAAGGAACTTTTAAAAGGAAGTATTCCCTGAGACAAAAATATTCATTTCCTTTGATGCAGAGATTTTTTTTCCCCCTATTTTTGTTCTCTTAAAAAAAAAAGAAGAGATTTTTGGAACAAAAGTAAACTGTGCAATAGGTTTGCCTCAATAAAGGAGTGGAAAGCAAGAAACAGCAAAGCAGAAGACGTGTAACTATGAGCCTCCTGAAAATGTCAGTGTCTCATTCAACCGCACACTAGACACAGAAGCCAAGTTCAGGATGATTCTAATGAGAGTTGTGTCTAATAAGAAAAATGAGACCATAACTGTCTTTGAATGAGAAATACCCCTACTTTTAAATAATTGCCTGATACCAGAGCTTTTAAGAGCAAAATGAGGTATTTTCTTTTGATGTTTTAAAAGAATTCTAAATCTAAAACTGTATCTAGCAACTTAAGCAATGTTCTGTTAATGTTATCTCCAAGCTCTGTTATCAAGAAACCAAACAAAAGACAATTTTGGTCAGAATTGCCTGATTAACTTGATTTTACATTTTTAAATATAAATTTTTGAAATCTACATTCAGATTTCCAAGTTTTATTGATATTCCTTTTTGAAAAGTGGAGGAAAATCATTCCCAGAAAGATAACTTTTCCAAGAGAAATGTAAAATGAGTGACAACAAGACCTTCATTCTAATTGCAGTGACTCTGATCCTCCTTAAATGCCTCCCGAGCAATAACCAGTGCCAAGGAGACCATATTGGGAGTCTTTCATTTGCTGGATATAGCAACAAAAACCCCCCTGTATTGCTCTATTCAATTTGGAAAAATACTAATAGTAAGTCAAGATGACTAAACGTATTATGTAAAAACATGGAAAAATAATTCTGCCTTCATAATTACCCATGGTGAACTGGCTTGTCCAATAGCATCAGAGGTTGAAGGACACAATGTTTCCTGGTGGTGTGGCATTGGGGAGGCTGGAGAATGCCACAACACTCGTGCAAACACACTGACTAGTCCATAACAGAAGTCAACTTCAGCATGTACTATGTCTATGGTTCTTCAAACCATATGCAAAACCCCTGTGTGGGAAACATGTGCAGCTAAGTCCAAATAATTGCCTGGAATCTACTCTCTTATTTTAGGCTTCAACATAGAAACATAGAGTTGTTTGGGTTAGAAAGCACCTTAAAGATCATCTAGGTCCAAGGCAGCATAGTTTTGAGAATTCTGTCCAGGATTATATCTTTCAAAATATATATAGTATTAAACATGGTTATTATTGAAAACAAATAAGCAAAATAAAATAGCTTTTACAGGCTGTTTTTTTGTGATTTACTTTTCAAGTAAATGGAAACAATTTGTTAATTCAGAACTCAGACAAACTGGTCACTCCAACTATGCTAGAGAAATCTGAAAGGGGGGGTTTTTGTATAAAAGAGAAAGGCAAGAACCTCGGCTATGTGATGGACAAAATGATCAAGGCTTCTACTTTTCATAAGGTAGAAACTGGCAGCATCATCAGTGTTAGATCACCGATGTGGGTGATCTTCTGACAGACAAATCGTATTGTCATGAGCAAGTGCACTACGCAACTGCTGGGCACATTTCCTTTGATATCTTCAGCAGCATCTGTTATCTTAATGTTAAAATCTGGAATTGTCATTTCTCAAGGGGTGTTTAGGCTTGCTTTAAAGCCATTACACTGCTAATGCTAACCTGATGGTGCCAAGAAACATTTCCACCAAATTTTTTTTCAACAAGACTTAAGAGAGAGTTTTGTCAGATGTGCCTCCTGGCATTCTCTATTATGTCAGATCTTGTGATATTTAGTGGAAAAGGTAAAAGTAAGGATGAGGGTCAGTGAAATGTAAGGAATACAAAACTTTTCTTCCACTGTTCCTGTTTTCATGTTGTTCATCAAAACCACAATTTGAAAATCTCAGATAATACAAGTTCCATTTTTATTTAATTGCTTAACTGTATAATGCTATAATAACTTAATGGCTATACAGCAGATTTATCATGAGGAACAGGCATTATAGTGTGACAATTCTAGATTACTGTTCTTTATTACAGGGAATTCAGTGCCAATTATGCACTTTTTGTGATCTCATATTTTCAAAGGAGTTCCTGTGTGTCAGAAGACAAAACCAAGTATTTGAAGGTTTGAAGCTCAGATGAGTGTCTTATTTCTGAACATGCAATAGTGAGCTGTAAATCTCAAGTGAACAGGCACTCTGTCTCCAGTTATGTGGTGTTTACATTTCTAATTATGATAAGAAAAAAAAATATATTTATGTATTACAAAGCCTTTAAAATTATTATTTTTAAAAAATAAACCAACATTTTCCACATCTAAACACAATCAAATCTAAATTAATATAATACTGGGGGATCCATTTATATCAAAATTTTGATAAATTATTTTCCCTCTACTTTAAGGAATATCCTCATTAAGGAAGATGTAGACCTTTAGCAAAAAAATTAAAGGAAATACTACAGTTGCACTGATCAACAACTATTGCAACTATCTAATGAGCTCTTATATTGGACTGTACATGTTTATTTTTACATGTCTTAGCATCTCCACTACTGACACCACCCATCATAAAGAGCCATTTCATCAGAAATGGATTATTTTTCTCTCCACTGCGGACTAGATCTAGCAGCTGACACACAGGAGCTGCAGATGCAGTGCCTGCTACAGCTTAGATTCTCTCAGGAGAATCTGAGACTCACTTTATCTTGACTACAGAAGGTTTATTTCTGTGCTGCTTGTAAAGTATAACAAAGAACACAAAACAGTTGACTTGTATGTGAGAACATCAGAAGTCCACTGGCATTTAAAAATTTTTGTTTGCCTTGTAGTCTGTTTGGTTTTTATCTTGTTTTTCTAATGCAGAGTAAAGACTCTAAAGGATTTAATTTGAAAATAATTGTGTTTATATTAAAATGCTTGAGAGCATTACAAACTTGATCTGGGCACAGCCCAGTTCCTATCTGCCATTTGCTCTAAAGTTTAGCTCCTGTAACAACAAAAGAAGGCGGCAGCATCTTGCTCCTGGAAAAGCTGTTATAAAAGCAATAAACAGACATGCTGGACATGGACAAGGCTTAGGGTGGTGAAGGAACAGAGGTGATGATGAGCATTCTGAAAGTAGCAGGAGAAATAAATGCCCAGTCATTTGTGAGTGGAAAAATCATAGGTCCTCTTTGAGACAGCCACCACTTCTTTCAGTATTTACTAGACATAATAAAGTACACAGGGAATATAAAATTCCCATCTGGTATTTAAAATTCCAGAAGCGTGACCAGCTCTTTAAATGTTATCACATGTTAAAATAGGAAAAGCCAGATGCTAAATTTATAAAGTCAACGTGCTGCATCTTCTCAAAATCCAAGAGCTGCCACTGCTAAATCTAGTGTGTTGGCATCAGACAATTAATCAGTTAAACAGTTAACCTTTACCAGGGAAATAAAGCAGTGCATGGTGTGAGATACAAACAGCCATGCATTTCCCAGGCCAATTATAGACACCAGAGACAGAAAACCAGGCATCAGCAGGACTTCCAAATGATCCTCAGTAAATTAGCTTTTCCTCAGAAGACATTCTGGATTTCTCATGTTTGGAGTCTACAGCTGTAGCTGCTGATCAGTATTTAGCTAGGCTGCCATGGGGCAATACAGGGGTCACAGTAAAGAATTCTTTTTCTTCCAACTGGATCTAACAAACTAGTCTAGGCTCTATTCAAAATCCTGGAAAAAAAAAAAATCAGCCCAACCACAGGCCTAAAAACATACTATGAACACATTGTGGAACCATTTCAGAAGTATTTAATACTATCTTGGGTGCCCTTCAAGAAAGAAAGTAAGCAACAAAGCTCTTGCAAATGTCACCAGAGCCATCCCACTAGAGATGAAAGAGAGATGACAGCAACAGCAGTAGCACAAGAAGCTTGACACTCATTTATAAATTTAGAAGTCAAAACTAACTGGAAGCTGTATCCGTATGTGCACATAATCGTGGAGCAGAGAGGATGAGTGAGCAGCAGAAAGGAAGAATCTCTCCTAAAGTAACTGCTGTCAACAGGGTTTGTGTAAATGCTATTTACACTGGGAGGCCCAGGCAGACTGCAATAACCCCACAAAAGTAAGAGGAAAGACAGCCACAGTCTCAGCCAAAACCCCTCTCTTAAGCCACTGAGAGAGCCTTGCACTCCAAGCTGCATGCAAGTTGTGAGTCCTAGGTGACTTCAGCAACAGATGCTGAACCTCGGCTGGGTTTGCTCCCTGAAGGTCTTTTCTTATGCACTGGGTGGGATACAAAATATAACATTGTTCAGGCAAACCCTCAGGCAAAGTCTGCTGTAGCAGAAAACTCCAGATGACATTGTCAGGTATCTGCTGCAAACCAAAGAACTCTTCCCAAATGCGATGCCTATAATTAAATGCACCATTTAAACAGAAAGCAGAGCAGCAAAAAGAGATGCATGCTCACTTTTAGCTGGCTGAGACTACTTCTGCAATCACCTTGTTATTACTCATCAAGTCATTAAATTGCTTAATATCCACTGGACATCAAGGAAAAGCTTCCATCAAGCAGGAGAGCAGAAAGTGTATTATTAGGCTGCACACAACCACAATTATATAAACACCTTATGAGATCTCTTCTACCACACATCGCCCTTGAAAGTTTAGGATCATTTCAGAGCAGGAAAAAACACTGAAAAGTGTGTTTAACTTACACATGTGTGTCCTGCACTTGCAGAAGTCCATTTCCATGGACTCTCCTGGGGTTTTTTAGAATGTTACAGACCTAGATTCCCAGGCCTTAACACAGATGTGCTGGGATGCTGCCCCAGAACCAACATGAGAGGTCAAACCTCGAGGCACTGGCTCTGAACCTCCTTTTGGACCCACCCCCACTGCCAGCTGCGTGGAGAGCAGTGTAGGTGGGCACTCTTGGGCCAGCGTCTAAAGCACCCAGGTCTCCAGCCTCCATCTTTTTCAGACTGAATGACAACTGGGTGGGTGAGAACACCGTGTTTTAGGCATTGTTTTAGGACTGAAAAATCTTTTACTGTACCGTTGTAGCACCAAGATTCACCACTGCTTTGGTAAAGGTGTTACCCTGTTTTGTGGCTTATCAGACGAGAGGAGATAAGTGAGCACTGCAAACAGGAAAAAGACAGGGCCAAGCATTCACAGCTCCCATTAAGTTCAACTGCAGTAACACTGCTGAATTTTGTATAAACCTTGTAACAAAGGGGCAGTAACTACGCTAATCAGAAATATTTTCCCTAGGCAAGAAGAAATGATTGAAATAACACACTACAGCAGACTGTTACAGTCTTTTGGTCCTGACAATGCTGTATTGAAACAAAAAAATGATAGTCCTTAAAAAAATTCTTTCATACCCTGGCATTTAATCCCAAATGTCAATAGTAAAGCTATAGCAAAATGAGTTTAATGGGCTCTGTGGGCACTCAAGATCAGCTGCCAAACAAAGAAGAAAGGCAGAATTGAAATGGTCTACATTCCTTTTCTGCATCTATCACTTAAAATTATAGCTAAAAATTTTCTAAAAAATACTGCAAAAGGAACTTCGCACTTCTCTCAGCAGGTTTTTAAAGACTTAAAGGAGATCCACCAAGAAAGATGATTTAATTGGTTTGGTACCTGTTTTTCAGATTGGTTTCTTATGAGCACTGTAAAATGCTTAATCCATCCTGCAGAAGATTGCTCAGTCCCTCTGAAGGGCAGTTTTCAAGCAGCAGATGCCTAGGGGCACTGTTATTTGATAGGAGCCTAATTTATGAATGACATTCAAGGCTACAGATGTCAGCTGTATAAAGACAACTCCCTGCAATGTCTCTCTCCCTCCAGAACTTGAGATGCTGGAGCATGCTGAAATTTAAGACTTTCTTCAGTGTTGCTAGAGGTATACAGAGAAAGAGGCAGATGCCTCAGAATACTTAATCTTGTGCTGCAGTCTCTGTGATACTGAGCAAATGTTTTTGTCTTCCATTTTATTTTATCTACAAGGGTGGCTGACAAATGACCTGCCTCTCAATCTAATGTATCTACTTTTGGAAACTAGCAATGTTATTCATGCCACTGCTGGTTTCATCATTTCTCAAATTAAAAGATGTTTTGCCTAAACTTTTCGTTACTAGACCAAGGCAACCAATTTTTCATATATGATACTATCTGATGGCTTTTCTTCCATATGTGCTAGACATAAATATAATTTACAGGTTATTTCCTGCCAGCCAGGATAATAATCTGTTATTGCTTGAAGAAGAAAATACTTCTGGTGGTCCAAATACAGTGTACTGGGCACCTAAAGAGAGATTGCAGATTTTGTCTGTGGTCATATCACTAAGATGCTAAAAATCTCATCCACGCTCCTTCCAAACAGCCTAAATTGGAGAGCAAGCTTACTTGTAACTTAGCTTGTCAAGTCACTTTTAAAAACTAATCTTGTTTTTTGGAGAACTTTTTCCTATGTTTTATAACTCATAGCAAAGCGATCTTCTTACATGTGTTTGTCATACAGGCTGTCATTCTGAAGTTTTTAAAAAATATTGTTCAATACCAACTCTGCCCTCTCCTGCTGCAAGAGAGAGACTATTTGTAGTAGTTTATTAAAATGGCAGCAGAATCCCATATTAAAATTGCCTTTATTATCGTAAATGTCAGGGCACTTAGGTCACCATCACTTTGGCTACTTGGATTGCTGCAAGGTCGAATGAACACCCAGAACAAGAACAGTTTATGTAAAATAAAGTTACACCCAAAAGATGATGGGGAGGATTGACTTCCTCGACTGTTTTTGTCACTAACCCTATCTAGATTGGAAGTTTTCTCGAGTACAGTGACTAAATAGAGTGTATGTGGTACTCTCAGGGGATAACTCTGTTCCTAGATGTGTTTAATCCCCCTCAAACACCGGACAGCCTGAAGGTGGATCATTCTGCCATTGTGTTACCCAGTGAAGGTGCAATTAACATCAGCTATATTTTGAAAATGCATGTCAACAGGAGGAAGACATATACATCAATCTGGTGAAACACTACATACCCTTTAGTAAAAAATCCTCATCTTTAGCTCTATTTATTATTACAACTTCATTTAAGTGCAAGAAATTATTTTTTAAAACTTCAAAAACTCAATCTGTTTCAAACCACAACAATAAAAGTAAATCATTTGTGACGGCAAATAACTTCTTGCTTTTACTTTAGATATATAGAGAGAAAAACCACACACAAACCCAAAGCATTATTATTTTTAGCTGACCTGAGTGATCTAGCAATTAAGGTTTGAGGTACAGATTTTTAAAAAGGATTAGCTGCATATTGGCTCTTACCTTCCTAGCAGTGGACACTTTAATCAACATTTGGAGAGAAAACATACCAAATTTTGTCGCTCTCAAAACATTTGGATGAAGCTTGTTAATAGGCTTGGCCTGATGACAAAGGTTTGACCCTACATGCAAGAAATACAGGAACCTGATGAGTAAGTGATTGATATGCTACCTTCAAAACTGAGGCTTGGGATTGCATTTTGCCACAATGTCGTACAATCCTTGGCAAGCAACCAGCAGTCTATCCCTCATTACACCATCTGGAGGAAAAAAACAACAGCAAAAAAGCCTCGGCACACACTCAGTTTTGGCAAAGGCATGTGTGGGAGAATAGCCTACCAGAGCCAAGCTGCCTCTGGCTTCTAAGAAGAATCTGGCTGATTCAGAGGCTTGTGACAGCCTCTCACTATGTTTTCATTTTCTGTCAAAATCAGAAAATCACATCAATCTTCAAAATAGAAGTACATTCTCAAATGCTATACTATTCATGCTCCTTAAAGCTGTTGGATTCATGACCAGATTTCCTGTTAAAATCCAGTTAGGTTTCCAGTTTAAGTTCAGAGCGATCTGGGGAGAGTCGAAGGGATCATTTGGTATTGTGAAAACAAAAAAAAATTTAAAGGGGGAGTATTTTTTCTTAATTCTCAACAAATCCTTGAATTTTTTTCCAAAACTTTCCAGTAATAACTGCAATTTAAACCTAAATATTTAATAGGCAAGCAAAAGATTTTGGTTTTTTATTTGTTTGCAATTGATGCAAAAGTAGGAAAGGAGCTGTGTGCTTGGTGTTACTCCTGTGTAAGGAAATCCTGGAGCTACTGCTTCAGTTCCCAAAGGAATAAGGGAGCCCTCAGCTCTCTAATACTCATTTAAGGCAGGAGTGTGATCATGAAAACAGGTCTGCCCTGTTTTGCCTTATCCTCTTGTTTCAAGCTGATGATGCCCCCGGCTGTGCTGATCCAGGTTTTTGACCATGAGGCACATCTGACCGGGGAACTGATCAGACTAAAAATGATCATAGAGTATTAATGAATGCATGGGTATTTGTGTGGCAGTGCCAGCTTACAGACACACTGGCTCTAATTTCCCAGATGCAAAGAAATGTTTTCCATCTTGATCTCAGGTAGTATTTTTCTCAGCTCCTGAAGCACTCATCTCTAAAGACAAGGCACAAGCAGTTGAGGAGGAGCAAGATGACCACCTTTCTGCTGCTCTCACTCTCCCTGTGAAGGAGGGGACTATTAATCCCCCTCACCCACTGAGGGGTTCCTGACTCCTGGGAGGGCCATGTCCTGGCTGGAGGTGAGGGGCCGCCTCGTGGCGCCCTGGGGTGACCCGAGGACAGGCAGCCTTGGCCCTGCCATGTGCCCAGCAGCACCCTCCACTGCTCCCCTGTCTGCTGCAAGAGGCATGTGTAGCAAGGGGCTGAGAGGGAGGGGAAAATGATCTGGAATAAGGGTTAGAAAAAGTAAAAAATGATTTGACGTAACCTCAAAAACTTGCTATATGGAGTTTAATTGATCCAGCCAGCGCATGGGAGTAGGAATTGAAATGAAGTTTTTTACCCAGCATATTTTTCACAGAATGAATTAATGCCTCGCTGAAAAGGTGATTTGCAGTTGGCATTTCAGGCAACCGTACTGCCTGGCTCTGGAATTATTCGCATTGTTGTTCACACAAAAGGAAAATAACCACTTGACTTCCTTTTCCCTGAAATATGTCTAAGATCACAACTTAGAAAGGAAAGTAAGTGGCAGATGGCAGCATAGTTGCAAAGTACATACACTCTGAGCGGTACAGACAGGGAAATTATTTTTTTCAAAGAAAAAGACAAAGGAAGAGTGAGAAAGAATAACAAAGCAGTGAAGTTCTCATTAAAAGTACTGGGGTGGCTTTTGGTTATGTTGTTATCACATAGACAAAAGACAATCAAGAAGTTATTTACATCCCTTTGTTTTGTGGTGTTACTCTTCATTGCATCTAGCAAGAAAGGTTTTTAAAGAATAAATTGGAATTTTGTGCACTTAGATCATTTGTATTCTAACCTTCAACCATTCCCTATGGAGAGGCTTCACTCTGCAATCTGCAAGATTGCCCATCTTCCTCTGTGTACCCAGGAGAGTTTAGCCAGACACCACCTGCCTCTCCAGCAGCTCTTGCCCTGCTTCCCCGAGAGTGCCAGGAAGTCAATCCTTTTTTCCCAAGCAGCAGGATGAAGCACTACTGATGTTTGCATCAACCTTCATGTTTGCTGCCTTTTTCCATGTAAAGAGAATGAGTCTGAGCACTCCTGCTTCCTTGACGGACAGAGTGCCAGTGGAGACAGACCCTGGCTGTGTCATCAGCCGGAGACCCATGTCAAGCATTCAGTCCCACAGCAAAGCAGGGTTCCTTCAATGGCCGTGTGATCCCACAAGAGTTGGCCTGACAGCTGCACACTGCATTTCTTTTCACTTTTGCATCATGCTGCCTTTGATATCAGAGTAGCTGGGAAATAAAGACTGCAGACTGCTTTAAAATCTCTTTTGTTCAAGAGATCTTTCAGATTTAAATAATGCTGAAAGGAGACTGCTAAAAGTGAGAAGAGGGTTTAGGATGTTGAAGGAGCCCTACACAGAGTTAAAACAAGCTCAGGAGAATCCCTGTTGTTTCCAGACACCTTATGAGCCAAATATCTTCCTCCAGAGGTCTAGGTTCACATTATTTATATAGCAATCTCTTCTGATTCTGCTCAAAGACTAAGCAGCCCCAAAGTCTGGAAAATGATCAAAAGGGGAGTTTGATCTTATGCTGCTTCTATAAGAAAAAGTCTCCCAGAAGAATGTCTCTCTGTTAAACTACCCTATTTAATTCTTACAACCCTGAGGTATGTATCAAGATTTGGACCCTTAAATTGATTGGCATATTTTATTATTGTATTATCTGCCTCCTTGGGGTATACAGCTGCTCAGTGAGCTTGTGTTTATAGAGCTCTTGGAGGTCCACAGATGGAGAGCGAAGAGAAGCAATCTATATTTTTACACTGCCTATTCATGTACCCTCTTTTTCCTTAAGGCCTGGCCTCGAACACATGGATAACTAAGGTTTGATATGATTCCCTCGGGCATAGTGACAGAACATATTTACTGTTTATTGCTTCACAAAGTTGATTTCTATCAGTAGTGCACTACATTCCTATCCAAGCAGGAGCCAACACATCCCAAAGAAAAGTGGGTGATAAAAAGAGAATTTTGCCTGTTGAGCTGCATCAGAATCAAGGCCCAAGACACCAAAGCAGAGCAACCTCACTGTGGTCTTCAACATCCTCACAAGGGGACCTGGAGGGGCAAACATCAACCTCTTCACTCTCGGGACCAGTGACAGGACCCAAGGGAATGGCATGAAGCTGAGTCAGGGAAGGTTTAGATAGCAAGAAAACGTTTTTTACCCAGAGGGTGGTTGAACACTGGAACAGACTCCCTAGGGAAGTGTTCACAGCACCAAGCCTGACCGAGTTCAAGAAACACGTGGACAACGCTGTCAGGACATGGTGTGACTCTTGGGATGTTCTGTGCAGGGCCGGGAGTTGGAACAGAAAACACTGAGCAACAATGCGTACCAGTGGCTGCATCATCCCCTCTGGAGCGGCCCTGTAATCACACACTTTACCAGTGCCACAGCAGAGTTTCAGTAAGAGTCAATACGGAGGAGCAAGACTGTTTTCCCTGCTTTTCAACTCTGAATATACTTGAGGCCATCCTTTTACATAACAGTTCTTTGCCTTTGTTTTGAGAAATCCTTCAATATGGACAAATGAGTCTACATTTATACCTACATCAGCCAATGCAATTACAGGTGGAGAAGCCAACTGGAGAGTTTCCAATTATTCTGAGGAGTTCTGGTTATGCTTCCCTAGTCACAATAGGAAAAGGAGAAAGCAAAATGTGCTATTAGCATAATGAGCACACAGAAATGGCCCCTGTTACATTTAGTGACAGACAGACAAACACATATGCACAAACATTAGGAAGAAGTTTGTTTAGCTATTTTCCTAGCTCCCAGTCACTGCAAATACCCCTAATTAACAATGCTTACAGACAAAAGATGTAAGAAATCAGTTAGTATTCCTGACTACTCACACAGATATTTGGGATTTGAATTTATGCTCCCTAGTGAAAGCTTTAAAAGTACATATGAAGGACATCTCTAATGACATAAGTAATAAAAGTAAGTTGAAACAGGAATTCAGCTTTACTCTTTACCAAAATACATTTAGTCCTGCTGCTTTATCAGATACTTAAGATTATCAGCCATATTTTGCCCAGTTGGGAGACAACAGTTATTAACAAAGAAATTCTTACAAAATGTTCATCAATAACATTTTGCAAGAAAACTTCCTCAATATTTACTTTTAACAATTCTCATAGAAGTCAGGTTAAATTCCAATCTGAGCACAAATGGACAAGCTGTTAACTGGTGCTTTCTACAGAGACATCCAAGTTTGTTTCACTGAAATTAATACACAGTTTTCATAATTTTCATAAAGGAGATACTGTGGAAAAATAAAGAAACAGTTTTTTGAGCAAGAGGGTGGACTAGGCAGGCATAGCTGATAACCCAGAATGGGTTTTCAGTTTAGATAAAGAGGCAGCAACCCATTTATGAACCCAAACAGTATTTTTCAAACTTGTGTCTCAGCTGAGGCCACAATTTGCTGCACTTTTGAAATATCATAGAAGAATGAGGACAGTTTTACTCCTGTGGATCCACCAGGATATGTACGTATCAATTAACTACAGCATGCACTCCTTTATTTGATTCATCAAAAAAACTCCAGTTATTATGACCCCATTTTTAAATCAAGCCACAAGAGAGATGGCCTCTTGTGTTGAGAGAATGTTTAAGTGTAACATTGCCCAACCATCTACTCAACTGCAAGCTTCAGAAAACTAAATGCTGACAAATAGTCTGGGATAATGTCTGTGAAATGCTCCACATGTGCTAGCTGAAAGAGTCTGATGCTACCTTGCTCTCAAATGTTAACAGCTTTGCAAAAACTATGCCCTCTCTTCTGCACCAGAAATTTTTCTTGTTCAATCCCCAATAAAAGTAGGTTTTGATTTAAGTTTGAGAAAAACCTCATCTATCATTTAGTTATGACAAAGTGAAAAGAAACCTGTTTCTTCATTCTAAGGCAATTATAAACAGCTAAGAGCCAGAAGTGCTGGCCCTGAGCTGCGCTGAGGTCAGTGGGCCTGTGAGCACCTACGCTGGCTGGTGGCCACACCAGCACTTCCACAGAGAAGCGCCACTCCAGGTATTTAAGGCAAACATCCAAGGCAGTAATTCCACTTCTTTTCAGTCAAAGAGCAAGAAAGTCCCGCTTTCCCAACAGGCCTATCCCTTCTCTGCAGGGTAACTTGCTTGGGAAGCCCAGGCGGAGCTGCAGGTGCTCGGTGCGGCAGCGGGAGCGGTGTGGGAGGGAGCCCCCAGGAACACCGGCCAGCTGCAGGCAGCCACCGCCTGCCTGGCACAGCTGAAACTCTTTGTCTCTGCCAGACTTAAGGGAATGCTTTCAGAAAGCCCTGACCAGAAGAGCCCCAATAAACTGGGGGATCTCAATCATGACTGACCAATTGCCAAAAAGAAAAAAAAAAAGAAAAAAAAGGGTATGTCTAGGAAATTTTTTTCACATATCTAAGAATAAGTCATCGGGCTGAAGTATGCACTGTATCTTCCAAGTTGAAAACAAAAGTCATTTGTTTGGTTGTGGGGTTTTTCTAAGTTACAGTTGATGTGACAGACATGCAATTTTAAAAGCAACAGCCTGCGTTAAATTTATCACAACCTCACAATGGGAATTCGAAACCTGAAGCTTGACTTATAAACAGCTCATGGGGACAAATGCTTCACAACATAGCTTCACATTAATTACTGTAATGCAAACATGAAAAAAACTGTACTGCAATCTGTTCATGCATGGACAGGTCAAGGCTCTGGGACCTCCTCAACATGAAGAATATTTCCAAGGAAAAGAAAGAAAAAAGCCCATGTAGACAGTGTCACACTATCCAACAGTTTCCTTGGACATCTGATAGTACCTAACCTTTTCCTTAAACACAAAAGTTGAATCTATGCTATTATATGATAAACTAAATTCACTAATTACAAAGTTTTCTAGCCTCATTGCTGTGGAAGAAATGGGAAAATAACGTGAATTCTAGCTACTTTTCAGCCTTTAAAAGAAACAGCTCTCCAAGAATCACACGTAAAGATGCATAACAATAACAATAAATATAGGGATTGTACAGATATACCTGAGACACTGCAGAACCCTTCCAGTTACTGCCTATAAGTAAGAGGTTATAACAATGTATTTATATATAGCTGTTTCCAGCCTGAAGCATCCCCAGTTTTGATGAAGTTAAAAGCCAAGTTCCTCAAGCATCATGATTGATACCTTAATGGGCAGGCTCAAAACTATTTTAGGACTTTTCCCAGCAAATCCAAAATTGTTTGTATTTTTCTTTCAATGCCCCCAATAGCATGTGAATTATGGCAAGTAGATTCATTATCCAATTTGATGAGTTCTCATCACCACAGACACTGCGATTTCAGGTGTTCCGGTCTCCACATATTTGTTACTCCTTTTTTGACAAAGATTAATTGAGGATAGCAGTGCCACTAGGGTAGGCATTTATATAATCAAGGCCACTGTAATCTATTCTTGGTGTCATAACCCAGACCACAGTTTCACAGGCATTGCTGTGAATGCAAAGGAAACATAATAGTGAAATTTAAGAAGGTTAAGACAAAACCAGCAGTACACTTGAGTTCAAACACTATTACTTAAAGGTAATTTAAGATATGGAGTCTTAAATCATGTACAATTGTTTCATGAGTAATAAAGATTCTATATTAAAGCAGTTCTAACTGCTTTTCTAACTAAGTTCTAACTAAGTTTTCCCGCTTGAATTTTTTTTAAAAACTGAAAGCTTCTTTTCTTTTTTTCTTGTCCTAAACTTTCACTAGATGTAAACAATTTGGTGGTGACATGAGCTAAGGAACCTTGCTGTGAGATTTTGCAATAGAACACAGTACAATAGCTGAAAAAAAAAACCAGTCGTGGCTATGGTAACCCAAAGTGAAACATGTTATTTGCATCGGTTTATAACCACACTGAGATGCAATTTACACATTAGTGATGTAACAGGACATGATTGATGTAATCACAAATCACCTATCACAACATGAAGCCACAAAGTGTTTTTTAAATTTGTTTCTGAAAAGCATTCATGGGGAAAAATGCACAGATCTGGCCCTTGACATCTCATGGGCAATTTAAAAGAAAAGATAAAAAAAGAAAATAGTAATATTTCTGGTTTAAAATATTCTGCTCTTTCATTTTATGTTTTTAATTTCTTTTCTCTCCCTTTTAGTTAGTGCAAACGATGTATGCTTAAAACGCCTTCTACTAAAGACAGCAGCAAAATTCCCATGAACTGGCTCCAGGTAAATCACTTGCAATCAGCATTACAGCAAGACAGAACATCTGACTGGCATGTCTCTAGTATTATTTTGAGTTGAGTAAAATCTAGCTTATAACCAATCTAGATTGGTACCTGACCAAGCATAGCTGATTTGCTAAAACTTTAGAAACCTGTCCATTGTACTGACAGTCCTGGGGTCTGTCTGGTCTGTTCTTTCATCTCCTTGCACGTGGGAGCAGCTGTGTGATACCACTGGTGACTAAGTGGTCACAGTCATGGTATGCTTGTGACAGAGAGACTTGGTTTTAAAATATGACCAAAACAGTAAGAGGGCTACTGAAAATCTAATGTTGAGATGTGCCAAATGGGATAAAATCCCATTTCAATATCAAGCGAATATCAGATTTTATAAAATCGTACTTTTTTTTTCTGGTTAGCTCAGAGAAAGCAGGGAAGAAATTTCAGCATAGAAAATACTTCCTGAGCTACAAAACGTGAAGGGGAAGTTGTGGCTATAATGCTCCTGATGCACAAACCAAGCCAGAGAGAAAAGCTGCTCAAATCAACACAGAGATCCCATCTCTATACAATGTCAGCCAAGGAATGGCCCTTCATGACAAGCTCATATTTCCTAACAAGTAATGTATCCTATTCCCCTCAGTCATGATAAATCTGGTGGTTTTGTTAATCAAAATATTCCTAAATATTTTTTTCAACAGATTCATTGTCTGCAATTGAAAATTGCACTTGACAGCTTAGTCATGGTGGAAACTGTTTACTTTTTAACTTGTAAATTATTTTGCTGAGAAAAAATAGTTGCATAATTTGTTCTTAAACATGACAAAGAAAGCAATGAAATTGCAGTTTAGTTGTCTTATGTTGGCTGTTTCAGCACGTCTTGAAAACGAACAGAAAATCCTGTTTTTATGGAGATAGATTCACTGAAAAAATCTGAAGTGGAAAATACAGAAAAGTCACTCAGGCAGATTTACTTTCATGTAGACAATTTTTTAAGAGTTAAAGGACTACAGTAGCTCTTTAAGGATTAGGGAAGTTTCAGTAGCATAGGCACATTTGCTGAAAATTCTGTAACTTTGATTTTCCCTATAGAAGCTTTTGGTAAAATTCCCTAATGGACAGTACATTTTTACCTCTTGTTACTACCTGCACATAAGGAGCAGGTAGTAAATATTGAAAAATAATTTATAAATACCACATTTATTTCCAGAGATCAAGTCTTCAATTTAATGATGAACTACAATAAAAACTATGTGCAAATCAGCATTTACAAAAAGAGAACTGTTAGAATGAAATTTGCACTTGTGCAAATACTTGCTTTCACATTCAGGTGCTGCCTAGGGTAAAGCCTATCATCAGTGTATCTGTGAAGTTGGAATTATTCAGAAAATGTTTACCGTCATTGTCTTTGAGGGAAGAGAAGGGAAGCCAGCCTCTTTTAACATATGACAGCTATGAACCCTCTAAATAGAATTTATTTTTCTAAAAAATGGACCTGAAATGAATGCGTGTACTTTCCTCCCTTCAGCCCAAGACTGTGGCTTCTGCATCTGTTACAGCCACTTTCCACAATGTTACAGAGAAGAAGGTCTGTCTTTGCAGCACTGACTTGGTTTCAGATCCATTACACCCAGGCAGAAAAAGCATTTAGAATATTTAAGAAACTTTAAATGAAGCTCCCAGAAAGGAGGTTGCAATCTCCTGCTAAATTACCTGTGCCATCTGTCCAGAATTTCCTCCAGAAATTACTATGAAAACATGCAGCCTGTAACATAACAGATCCCCAGATTTCCATGTAGATGTGCTCTTAATGTTCAGTATAATTACCTTCTCAAAAAGATTCAGTAATAATCACAGACTTTTCCTTAGGTAATTTAAGGACTTCATAAATGGTGAAGACATTTCAGTATCTTGGTCTATATACAGATGAAAGGCATGATCACAGAAAACTTACAAAAATGTCTCTTCAGGGAAAATGAGAAGAGTTTGCTATATTTACTAAATAATTTAGCAGCTGCATTTCCTCTTTTTTCCAGGAAAGGAAAAGGTACATTTTGGCAGAGATGCACAGTGTTAATTTGACTCAGTTGTGCTCTGCATAACAGACTCCTGGGTGTCAGGATGAGCAGCTGTGATCTCCCTCAGCTTCTCACCCAGGGTCATCCCCAGGACTCAGCACCTCCCTCAGCAGTAGCAACACGGTATGGATTACAGCTATGACACCCAGCCAGGCTTCAAGAGCTGTGGTTTCTATCATGGGCATCCACTGTGATCTAGATACCTTAATGCAACTGCACTTACATAGGACAGGCTTTCTTGAAAGAAAGATTAACAGCCTCTCAGCAGAGACAGCAGCATTCCAAAATATTGGCAAAATACTGCCGTTGATGAGTAACGTTTGCTGAACTCATGTGGTGTCTGCCTGAAAATTGCCCATGAACAGTTAACAAGATTCTCAAATGTGCTCATTATCTGGAGGATTATTCTTGATGTGCAGTCAGCTTATAAAAGGTTTGCTGCAAATACAGTCCTCATCAAGACAATTACTTACAGAAGTTACACAGTACATCTTTCTGTGCTCCAACTGGGCGGCCTCTCTGGCTTGCACAGCATGGGCTGTGAACAGTGCAATTAAATGCACAACTTCGTGTCTCAGTACGGAAACACGATGCGAAACATTTGCTTTTTGCAATCATCTATCCTCAACGCTTGAGCCTCTTATTACTTCTAGTATGACTGTTGGGTTAGAAAAAGGGACAGATTGAATTAAAACAATTTTAAAAACAAGGATCCAAGAGGTTAAACATTGCCATTGCCCTGCTAGAAAGCTTTCTTTCACTCCAAAGAAGAAAGGAAAGGAGGTGACACCTTCCTTTGCCTGTGTAATTGCTCCCAAATGTGATAAAGTCTATTCCAACAGACAAAATCCAAAGCTGATAAAAGCTTTCCACTCTCCCTGTGACATCCCATATCCTCCTGGTTAGAAGGTCTTCGAATTTCAACAACAAATTCAAGAAGATCATGGCACAACTGAAAAATAAAGTCATCTTTATAGCGATGATATACTGGATCCATTATCAGGACTAAAATACAATATATAAATTATTTTCTATACACTTAAATATTGAAGGCAGCTTTTGAAATACTTACGACTGATGAGGTTAAAAATATTCCGATCAACTTCTGGGCAAACTGCTAAAGGAAGTTAAGTAACTTGGGCATTGAAGTGCTTTCAGTTGTTACTCTGATCACAGTGATCTTAGTTCAAGTACATTATTCCTCCTCTTTTCCAAATGAGTAATTAACACAAAATTTTTAATTCACTATAATTTGAGTACCTTAATTTTATTCCTTATAATTCACATCCTTGATATACAAGTCCCACAAGACTGTAAATTTGTTTCACGTCACAACACATGACAATAAAAAGACTTCGATGCTCTGAATAATTTTGCAAAATTCCTAGAATTATTCCTATGTTGCAGGTAAGCCTGAGTTAGGTGCTTGTTTAGGATCTTGATTAATTAGCATCATCTTTAATAACAGAATTCGGCAACCTCTGAAATTTTTGAGTGCTAAAACATCACAAAGTAAGTATTTCAATGCTTAGTTCACATTTCCCTGCCTAATCAAGCTATGTATTTTCTTGCTCGTGCAAGCTAAACTTTACTGGGCAGGACCAATGTTACCAGAAACAATTTGTAGGAGAATTTGAGCTGTGCCCAAAAAAATACACAACATAGCTACTTATCCAACCCCCTCTGTGATACTACAAAGAGGAAGAGAGATCAGTCCTGGAGGCAAAAATAATCTCACCTAAATTACAGACCAAGACTTCTCAGATAATTTGGTATTGCATTTACACTGTTTCTCAATTTTGCTTATGCTGTTTTCTTTCAAATCTCTTCCCCATGTGTAGCAAAAAGCTCAAGTCAAGAAGGAATATGAACTTTAATTTTTACATCTTTACCTCACAAGAGTTGGAATAGCAGAGAGACTCCCTGTGAGGAAGAATAGGAGGGAGCTTTCATTTTGGTTTTCCCCTCAATCTTCCTAAAAAATAATTGAATTTAAAATTTCACTCATCAGGAAAACTACAGCCAGCTCACTCTTAACCACTTCACCTGCACTTTGCTCAAAAATTCTACAGGATTGGTTTAAAATACTCCAAACCAAAGCACACCATCTCAACCCTTATTTTTCTTTTAAAAGGCAAAGTAAACAACAAAAAAACAAAAACACCAAATACGCAACGGAAAAAGATAAACTTGTTTCAGGAAACAGCAATCCAAGGAAACATTCATCCCGCACAGTTACCTATAGATTTCAAAACTGAGAAAAAAGTTCCCTACAAAAGCTTGGAAAGTTTCTTCGAAATGGAGTAAGGCTTTTGTTGCTTCTAATCCTTTCAGAGCACACAAGATTGGATGTCATAGCCATGACATTGCTGGACTG
This sequence comes from Edolisoma coerulescens, assembly GCA_013397115.1. Lineage (NCBI taxonomy): Eukaryota > Metazoa > Chordata > Aves > Passeriformes > Campephagidae > Edolisoma > Edolisoma coerulescens. The sequence continues at coordinate 1,388,952 of VWZW01006491.1, read as the reverse complement.
AAAAGCTATTTTATGTAATTTTGCAGTTTGTAAGAAGCATTGGTTACAATTTTCCTTTCCCTCAGATATCTGCACAGTGCTCATGGTAACTAATGCACCTACCCTCATGAAAGAAAAGATGTAGAACATCATACACTTCTAGATAATACAATATGTAGTTTCCTAAAATAATACATCATATGCAGAATATTGCACTTATTTGTGAGACCTTAATGCTGGAGTCCATTAAACACACTGACCTACACATCTCTCGCTCTACATCTCCAGTCGATGACTGCTGCATTTCTTTCTTTATTAACGCAGTTTTCTAGACTTTACACTCTTGTGTCTTCATTACATTATGGCTTTTTGCACTTGGTGGTTTTCCTCACTGGCATTTCTGGTGGGAGCATTAGCAGAGTTTCACAGTGAAGCCAGAAACAAAACCAACCTACCAGATCAGGGATGGGTTTTGCCTTTCTCACAGCAAACTGTATCACAGTGGGTTAAAGCAGGATACATCTCCTCTCCAGACATTACAGTAGCATCTATGTAGATATTTATCACAACTGTATTTATTTACAAGGATGTACATGTGTCTGCCCTGCAAAGATCATTGGGTTCTGCAGCCCTGTGGGGCAATGAAAGGTGTCACTTAAATGCACTGCTCCCAAACATTTGCTGGTACTGCCTGGTGGGAAAAGATCGCAAACCCTGAGTCCTGTGACAAGTAATGAAGGAGATCACAGCCCACCTCTACCTCATTAAATTGCCCCAGTTATAGGGCAAAACCAATTGAAAGTGATGAAGCTCTGAAACAAGCAAAAAATTCACATTACCCTATTTTGTGAAAGGGAAGAGCAGTATGTGGGTTCTGGTCATTAAATAATTAAAAGTGCATGTAATGAAGACTAGCAGGACAGTGCCAGCTGTAAGATTTTATAAGATTACAGCCTGTATAGATTTAGAAAATGTTCAGGTTGTTTCTCTGCTGTTCTTAAACCTCAGAGTGAAATAATGGCACAGGGTACCTAATAGTCCTTTCACTCTGATGGCCTGCCTAGAGGGGGGTCTGACTGCAATGTGTGAGTGGTGTGAAATCAGAGAGGACATTTCTAAGACAGGGCTTCTATCTTTTCATCCGAATACATATTTTGTTCTATCCAAAGTAAATATTAAATATTTCAGAGACTCTTGCAACAAGCTCCTCTTGCATGCTTCTACTATCCTTTAGTTCTGGAGTAATGCAACAGTAAAACTCAGGAAGGCAGAGCCTACAGGCACTCTCCAGCCACTGACGTGCCTTGGAGGAGTCAGCACTGAGCTGGCAGGCTTGAGGCAGCTTGTCTCATTTCCACAAAATGATGATAAACAGAACAGGTTCCCAGCAAACTTGCTAAGAGCAATGGAAGGTTCAGGGCTGGCACATTCCCTTGATCCAGGAAAGTCTCAAAGCTACCTGATGCTGGAGGCAAGACTGGAACAGCACAAGATAGGGCTGCCAGTGCAGGAACCCTGTCCAGGCAGGCAATTTCCTGCACACCAGCCAGCACAGTGCCACCGTTACTAGGCTGCCATGGTGATTTGTCTTTCATGGTACACAGATGATGTTTGCTCATAAAAAGACTGGTTTGGGGGGAGAGGAGAAGGAAGCCAACAAGAATAACTGAACTGTGTTAATTTATTTTTAGACTTTTATGGAGTCTACTCGAGCGCTGATCTTTACATGGGTAAGACAGCTTACATATCTCTCTCTCTTCTGTACCTTTCGCAACCAGTTCCATTCTGTCTGATTTCCACCAAAGCGTGTTCTTGTCAGCAGGACACTTAGACCAAATTAGATTTGTAGGTATTTGTGTGCATAGCTGTCACAGATGTTGTCAATCCTAGAATAAAGTACACTATTTTTCATTCTTTAAATACTTTTAAAATGTTCCACACCACATTTTGAAAGATTGGCCAGAAGAAATTCCAGGAAGCAAGAAAATTCTAGAAACCATAAAATTATTTTCATATACTTTTAAAATTATCTAAATGGTCAACATGCTATGCACGCTTATCTTCTTTTATATAAAACCATCCGTGAGAAATTACCAATCATAAAGGCATTACTTCAGTTACACTGCTCTATTTCAGTACACTATCTTGCATTTTGGTACCTCATGAGAAAAAAAGGAATATCTGAGAAAGGCATTAAGACACTTAGCTTATTAATGGCCAACCATATATAAGCTCATTTTTCTTGCCCTAGGCTTTTATGATCTCGCAATGGAAAATTTTTCTTCATATTTTTCAGAAATAACAGAAAATTCCAAGAAATGGAAGCTGCTGCTAGTAAAAGAAGGAAAGCTGAGTATCATCAGGGTTAATAGCTCCTATTTGAGATCCATGAATGATTACAGAGTTACTTTTCTATATCGAACTTTCAAGTTTCATTAATAACATGCTGCCTCTCCAGGACACAGGTGCATTCACTGTACAAAGGCTATTTGTTCATCACACGGAATAGAAGAGCTAGAGGAACAATGGCTTCAAAGGTCTCATGTTTATACATTTTGACAGTAGTTTGTTGGGCAAGCGCTCTTTGGTACTTAAGTATAACTCGTCCTACTTCTTCCTACACGGGCCACAGACAGGTCAGTAGCATATCCATAGCCAGAAAAAATGTTTCCTTTGGCAACATAAGAACTCGACCTATAAATCCACATTCCTTTGACTTCCTTATCAATGAACCCAACAAATGTGAGAAGAGCGCCCCGTTCTTGGTCATTCTTATCAGTACGACTCACAAAGAGTTTGATGCAAGGCAAGCCATTCGAGAAACATGGGGAGATGAAAACAACTTTAAAGGAATTAAAATCGCCACACTATTTCTTCTTGGAAAAAATGCAGATCCTGTGTTAAATCAAATGGTAGAGCAAGAAAGCCAAATTTTTCATGACATTATTGTGGAGGATTTTATCGACTCTTACCATAACCTCACTCTGAAAACGTTGATGGGGATGAGATGGGTAGCAACATTTTGTTCAAAAGCAAAGTACGTTATGAAGACAGACAGTGATATTTTTGTAAATATGGACAATCTTATTTATAAGCTGCTCAAACCTAACACCAAGCCAAGAAGAAGGTACTTCACTGGTTATGTTATAAACGGAGGACCAATAAGAGATGTTCGCAGTAAGTGGTACATGCCCCGAGATTTGTATCCCGACAGCAATTACCCACCCTTCTGTTCAGGCACTGGCTACATTTTTTCAGCTGATGTAGCAGAACTGATTTATAAAACCTCCCTTCATACCAGACTTCTTCATCTTGAAGATGTGTACGTTGGACTCTGCCTTCGGAAGCTGGGCATTCACCCCTTCCAGAACAGTGGCTTCAATCACTGGAAAATGGCCTACAGCTTGTGCAGGTACCGCAGGGTGATCACAGTGCACCAGATAACACCAGAAGAAATGCACAGAATTTGGAATGATATGTCCAGCAAGAAACATCTCAGATGTTAAGATTTTTACAAATGTAAATACCTTTTTTTAAATTTCGGTTGAGTTTGGTTATTTTTTGACAAAGTGATCTGCTGATTTACAGGTTCAACTGTGGGATATTAACTGTGAGAGGATTTTTAATGACTGATTTTTCATTCTCACTTTGACTACTGGTTTACAAACTTCAGGCTCTTTTTCATAAGGACATTATGCCAATTGAAAGGATCTAGAGTCAAGTCTCAGATTTTGTATATTATCATCTATTGCACATATCTGTTCTTGCATCTGTGTGTAAAAGGACAGTAATAAACTATTATGAGCTGCTTAACAATTCACACCCCAGCCTCTGAGATAAGATTCAGGCTCTAAGAAATGAAGAATTACAACCATACTTTTATTCTTCTTCTGACACCCTACAACCGTCTCTATTTGGAGCGTTGTTAATAAATTAAGCAGTATACATTTGCACTGAACTTATATACCTACTTTGACATGTGTATTTTATAGTACGTGTGCAATTCCCAAATAGCTTACTAATGGTGTAATAGCAGAATTTAGACAGGTAAGAACATCAAAGTTTCACTGGCCTTAGAAACAAACCCATACACTGAAATATATTTTCATCCACCAAATGGTATTTCTTTAAATTATTTCAGAATAACCCATTTCTTTACACTTCCTAAAATAGCCCATAAAATATGTAACACAGTTGAAAAATGAAGTAGAATCTGTAGGTGAAAAAAGACAGGGGAGATGTATGAAAAACTATTTTAAAAATACATGAGAAAAGCATGAATATCTTAACTTTTAATTTCAAAGCAAGGCAATGTCTCTCATTAGTATCAATGGATTCTCTACAGCAATATATAATTATATTGAATGCAAAAAGTGTCAATAAGCAGTATATTTCTTCAACATCAGTCAGTGCACTATTTACCTAAAAACAAGTAACACAAAAGCAGCTTTTTAAGGGGAAGCTTTACTTTTTGCTGCAGTACATATAGGAACAAGATTCTAACAGATTTTTAATGGTGTAGAAAAGAAGAGTTTAGTCCAATAAAAGAATGCAATCAATTTTCTGTTGATTGGACAACAGAGTACATAACAGCTATTTCACAGCAAAATAGAGGGCTTTTAAAGAAAATCCTATAAACCCCCCCCCAAAATCTAGCCTTTTTAAAAACCTTTTAAAGTTCTCAGTTTACTCATCACAGTCAACACACACTGAGGTCTCACTCAGGAGATCCCCTGGACATGCAACAGAAATCAAGTACACAAGATTTATTCAAGTTTCATAACATGCTTATATGTATTTTGAATATGAATGTTTATGAAATGTCATGAAAACTCTTCGATAAATTCAAGCCATCTCTATACAGTACCACCTTATAAAAAAGACGTGAAATACAATATTGCTCAGCGAGTAACTTGGAAAGAACTCACACACAAGTTACAAAAAACCAAAACTCACCAAATATATTATTAGCTGTAGATTACTCACACTGTCCTCAGCACACACGAAGTCTCATTCATTGCAGCTGGCATTATGTGTAACATATGCGAAACTGTTAAGTCTGTATGTTATTCAGGATGTCCATAAAGTTGTTGGAAATTAACTGAAGAAGAATTTAAAAGGAAACTTTGACCTGACTTTGCCATAGATGTACACAGCACTTTACAACAGTAACAGAGGAATGAAGATGCTAGCCTAAAAGGTTTGCAGTTTCATGGCAAATTGTTAGTCTTGTTCACAGATGCAGCAGTATCGTTTCAAAAGAAACTACTTGTAAATAAGGTAAAGTGTACCTGGCCTCTAAGTCACTAGCAGGAGCCATCTCAAGCAAATCTATGTCTGATCTAAAGGTGAAGCTACACAACAGGCAGCCTAGGAGTTACTGTTAACAGGAGCTTGTGTACCCTTCATAAACAAAAATAACCCAAAACAAAACCCCAGTAATTTTTATACGAATGCTAAATCTCTTGCAGCACAATTAAGAGTTATCCTTCCCTAGTCGATCTAGTCCTTGTTAAAGCTGCTATGTCCTATCAAACTCAGAACTCCCAAGGTACAACTAATTGCATAAGTGACCATGTAACATGCTGACTGGGTGAAGTTCAGATTTCCTTACACAAGTCCCACACTATTCTTGTTTATGAACGGAAATGAGGGTGGAATTCATCCCCAGCCCTTGGGAAAATTAGACAGCACAGATGCCATCCTACCCAGAACACACTTCGTAGTAATTTGAACTCACAGGCTGCAATCACTTCTGCTAGCCCTCTGCACTGTGCAGTAATTTGGGGGTTCTGAATCACAAGCAAATGGATTTGGTTGCCTTACTTCTGCTGATGCTTCTGTGGCCTTTGGTTAGTAATCAGGAGGACAGCAGGGCTCCCAATCCAGATACCTCAGGGCTCAAGTAGCATGGTAGCCTTGAATTTCTCCTAGTACAAGTAGACTGCATTAATAATTGCAAGGTACACCTTGAAAATAGTATCTGAAAAAGTGTATTTCCTGCCATTTATAAATAGATAGACCTTCAACAGAAATGTAAATGTTCATCTTGAAACTGATGTACATATTTCTAAGGCATTTTCTTCTGTATTCAGCTGTATATATGTGTAAGTCTGCTTGCTATGTAGCATTCTGTTATGCATGGAGCTGAGTGAGGCATTATATTTGTCCAGTGTTTCAAGAGCCTTAAGCATGTGTGCCCTAACTTTTGAATGTACAAGATACTTTTTCTTTTGCTGTCAAGTGAATTTAAAACAACACAACAAAAGCCTAATTTTCTACTTCTATTAATTTTCTGATATGAGACTTCACTAGCTTGTTACACTTAGATTTATTGTTTTCTCTTTGCTCAGAAATTTCAGTATTGGAACCTGGATATAGAAAGGTAGCAATACATCTACTCATATGGACAGCTGTCCCTTCCACTCAGTGGTATTTGTGCCATGTGGGATACTGTTAAGAAACAAAGTTTTCAATAGACTTCCTTTACTCAAAAAAATATTTACATTACTTAAAGGTCATTTTGTTTCATTGGGCATGGGACAAATGACAATTTGGTTAAACATGCTGGCTTCTAGTCAATTCAAAAGAGTGACTGTGATCACATTTTGATTCCAAAATGCATATTAACAAAGCACATTAAGTGAAGCAGATGGGGAGGAATTTTTTCACAAAAGCATTTTTTTCTTTTTTATTTTGCTAAAACCATGAGAGTATTTAAACAGAAGTCTCAAGGTTCATTTTCCACATTTCCTAATAATAATGTTAAGAATCAATTTTGATTCTTTGAGATTTTTTTGTCTTTATAATGTAGATGGCAATGGCAATTTGTAAATGAAGAGTGTAATTAACTAGAAAAGCTTGTCAACAGTAACCGAACTTTAGGTGTATCATTATATATGACTGGCTGTACTTATGTATTTATTTGTCTAAATTGTATATATTGTTTTATCTATAGTGTCTGTAGGAGTGCATTCTTTTAGATTAATGTATTATTTACAGTTTTGTGGGATTGCCAGCAAAGCTGCTAATCAAGATACTATTTTTTTGTATCAATGTCAAATAATAATAAAAAAAATCAAGTGAAAAACTGAAGGTGTCCTGTAAGTTGTCTTCTTCACTTTTTTCTAGAAATGTAAATTGTATTACCTGAAAACACAGTATCAGTGGATCGGCTCATTTGTCATGAGGAAGAATATTGTGCTGTAAAGGCATATTTAAAAAAAAAAAATTGAAAAAAACAAACAAAACAAAATACTACTTTTATTCATTACTTGTGCAACAACATCAAGTTGATGTCCACACGGATCAGGTGTACTACTTCATCTGAAGCCAAAGATGTCATATTAATGCAGCCACGGCAATGCCTGGCAAAGCAGCAGATGGGTTCATCCTCTGCTCTGCCCTATTCAGCTGCTTTGGCATCCCCAGCCAATGAGACCCAGCTTTGGCCGTTCTAAGGTGGCAAAGCTTTTTGACACCCTCAGCACGGCTCTTCTGCTACTTGCATGGTGTCTTAACATGTGGGCTTGCAGCCATCAAAAGCTACACACAGGAGAAAAGGAGAAATGCCCCAAACCCCACATCTCATAAAACCACAATAAACTTGTTTGAGGTTGCTGTGTGACCACCAGGGTCACACATACAGAGGGAAGGGGTCCTCCCTGGTCTTTCATAGACACACATTGACCCTGACAGAGCCTTTTGCTTCCCCCCACAGCAAAACACCACGAAATAAATGATGAATCACAATCTGAATACACCCAGATTACCCAGTAAAGTCTCATGTAGTGTTTGTCTCCCAACATAAAATATTAAGATACTGTTTTGTCTCTCAGGAAGGTCTGGGCAACTTTAGGGTCCTCATATCAAAATAAAAGCACAAAACAAAATAACACAAAAGTAAGAAAAAGTCCCTTTTCTTGTAAGAACTAGTCAGAAAAATTCCTCTCTTCCCATTCTTCCCTTTGCAGTTTCCTATGTAGAACAAAATATCTAACCTCTTTTCCACTGGCTTTAGAGCTCAATACCCAAAACTCATTCATTAAATGGAGGGGGAAAAAACCCCATCCCTGAGAAGAAAGGTAGCTTTTGCATACCAAAGTGTATTTCCTTTGGGTCACCTGTTCCAGAAGTAGTTGAAGCCTGCAACAGAGTCCTCAAGCATCCCAGGAGTGTCTGCAGCAACACAGCAACCTTACAAACTACAGTGAGATGCTTTAAACCAACCAAGAGTTTCACATACAGTAAAACCCCTCCAATCATTTTCATCTCTCTTGCTTCCACCAAAGCAGCCTGAGTCTAATTGCAACACTTACATGGTGTTTAATTAATAGACAGCTTGGAGATATACAGATATTAGCACTAGTAGGGTAGATTTAATGTAGCTTGATTATCTTAATTACAAGCATTCTATTTTCTCATTTACTTAATTGATTGTCATAGATTTCCAGAGAAATTTGCACTGCCCTAAGTGAAAATAGTATGCAAAAAACCTTCTTAAAACTGCTGACATTAGCCTTTTAAAGCAGCAACACAACAAAAAAAGGAGATCTCTATGACATGGAACATTGTACTGAATAGCATCTGCATCCTTTTCTCTTGTTAAAAATATGAATTTATGAAATGGAAGAAGAGGAGTCATCTGGGGAGGAAAAAAAAGAAAGAATGTGCCTTATTTATTCAACCACACCTGCAATTAAGTTGTGTCAAGTATCTCCTCTGATGACTTGCCTAACATAGGAAAAAAATCCATTTTTCTGCTAGGTCTGCATATTAGCTGACTCCGCATTATACCTCTGCCTCACCTGAAAGAGCCAAGAGCAAGAGGCATTTATTTGTCAAGCAAGATTTATCCTTGAGCACTTATTCTGCAAAGGCAGCATTACATAACAAGCTGGACAGAATTAAGTGCAGTGGTTTTGTAATGCAGACAACTTTTATTTGGGGGAAGCAAACACCCCACACTTGAGGTGTGCTGGCTAACACCTACCATATCGGCATCTATCAAGCATCCCTCTTTTCTTTAAGAGTTCCTTTCTCTGGCCTATTTTCTAACATGACCTCTTTCTTCAAATAGAAGTGGGACCTCTAGGTACCTTGGGATAGCAGTAAAAGCAAGGGGAGAAGCAGAGAGCACCCTACAGCATCTTTACAAGCCTTTTTCTTGATTTACAAAAATCGCTTAGCCTCACTCTGTTCTTCTGTACTTTTAATCTGCTTCAATCTGGTACATTTCCCTGTTACTTCCATCACTCTTTCCATTTTCCTTATGTGATTTTACATAGCTCAGCAATCTCCCATCTAAAAGTAACCATTCTTACCAGCCACAAAAAAAGAGAACACAGTGTTTTTATGAAGAGAGGGCCCTTACCTGAAGAGTTTACAGTCCTACACTGTCTAATACCTGGCAAACTGATTTCAGCAAGTTTCAGGGGACAAGTAGCACTTGAAGTAGTTCCTTCAAGAATCTTTTCTTTGATATTGCCTCTTTTAGGTATATGGGAAAAAAAAGATCTATCATCTTTCATCTTGCCTCTGTCTGCAGAGATCACTATCACAAGTCTAAGGTTGTTTGGTTTTCCTTCTTCCTTTTACCTTTCCTCACCTAACCTTGGATAGTTCATCAGAATTCAAAACAGCATTTTTTCATGTTTCACTTTAACTCCCACTTAATCAAGTATACTTCATTCCACAATTTCAGTGTTTTAACCTTTGTAGCTGCTTGTCTCTCTGTGTTGCCTCCACTCTCCTCATATCTTCCTAACAGTCAGACATCTGGTATCGAATCTTTTACAAGAGTATTTGCATGAAAGCTGAACACAGCAGTACTTTTCTCTGTTGCTGTCTTTGAGGTATCAAAAACTGCATTATTGGATTAGTTTCACCACATAGGACAGCTTATCTTACTACTATCACATTTAAAGCAGAAAATGAACTTCTGCTAGCATCTGGAACAGACAGTAAGTCTACAGGGCTACAGTAGCTGTAGACATGGGAGGTGTTTTAAAGGAAACTTCCCAGTCTGCCCATTCCCAGGGCTCTGGCAGTCGCACTCCCAAGGCCACACTTCCACAGCTGGGACCGGGGTAACACACGAACAGCTCGAGCTGGTGCCTCCGAGGAGCGTCCCCCAGCAAAGGAACCGCTGGGCTTCGACCCCCTCACAGCCCCAGCGCGGGAACGTCTCGGCTCCCGCTGTGTCCCCGTGCCCGCTCCCCGGCCGGCACCACCGCGCTCCTGCCCTTTGGCACGCAGAGCTGGCAGCTCACGGCCTCCTGTCTCCCGCCCAGAGCTCCATCTGCAGCTTCAACCCAGCTACCTGCACCAGAGTACTCCTCTACAGCTGTCTATGCACAGCCATAGCCTTTACAAGTATGCGCTTAATGAGTTTTATATAGAACACCGTTTCCCCGCACAAAGGCCACAAAAGGGTCCGGAGCATTCACGACAAACTCCTCAAGGTGCACTGAGCCCTATATTATGTTTACCATCACTTCGGCAGGATGGGTTATAAAATGAAGTACTGCTGCCTCTGGAGAGTGGTATCCCGTATGGATGATACTCACTGTACTTCCCAAGCACCGTTTTATTCTAAGCATAGCTGTACTTTGAATTAGTAAAGCAGCTGATGCCAAGGTTGATGATAGGCTGTTTTAATTGGTCACTAAAAGGCAGTATTATTTACTGCCTTTTTTCTTGGATTCAGCATTTCTACACATGGGGATAAAACTAATGGGCTAGAATAGAGAATATATACAGCATTTAGTTAAAATTACATTTTTTAATAGGGGAACATACATGCACACAGTGCAGGTGCTGTCATAGAAGTAGAGGTTATGGAACTACACATTTTAATTTGCATTATACTGCAATTTAGCTATTACTTCAAACAGATGGGTGAGTTTTGCAACATTTTTAAACTGATTTAATTACTTGCAAAGGTATTGGCTTGTGTTAATTGGTGCAATAAATTACACAATGGTTCACAGATTCCATTGAAAAGGACTTTGAACATCTAGTACCTATAAATAAACTGAGCCTTGCAAGTCAGTATTTGACAAAATAGTTATTGGCTTTTTGTTTTATCAATACGTAAATGAGATCAAAAAAGCCCAGCATTCACACAAGACAATGTGCCTAACATGACAGATACTGATGTGTAATGGTATTTCAGAGACAGGTGGGTGTTGGAGACAATATATCCAGCCATATGCCTAGAGGAATGATCAGACTAAGTAAACGTAAATGGGTTACCCTTACTTTCCCCCAAAAAACTCCACTAGTTGAGTGCAATTTATCTAGTGTGGGATGATTACTGTTGTCCTTCTTTAGCACAAAGTCATTTCCTGAAACATGAGACATGGGGAAGAAGGTCCACAAGCACATGTAACAGCTTTTGAAGTATCTAGGCCTCTACTCTAGTCAATTTAAGGTTTAAGCTCCAGATGTTGCTTCCTACCTTGAACTCCAGGAATTTCCAAAATCCCCTAAAGGCAACAAGAAGAAAAATGTCTAGCCTGTTAAGTACCACAGAAAAGTACACCTGTATTAGACAGCCAAACAAAATCTGCAGGGCAAGAATGGTCATCAAACTCTGTAGCAGCAGTATTAGGAAAGCTTTCTAGCACAACTGGAGAAAAACCTTGCAGGATCTTGTGTTACATTTCTGCACAGTTTACACTGGGGAAGAGCACATTTTATCTTGGAGAAAAGATCATGGTGGCCCAAAGTGTTACATTTTAGGATTTCTAGGAACTACGGAGAATAAGGAGAGTGAAGCCTTAGCAGACAAAGTTACCTCGTTTGTGACAAATCATCTACTTCCTGAACATTTAAAATGAAATGCTTTTAAATTTTTTTTCATGGTTTTGAAATTGCTGTGCTGGAAATGTCACTGAAAACAAGCTTGCACTTTTATCTTCTGCTAAACACCAGAGATATACCACTTCAGAGGAGTACATTATGTTTTATTTGAATGCTCGGACAGACATATCAGTAAGTAAACTAAAAATCATATGAATTGTCAGTGTTAATACTACCACCTGACCATGTTTTCCCTTTCCAGCTCTGATCATCAATAATTTCATTCTTCTCTTTTCTATGCCTTTCATTTCAATAGCACCCAACAATTTACTATTTTTTAATGCATCACAATTTTCATAAAGCTGCATTTTGTTTAGGTGAAAAAAAAATGCTTAATGTAATGCAATCTTTTAAAAGAAAAACCAGAAAAAATTGCATCTGGAAAATTGTACTTGCATGCACATGGCTGGCTGGCAACATGAAATACAGAAATAAAATGAGAAACATTTGCTTCTTCCTCAACAAGTGCTGTGAGGACAGGTGGCTGCTCAGGAGGGGAGATTAGGGCAAACAGCACTGCCCTTTCCCAGCTATTACTTTTACTAGTGGTGCTGTTGTTTGGGAGCGAGAAAACCTGATCTAATCAAAGACTGAGTGTTGGACTAGAAGACCTTTAAAGGTCCCTTCCAATCCAAACTAGTCTATGGTTCTGTGTTACTGATCCTTGCAGGGGGTTGGACTAGATGACCTTTTAAAGGTCCCTTGCAACCCACACCATTCTATGATGGGAAGTAAAAAGAACACCACATCATCACCACCCACAGGTGAAGAAACTCTGGACAGGAGAAGGAACAAAGGAGCACATGACTAGACACAAAAGATTTGGGAACTGCAGAAGTTTTAGTGGAAGTGATACACTACAGATGACAAAAATACTCATTTCTTTGAAGCCTATGTCAGATAGCAAAGCTTTAGAAAAATAAACATGTTCTGAAATTTCATGAACACCAGTGCTTCTAATTTGCATGTTTATTCTCAGTTTGCTGTAATGCCAGGACGTGTATTTACTTTAAGCAATAATTCACAATGGGTGAGGCAACATCATCTGTGGGATTCTCAGCTGCCTGGAACACATCAGACAATTGGCAACAGATTTATCTTAACAGTTCTAAAAGTACATATTTGTGAAACTGCAGTTTTAATCATATCAGGACCCACACCACGATGAAAAGCAGCATTTTCAAGAGGAGTAGTACACACACTGTCTTCTTCCCACAACTCTTTCTAACATCCTTTCCAATAAATTCAGTTCACTGCATTTAGGCCAAAATTACATGTTTGATATATCAAATTTAAATTATAACACAGACCGAATTTAACCATAAACCACATTACATTTCCTCAAGTAGTAAGTCACCAATAGGTAAAATTACTAAAGCTTACTTCATTTTTTTCTAGAAAAACTTCTTCCATGCTAGCTTGAAAGAACATCCACAGCAGAAAGAAGTAATAGAAATGTAAATGACATACACCAATAACTTAGCTTCACTTGCCTGATTGTTACAATGCCATTTATATAGGTATCATTTTGTATCTTGCAAAGTGCAATTATATCCTTGTTCCTAGATTTGCCAATACCTCCACATTATATACAAATAATCTTATTGTTAACTTACCATAAATTCAGACAGTAATATGATTCAGTTCTCTAAGAACAAGCCATCTCTGAAATCCTCTCCAGAAGGCAATAAGTTTGCATTTAAGTATAAAAAAATTACTTTCAGAATTAAGAGATTTCTTTTGTGAGTAAGACAAGGACTGTGATCATTGTTAGATAAGCAGTAGAAGCCCTAATTTTCACAGTTTGTTACCTATTTATATTAGCTAATGTTAACATGCAAGCATATTTGTCTCCAACAGAAGCTTTTGAAAGGCTCTCATTAAGATCTGAGCATGTATGGGATTGAAATGGCTTTGGTTTGTCTTTTCAAATGCCTTTAAAAGTAGTAACAAACTGTAAATTGCATAGATTTATTTTGTCAAGCATTAGTAATGCTCCATTAGCCTAATTTATGTTGACAGAAAAACAGAACTCAGGTCTAGTAAGAAAAATGCAAGTTCAGAGGTGACAATCAAAGAAAAACACAGCACAGACACACCAAAAGCTCACTATTGTAAGAGAGAACCAGTCAGGTTTACAGCTACAGAACGGGTTTAGGTTTTTCCACCACATAACTCTTCAGACATCAAAGCCCTGCTAGTTTTTTTCCCAGTTACAGTGGTAGCTTTAAAACCCACAAATGACTGCTGGAGTAAGTCAAACCTGGGGGAGTTTGTTGCACAGAACATTTAGAAATTGCTCAACAGGTAACACAGCTGCACCTTGGGCTCCAGAGCTGACTATCAAGAATTAAATCATGTAAAGCTGTAAGCAAGCTCTGAAATGGTTTTCTAGAAGGGGCAAGTTTCCAAGCAACAGTGGTTATAAGATCTGACAAGAGTCTGCACACATACCTCTGCATGAACCACAGCACAACATCTGTGGGTCCCAGGGACTTCCTCATTAGACAGTGAGTTGTCCATGGAAAGGCAAAGGCAAGGAAGGCTAAGGAAACTGAACAAGGGGCCCAATGCCTCACATTTCTCTAATGTCAAGTGCTGTGATGCTAGAACCCAGACAAAAAGATAAATCCACTTGTAAAAAAAAACATTTCAGAACAGAGGAAAAAGAAAACAAAGTATTTTGTGAACTGCAAGGTTCACAACAGTTTTACATATCTACAAATTGGGACAGAAAAAGAAATACTGTGGAGAGCTGAACAATTACTGATGTAATTTTTGGAAAAATCAAATGCCACTAATTAAATCAGTACGTGAAGTAGTGGAGTTTTGCTTGTTTAGGAAATTGCTGCCATGTGCTTTCTAGATAGGAAGCAAGGACAGCATATAAACAAGCAAGCACAGCACAAAAAGGTGTGCTTCCTTGAGGAAGTATTAAATATTTTATCAGGATCTTTGTCCTCACCCTGAGGTTTTTACAGTCACGTACCTCCCTACAAAGTGAGTGCTGAAACCACTGAAGGAAAATAAAGAATTGTACAAGAGAAATGTGCTGGTGCAGGGTGAGAGAACCAGAGCCCAAGTACTTGTTCTCAGGCACTTACAGTCTAAATACAAGCCAGGAGGTAACAAACTACCCTGTATCTACTGGCAAAGCTGCACTTGCCACCCTGCTCCACAGAATTTTCTCCTCTCCTCTTTGGATAAATAACAAGCACAGGCTGAGCAGCAAGACTGCACCCAGGCAATGTTCTGGAGGTCTGTCCACACTTCTCACACCTGCACTCTGTACACACAAAGCTCCGCAGCAACCAATGCCCCGCGGCACAGCAAGAGGATCGGCCCTGCTGGGGAGCCTCTGGGCCACCTTCAGTGCAAGAGCTCAACCACCTCCAGAAATCAGAGCAGACCCAGCTGGAGCAGCTCTGGAGAAGGCTTACAAAAGCCACAAAAACACACAAAAAAAGTTATAGTTACAAAATGTTATGGTATAAATAATTTCTTCTACGCATTGCCTTGGCAGTAATTAACATAAATAAATACATAAGAAGGTATACTTGATAAGTGGTAGCCCCACCAATACCTCACCTATGCAATAAAACAGGCCTTTTACAATTATTAACCAGTCAAAATTCAAACTTAGGCTAAAGAACACACTTTGCCTCAAATCAATTTGAGAACATATTATCTTCATGTTTCAGTATGTCAAAGTATATCCCTTGACAGACCAAAATGGAAAACATTTTCAAAATGCCAATTTCATGGCAAGCAAAACACTGACGCTTTTCTGTAACACTAAAGACACACAGCTAACACAGCTGTTTACTCTCCTGAACTGAAACAGAATGATTGATTCACTTTGCTGTAATTGTTTGTATCCAACAGCTGTCCTCAGTTTAAACTGACACCAATTTGGTATGTCACAAGGTCACTGGAGTACTCTTCCAAAGGGTATTTTTAGGCCTTCAGCTTATACCAGAAAAGGGAAAGAATATTAAATTTACTTAAGTAAAAGTACTTACTGTTACTTTTAGCATAAACTCTTTATGTTGCCTAAACATTTTATACGGCATATGCAAATATAACAGTCCCCCCAACAATCCCTATTTGGATTTAAATACATATAGCTTTACTGTAAGACTTCATCTACAATTACTTTATTAAAAATTAAAATATTTGGCTATGAAAAAGCTCAACTAAGCTGACAACAGAATATGAAGATGATTAAAAAGGGGAAAGAGTAACGCTCACTTATTTGCTTAAACACAGCCCTGCTTTGATTTCCACACATCAGCCCAAGCTATGATACCTTCAAACAGGACAGACCTCAGAGATTCAGACCTTTGTTGGCCTTATAAATCCACACACATAAATACACAGAAATCCATGAGCACAAAGCACTTCAAAATGGGTAATTTATGTAACACTAAATAGTAGCTCAGTAGGTCTCATCCAAGAGTCTAGATTCATCTTTGCAAAAATCCTTTTGGAGGAAAAAAAGAAAAAGAAAGTTCTAAAGCAATACACAAGTGCAGCAGTTTCCTCACCCTTTCCATCTTTCGTAAAACATCAGGTTTATAGGTGACTTGGCTGTGCCCCATCTGACAGGCAAATTTACAAGGTTAGCACTGAACCTAACCAAAGACAATCAGAAAACTCTCTCTCTGGTGTCATTTTCTGCTTGGATAGCTCTGCTATGCTATTATAAATAGGAAAACTTGCAGCACAAGCAGGGTAGAAGACTTCAGAGAGACTTTAGTAATCACCTTCCATTCAAATCACATTTACTCTTTAATCACAACTGGATTCTTTTCCATTTTATAGCCCCAGGAGTAAACTGAGGAGCTCATAATCAACACAGATTGGGAGTGAAATTTTAGTCCCACTGAAGCTGTTGTGAAGTATTATTAATTCATAGGCCGAGATTTCAATAATGGTCTTTCCCTCTGGATCCTCCGTTCTGGTTCTAGGTGGATTTCTCCACCCTCTTCCTATTTCTCATAATACAGAGTAAATGCTCCAGTGCTTTGTTTTAATCAGAGGTGATCTAACAAGGAAAGAGAAGAAAGAGAGTCAGAGAGAAAAAGCTCTTGAATGCAACAGGATTCTTAGCTGATTCTATGAGATGATGGGGATAGTTTCAGGTTTAACAATCTCAAATAGATAACTATTGCACTTTTCCTCAATGTAAACACTTCACAAAAACCTTCCCACAGAGCTGAAAAAAATGGTTAGGAATTTTATTTAATTTCACAAATCGCCCATCTTGCACTGTCAGAAGGCTGCAGCTTTCAGCTTATGCTGTAAGATCTCTGCAACAGAAGCAACCTAGAAAACCATAAAATACATTTGTCTAAGTACAAAGTCCAGCAAAAAAGGCACAGTAAATTTACCTCTAGGAAGGTACTTTTTACATCAGAAGGGAGCACTGCTAACTTCTTACTCGGGCACATTCAGAGCCAAAGGCCTCAGCTCAGTTCTCACTGCGAGAGCAAGGAGCAGACTCTGCGAGGCTGGGACTCGCTGCTGCACCATGGCACAAGAGCCTCCTCCCACCAGACAGCACACGAGGGGAGCAGTGGGAAGCAGGACCGATCAAACCACAGGGAAGCCTGGGAGAAGAGGAAGACGCCCATGCCTCCCTTATTCTGAAAAACTCATGTTTTCTGACCATTTGATTTTATACTTTGCTCTTTCTTGGTCAATAATAGAGCACTAGCGCAATGCAGGGCATTGGCAGAAGATACTCATTTGCCAGAACGAAACAACCAACCTTTCAGGAACCTTAACACAAATACCAGCAGGCTGAGGTAACAGTCTTCAAAAGCTTTCCTTGCCCTTTACATTACAAAACATCACAGGTACAGTACAGGTGGGGGTTGGGGAGGGGGGTGCAATTCGGTGTTTACCGCCCCCCCCATACCAGAATGCTTCGTAAAACCAATTCCAAGCTTTCAAAAACAAAGGTGCAGGCTGAAATTCAGGCCTCTCCCTTAAAGCGATGCGACACAGTCCGTCTTCCAGAACACAGCAGTTCTAGTACTGTGAAGTTAAATCTTTTTGCCTACTGATTTATTTTTATAGGACATGAGTAGCACGAAGTCCACCTACTCTAACCCTCTAGACACTCTCTGGTTCTTCTGCTTCATTATTTATAATTGCCTGTTGATGATAGCTACACACACTACTTTTTATGTGAAAAGACAATTGTATTACCAAATAGCCACACATTCCTGTACATTTTGAGATGTCATAACTCAATTGTCCTCAAAGGAAAGAAAGCTGGATTGATGGGGTCTACAGAGTAAACATGACACAACTCGAAAAGCCTTTTTGCTCAAAATAACTCCAAAGAACCCCAGCACTCTTATTCATGAGCAGCATCTTTCTTTAATGATTCTGAATTATTGCATGGATGAAAAAGAACCAGGTAACAATTTGGTTTCTTTCCACAAGAATAAATAAATTAGAAAATCTCCCTATTTGAAACATAGCTGTTTTTTATTAATATTTAAAAGTGTACCTATGGGGAAAAAATTGAGTAAAGGCATGTATTTCCCACCTACTCCAATTCTATTTTGTATAGCTGTTCCTCTACATAAACACATCCACTTGCATAAATGATTTTCTACACCCCACTGAGACAATAAACAAGCACAGCCTTTCAAACTCACACTTGAAAATTAGATGGCAAAATATGCATGTCCCAAAAAGGACACAATTGCCTCCCTATTGGTTTTTGCAGCAAAAATTATATTTCTCCTTCTTACCACATACTCTTCCATGTCCCTGTAATTGCTCACTGAGCCACCACTGCCCACATTGTGAATGTTATTAGCAGCAGACAACTTCACAACTACTGAGTTTGAGTCAACATCTCAGATGAACAAAACTATGAAAGCAGCTTGATGAGCATCAATCTAACAATCATAAAGCAGCTATAAAACCACATTTTTATGTGCACTGCAATGTTACTCTTAGTCATTGAGGGAAAATGAATAACTAAAATGTCACAATGCTCAACTAATATGCCTGGATATTTCATCAGCTGGGCAATAAAATGCAAAAAAGGAAACCAGACTTTGTTGGAGTTTTTGTGGCTTGAGTAAACCTAGCTGTTCATTAGCAGAGCTCATGCACAGGGAACTCAAAGATGTAGGCTCCTGATGCTTTTCCAGCTTCTCATTTTAAAATAATTACCATTCTTTGTGCACGCACATGCATGAGTACATTGCAAGAGAGTAGAAAGGCTGCCCACTTGATGCAGCAGAAAAACCAACAATTGACAGAATAAAGTTCTATCACAATTGATTCAGAGAAAAAATAGACCAACTGCTAGTTGTTATCAACAAGGTCTCGCTTTTTTTTTGCTTTTTTGCTGCTTTGATAAAATGAGGGAGGGTAAGGTGAGAACAGGCGGCAACATCCTCTGCTCCCTGCTAAACAGAAATCAGCATTTTCAATGCACTCAATTAGCGGTGTTTTAGGTCTGTGTCAGATTCCTCATCAGAGCTAATTGATTTCAGGCACAGGCCAATCTCACCATCCAACATCATTATGCAGAGGTAGGTGGTGAAAAGGAAAACAAATCTCTGATTAAAGAAAAGCATGAGGGGGAAGCACACGATTTACAAGCTGCACACAGCATTCACTCTCAGAGAAATAACAGTGTTTAAAAACATCCTGAAGGGATGCCTCACAATCAAATTTCACAGGACTGCTCTCAAAGCCCCAAAATTGGAAACGTGACATTGGACCAAGCTACATGAAAAGGCACACATCTTTTATCTCAGCAGAGAACATGGGCAAGAGAAAATTCAATTATGTTTCCTGACTTATTTCCTTGCTCCCCCTTCCACTCCCACTCACAAAGTGTGTTCTAGGGCAATAGAGGAAATTGTGATAGTATGTAGGATAATATTTTAGAAAACAAAGATACTTACCTAGCTAGCTAGCTGAATTGCAGTTTGAATGCACAGCTCTGTATATGTTGATGGGAATATCTGAGGTCTGCACTTGTCAGAAGAAAGAGACATGTGCTCCTGTTCTCTTGGCACAAAAAGCATATGTTGCCAGCATGGGAAACAGCTTTCCTGGCCTAAAGCCCATGCTGGAGTCCCACGAGATAAAAGGCTGGAAATGTCCCTTCTCTCCCACTCGTTTACACATGCAGTTAGTCTCCAGACCTGGTTTTGAGCTGAGCTAGACTCTATGTTTATATTCATCCTAACACTTTGAAACTAATAAATGCAGAACTGTTTTTTGACTGACTTTCATCTCAGTCCACAGAGCTACTTTCAGCAAGCTGAAGCACAGCAAGCTGGCATGGCTGGCTCCATGGACACTGACATCAATCAGCCC
The DNA here is from genome assembly GCA_013397115.1 of Edolisoma coerulescens. Taxonomy (NCBI): domain Eukaryota; kingdom Metazoa; phylum Chordata; class Aves; order Passeriformes; family Campephagidae; genus Edolisoma; species Edolisoma coerulescens. The sequence continues at coordinate 1,368,747 of VWZW01006491.1, read as the reverse complement.
ACAGAGCCTGCAAGTGCCCAGCTGCAGGCACTGCCATATAATCATCATACAGATGATTATATTTTTAGCACCATCTAATTAAGCCCTATTTTCCTGGCCTTAGAGACAGCTATATGGTAGCTCACCTGTTCCAGCTTCACCTCATTAATTAGAGACGTTTTCTTTCAAACAAGACAGGTGCTGTAGCCAGCACCACAACTATTTTGGATCAGGTAATGTCACACATATAGGAACTTTACCCAGCTCCTAAACACTTTTCATGTAAACGTGAACAAATGAATAGCTGCTAGATTTCTCTTCTCCCTTATTATTCAACAGAGGATGTGTATATAATATAAAGGAAGCAAATTGCTATTACATTTGGCATTTACTTCTACTCTATCATAGCTTGCTAACTGCTTTCTACTGCAATGTACTGTATACTTTCACCTTTTTTTAGTTGTATGTACTGAGAGTATAAGCTACTTATACACTTCATTTTAACACACTAAAGCTTTAATTACCCTTTCTTTCTACCTTTTAAAAATGCATTTTGCTCACATTGTATTTATTCACAATATCTTAGCAGTAAGAACAACAAGAAAAAAGTTTTAAAACCCAACACAGCTGTGGTAAGTAACAATGCCACGAAAATTTGCTGCCTCACTGAACCACAGAAGCATCACCATGTTTCTGCATCAGACCACAAGTGAGCAACAACTGTTACCACTTTATCTTGGTACAATACTGCTGACTGCCTCCATTAAAGCATTACACTCTTTATTTAGATACCTCCTGCAGCCCCAACCAGCACAGCAGATGAGCACTTTTGACAGTTGCTACTCATAACCCAACACTTTTTCCCCAGCTTCTGGGGAGGTGTATAGTGAGTAGAACATGATTTTCATCCAAATATATATTCTATATATATCTTCCACTTCCTTTTCTAGATTAGTGAAAACAAAAAGCTTCCCTGATCATTCACTTCTTTGCCAGAGAAAGTATTGCCCCAGCTAACTACTTTGCAGGTGGATTAATCAATAACGGTACAATACTTAGAGAAACGTACATTAAAACACATAAAAATAATCCAATAGCAACGCTCAGAATTTAACTCCTCCCGGTCCTGCTCAGCAGCCCCCCCATCGCAGCACTGCAGGTTATCACCTGGGTCACTGGTAGGTGCACGTTTAAGGTACCTTTTTTATTTCCTCACACTGCAGCACAAAGGTGAATAACCAGGTGCCAGCCTGCAGCCTGCCCCGCCGGCGGACGCGGGGCGTTCTGAGCCTGCACGGCCGAGGCCGCCCGGAGGCCGCACCCCCGCCGGGGCCAGCCTCTGCCCGCCGCCCGGCACCTCCGGCCACGGCCAGCACGGTGCCCAGAGATACGGTGCCCAGGCCCCGGGGGAAAGGCTCACTTACCGCTGTTGTTCGCCAGCCGCACGGCTGCCAAAACCCAGCCGAGGGCCAGGGCTCGCCCACCAAGAGCTCTGCGGGCACCAATGGCCCCAAGAGGCCTGACCGGCCCCAAGGCGCCTCACCTGGGCCGCGGACCCCACTCCGGGCCCTCCCGCTCTCTGCCCACACAAACCAGCAGCGCACAGGGCCTGCCGCGGGAAAACCATTAATTTCTTTTAGTAACACCTTGGGAGCCTTAAAAATGGCTTCTGCAAAGCCCTAGAGAGCAAGGAGCCAAAGCAACCCTCTGCCCCGAGGGAGTAAGCAGCATTTCCTCTCATCCTCCTCCTCCTCCCCAGTTGCTGCTCCCAAAGTAAGTAAGGGCAGCAGCCTTTTGTAATAACAACGCTGTAATCCACTCAGAGCATGGAAATTCAAAATACAAATCAGTTTGTGCAATACATCTTTATTTTAATTTTATTTTTTTAACCTTTGCAGTCATCTTGGAGTAATCATCATGTAAACAGTAGGATGGGATGGGATTACATTGAGTTGTATGCAAATAGTTCTAGAACACCTCAATGATTATGACAAGGCATTATAAATAACTTCTCTTAATAATATATATTTGCAATTTTCAGTACGTTAAAGAGCTGCCACTTATCTAGGATTAACTAGGAAGTAGTTTAAATTGTAACCTCTGAGAAACACGTCTCCAAATGTGGAAGTCTTTCTAAGGTTCCCTAGCTCCATAACATCTATGTCACAGGTTAAGCAGAGGACTACTTGGGTCGCAACGTTTTCTTTGCAACAGAGTTTTACTTGATCATTGCACAAAGCCCTATTATTTTCACTCCACCTTGGTATTTTGCAGAACTTCAAATAAAGCTTCAGTTCCATTCTTCAAGTTTTTATTCACCTGTATGAAACCGGTTTCTATCATTAAGGGTAAGTCAGATCAGAGATGGACACAGTAAGCGTTCTACCTTAACAACAACAGTTCACAGTAGCTCTAGCTCATAGACTCCCCAATAAAGCATAGTCAAAATACTCTAACACCTTTGCTACTGTATATCCCCTTCTTGCTCAGATAACTAGATATATTTATATATAATGTACCATATGTATGGTACTTCTAGAAAATGGAGATTATTTATATAAGCAGCCTCAGGCACATTCTTAAAACATTAATATCTGCAAGGCACCTCCCACTCCCTTGACAATCAGTTTGTGGACTGTTTTTTTTACACACAACCAACAAAAGCTTGCTAATGCCGAATCAAATAATTTCAAAAACCCCTAAAAGTTACCAAATACTTCAAAGACATACCTGAAACTTTTTTAAATAGTGGGAGATTAACTGCAAATAGCACATAATTAAGTCAAATAATTTTCTTATTACTAATATGTGTAATGCATAAATAGATGAAAAATAAAATTCACAGTCATTTTTAAAACTAGAATTCAAGTTTGGCTAATAATTCTAAACTTTTATATGTATGTTAATTTCTAAATGTAACAGAACAGAGGCAGTATTATCAACCACAGGTACAGGTAAAATAGTATCACTCAAAGTCTATGAAAGAAGTAAGCTTGATAGAAAATTCCTTTTGTAACCAATAAATACAGCCACCTGAGTGCATTTCCACAGGCTTTTCACTTAGGGGGAATCCAAATCAACTGCTAAGAGACATTTAGGAGCATTCTGAATGTTAACAGCAGCGGTGTAGCTGTGGGCTTTGCTTGTTCTGACTTTGTGAATTGCTAGATAATGAAGCAGAACTCAGTGTGTGGTGCATTAATTTTCCTTTGCATCTAAGCTGGCTTTTTCGCAATCTCACAATTCGGCTTGGGGTCAAGGGACAGACATCAGCTGACACTTAACTGAGCAAAACCAATCAGTTTCACTTCATCGGGAATCTCAGTGCCATCACAGCCAGAGGCCTGCAAGTACAAACAGAAATGTTTAGTATATCACGCTACAAAGCAGCATTTGACAGCCAGGATATAAAGTTTCCCCATATCGCCCAGTCAGCAAATAGCTTGGTTGAAGGAAAGCTTTCAGACTGCTTCATGTAGCCTCTGTCAGCATCAACCAATTGCATCCTTAATTTTAGCAAACTCTTGTAGTCAATATTAAAAATTACAGAAAAGAATACTGGAAAATGGACACTGAAATACCCAAATTCTTTAAATAAAACTTTCCAGACTGGAGCCAGATTTGCTTTTTCATGGGAGTAAATGGTTTTCACTCATGAAGAGCAACTAATATACATGTATATAATCCAGTTTTTACCACTGTGCTGTACACAGAAAATGTCTCATGAGTCCAGCCAGCAAGTTAGTTTGGACTACCAACCAGCTGAATTTTTAAACAAGAAATTGAAGCAGTCTACAAAGAGTAAATACTAATATTTGCAAAAGGACAGCTCCCTCCTGACAGTACAATCTAGTACTTAAAACTGTACAGTTTAGATTCTTTAGTAAAGCCTATCATAATACAAACTGGCACAAGTGATCAGTTCATTTTTCATATATAACACTAAGAATATAAAACCACTTTGCTCAGGACTAAACTATTACTTTAGGTCTGTTTTACAAAAAAATATGCTGGAGACAAAATATTTTTATGTTTTGATTTTTAAACACAAAATTTGCGTCTGTAAGATGAAGTGACTACATTTTAAATAAAGGTGTTTATACATTTTTATCTGTATGTTAGATAAGACAAAATATTAACAGAATTGGATTAGAAGTGTTTAACGCTAACTTAGTTATGACAGATGCCTTCAGATTCTTTTGCATATCACAAAATATCCCCAGCAGAACAATTGGTTCACCCTAGAAAAATGCTTTTGATCCTTTTTTGCGTTAGTAGCAGTTGAACCCTTTAATAGAACTGGTTCATGGATATGCACTATAAGGTAAAGAGCTTTCAGACTGTGCATACAAGGTGCACCAAGTGACATAATTCATTGAATTTTCATGACCAGAAATAAACAATGTCAACACTTGTGGAAGCATTACATCAGGCTACTCGTTCAAATTTACTCTGAGCAGACACAGACAACAGAAGTTCTCTCTTCAGATAGTATTTCACAGTTCTTATTCCACAAAAGCAGCAAGTTGGTATCATCACTCTTGGTAACTATTCAGATATCTGAATGGTTCTTTGATTGGGAATTTACCAAATAAATGGAGTTTGAATTTTGCACTTAAAATTTAATGCTAAAAGGTGCTAATACTACTAACACCGTTCTACACTCTAGCTAGTTATCAATCTCTTCAAAGTCATGCTAAGTACCATATCTAGATGCATATAGATTTTTAAATGCCTTCCTTATCAATATTATATTTTATCTATTTAATGCATCTGGAATCTATTAATTTAGATTTTGTGCTTAGCATAAATACAAATACTATAAACAAACTGCAAAATAAAAGTATTCAGAAGAGACTGAACACACTCTCTCACTAATGGGTTTTTTTTCTACCCTTTTTGATAAGCAAAGTCCTTACACAAAATGCAGATTATGTTGTGCAATAATTTTGTGTTTCCTTGAGTGTTGCCAAGAGTATTTGTGTATTAAAACAGCCTCCTTCCCAAAGTGTGGACAGCTGGATCCTACAGGAAAGTTTTCATTCTGTATTAGCCAAGACAACTAGGGGATATTTAACACTATATATGTTTCTACAGAATGACCTCACTGTAAGATCAAAGATACACTGTTTAAAAAATATGCAAGAGGGAGAAACCAACTCTGCTGTCCAGGCACCTCACCTTAAAAATCTTCTTTACTATTTCAGTAATAATTAAATACAAATATAGTTAAGACATAAACTGCTCCCTTTCCCCCCAAATATGAACATTCTTGCTGTGTGAATAGAAATATTATATACCAGCAAAATACCAGCAATAGCAGCCTTTAAGCAGTGAGATACTAACCAGACTCCATGTCCAGAAATACTAGCAACTTATCCTAGACTAAGGAATACTTTTCAATTGAATTTTCTGAATGGATATAGGATTAGCTACATTTAGACCTTTAATCCTCATTAAATATTTACCAACAAAATGTGTTTTCATCAAGTTGTATACAAGTACTCTCAAACTAGATGAGATCTTGCTAAGGGGAAACAAAGACTCAGTAGTGCATACAAAGATGTAAGAGAGTTCTCAGAGGCAACAATTCATTCAGCAACTTCACAATACAGAAACAGGCAGAAGCAGAACATAAATTAAAATAATCCAAGGAGAAAAATAAATTAGGATACTTCTTGTTATGGTCTTTCCCCGTAAAATAGGAACTAGTGCAGGAAACCTAGGTCAAAAGTATCAGGAAGAAACTACGGTTAGAAATTAACCTCCAGAATTGCTGCCTATCCAGTGGAACTTACCTACAGCAGGGACATTGATTTTGGATTGCCTGCTGATTCTGATCATGGTAAGGGGCAGGATGATAGCATCATTCACTCACTGGAATCTGAAATACTATGTGACATTGACTAGACCTCAGCAATAAATCCAACTGAATCACCAAAAAAATAGAAAAAAAAAATCCCATCCTAAATTTTCAAGTGGATTTGTTTTCAACATATATAACCTAGATACTATGGGATATTACATTTTGGAATCACAAGACTCTATTTTAATTGTGGGAATGAGAAACCCAGACTTCTGCAGAGCCTCTGGAGAATGTTACCTAAATGCTTTTGGTGAGATGCCATTTACTACACAATAAAGCCAAGTCAGATGTTCAGGCAGCAAGAGCACAGATCAGCTGCAAAAAGAAAGGCATTAGCCCTTAAGCTATATTTATAGCAAAGGCCAGAGAAACCAAAGCATTTGAGTTACATGTCTTTATTCCCCTACCCCAACCCCTTCTCACAAGGAATGGGGAAGTTCTGGGGATTTTACTGGACTGTAGAGGAAAAACGAGTTCAAATGAGTCAGCTAGAACTCCTCAGATCTGTATAAAGAATGACATGGGAAGAAGAGTCCTGAATTAATACATCATTATCAACTAGGTCTAAAAATGGCTCTCTACAGCCTATCTGAAGCAGCTGCTTTTATAAACAAAGCTGTGATTCTGGAGACCTGCTTATCTAACAGACATTCAGTCTAGTCTCTCATGTGTGACTGAGTCATTCTTAGCAAAAGGTGCTGAAAGCTGATTGCTATTTACATACCTAATAATTCAACAGCTTCAGCTATATACATTTTTCAACTTAATTTTAGCAAGAAATAAAAACAAACACAGCACATCAATTCTGACTCAAGTTTTTGCAATGTAAATTTATTAATATTAAATTAAATCTATCATGTTACGATCAAAGTTGACCAAAATTCAGGACCCATGGTCCAGGGCACAAAATGCAGCACAAAACAGAGCCCCAAGGCCAAACCCAGGGTCTGATGACATACGTACAGAAGACAGAAAGAGGTGGGGAGGGAGAAACAGTAATGAAATACAGTGGTAGAAAGATCACCTTGCAGGTGTGGATGGTCAACTGAAAGAAGGTTGAAAAGAAGAACTAAGGAGAAGCAAGCAGTAGAGAAGGTGACCTGCACGCAAGAAAAATGGTGGCAGGTGTTCAAAAAAAAGGGATTGGAAAAATATGTCCATTAGCAGAGGACACTTCAGCCAGGGTAGAGCTAAGGGGGTGGGAGTAAAGAGTGTTAACCTAGCAATTACAGTTTTCTCCGCTTTACTTGTTTCTGCAATTCTTCCCAGGTTTTTTCTTACTGCAGTTTCTCACCTAAACCTCAGACTACCGCAGAACTCATGTTGACTGAACCTCCTTCCCCATGCAGTTATGGAGCTGTCCTTTCAAAACAGGGTTTAAGCTTTTTCTCTAATACACAGCAATTTCAGTCACCTTATCTGTCAACACATTTATTCAATGAAGTAGCTGTAAATGAGGTAGAACCCAGACTCTGTGTGAATATTGTGATAATTTATTTGCTTCTTCCATTGATGCTTTTACTTACCAACTTAAAAGTCAATGTTTTCAAGGCCTTTGGATCATCTACTATCTTCTGTAAGTTAGCAGCAACTGTAAAAGAAAGGCAAAAAAATATGATTTACAGAAAATTGCATTCAACATGACATCAAGCCTTTTGTTGAATCTTCTACTTAATTCTACACATATACATGTCTGTAAATTACCACTTGAATCATTTAATCACTCTCTAGCTGTTGTTTCAGAGGGAAGTTGGGCTGCCATAAATCCCACTTCCTTTCTTTTGCGGTCACCGATATTTTGTGACTATGTGAACTGATGCAGGGGGAAAATCTGCCTGAAAACCAAATGACAGAAAAAAAAACCCTACTAATTTTCCGTTGAGTCTATTCCATAAACAATTAACAATCAAACAAATGCAAGTGCAAGGAAGATGGGAGAATCACACAGCCAAGGACAGGCTGATGGCTGGCATGATTTATATCATGTTTCTGCTATAGCCAGGGTCACTATCTGCACAAGTTTCTAGCAGGAGGCTGAGCTCACTGTCCCCTCCAACTGGCTTTATGCATGTGCTTCTGTCCCTTTTTTGGGCCGGCATCAGCACTAACACACTCTTGGTGAAATGTTACAGCTCACTAGCAGGAAAAAAAAAGTTAAAACATAAATATGAGTGATAGAAAAAGAGCTGATCTTCAAACTGCTCTCTTAGCAAACATGATCAAGATTTGTGAAGTAACAGCAATAAACACTTGATGAAAAAACTGGATGAACAGAGCCTGAGCATCCAGAAAAGGAAGCTCTATGCTGTAACAGAAATAGCAGGAAGGAAACAATTTACTCTTTGAAAACAGAGGAGAATGCAGGAAATTATTAAACACTTTTTCTGTCAAAACACCTAAGTTACATTTTAGTCTGTTTTAACAATATTGCTACCATTAATCTTGACCAAAAAAAAAAAAAGTATGGCTGCTTTCAGCTTTGTATGTTTACTGAACTGGCTCCCCAACTTTGCATAGTCAGATCCTGAACTAACTCAGACCAAATCATAAAGGGCCTTTGTTCAAGACTGATGTATGAGCACAAGATGTCATCAACAGGATCTGAGCATGAGATAAATATTTTACACCTGGCAGAGCTGCTTAAACAAGATTATAAAAAGGAAATGAACAGGTATTAAGTAGCAGACGTTTCTTAGTACACTGAATAGGTGAGTACCAGAAAGCAGAGCAACACGAAAGTAGATGCTGCCCATAAATAACTCTCTCCACATAGTTCATATGGTGGGAGATACACACCAAACATTTGCACATTCAATGTCCTACTGGTACAAACTTAGGTTTCTGCTTCCTCCATCTTCTAATGTTGCGATGACAATGTTTTCACTCCCACTGTGCCTGATCATGCATGATCCACTGTGTAATAACAGAAATTCACCTCACAGGGGAAGTACAGTGTCTAGCAAGGGAATTTAGAGAAGTAAACAATTAGGCCAATCTACCACTGTTAAATGTAAATCAATTTACTGTGGGTCTCATTTTCTTTATACAATTAAAATGGAATCAAGGATTTTTTATACACTTGTAATAAACTTAACCGGAGATGAAAGTGTGTTTGAAACTAAAAATGGGACTTAAAAGCAAACATAAGGTACATTTTGTAGAGAACACTTTTTGTAAAGAAAAAAATTAACCTTCACAGTTAGATGAACTCAACTACAGGCATTACAATAGAAAGTCTTTCCATTTTTTAAGCTTCATAATCTTTATTCTAGCCGTTACAAACGGTTTTTATTTTAATCACACACTTCACTTCCACAATCTTTAAGTCAATTTTATTGCAGTACCTCCTACCTGATAAAATACATGCAAATATATATAATGCTTTTCATTACAATTAATACTCAGAACCTCATATGTAGGCAAAAAGGAACATTCAGCCTCATAGCTCCTGAAGGCAGGATAGAATATAGCTTCGATTTTTTATGTCTTAAAAATCTGTAAAATATAATCATGCACTCAAGAGCAGCTCAGCTCTGGCTTATCCAAATCTCTGTAAAACGTATCTTAAAAAAAAAAAGAAAAGGAAAAGGAAAAAATTCTCTAGGCTAGTGTTAGCTGGCTTCACTGAAATGAAGACAGTGCTACAAAACCAGATAGGCATTGGGTCCTAAATCCAAAGATTTCTAACTTCACCTAAACAAAATGTTACAAAAATACGAGCTTCAAGTGTATGCGTGTCTTCAGGAGGGGCAGCCTTTTTAATTTAACGTTGAACAGCTATGGAACAACTAAGGCAAGTCAGCATGCTGCTGGGCTATGCCCCTCAAGAGCAAAACCTTGCAGCTGCCCTTAGGCAGTTACTGGCAAAGGTATTACTACTGCATTTGCAAACAGCAGCCCACCATCAGCAAGCGTTTTAATGAGCTAGCGCACAGTGGGGTAAGCGGCATCAGGGACGTCACAAGCAGTATCGAAGTCTTGGAAAGCCCTAACCCTTCCTGCTGATTGATTCTTTACCAGGGAAGAGATTACAAATTTCCAAGTAAAAATAGCAAAATTCCAATGTATGTAAATATTTAATGCTAATTTCTTTGTTGTTGTTGTTACCTAAACACCGTAACAGAAATGAGTGGTATTTTCGATGATTATCATTCCTCAAGAAAGCCGAGAACAGTGTTCAGTAAGAGGCTACAGGGACACAGTTTTATTCACTTGTCTTTTACTTTCATACAACCCTATTCAGAATTAGTGGTCATTTCAGGCAAGTAAAAAAACCCAATTATTTTTAAGTGGAACTATTAGGCTTTATTGATGAAAATCTTCCCCAGCTACTGGATTTAGGCTCTTTTCATTCAGGAAAATTATTTAGTAGGCCAAGACTCACTAACCCTCCTAGTACAGTTCACGTGCAAAGTTCTAATTTGGCTTAAATATGACAAATGAGACTAAAGTTTCTAAATGCAGGTGAACCCAATTACACCTGCAAACAATAGGGAGGAAAATAATCATCCCATTCTCACCACCTTTCCCCACCCCGCAGTCCCAACAATTTTGTATTGCAAGTCGGCAAACAAAGTCAATTTAATACAGTAACACTCTCCCTAAAGTGAAAAGGAGTTTCACACCAGGAATTTCTGGAGAGGCAGGAACTGTTTTCTCCACAGATACTTAAACTATTTGGAAAAGTGAACAGCACTGTAAAATATATGTCTCTGAGTCTACTTTACACCTTATCTCTAAGTTAAGTATACTGCAGTTCCTATTGACAGAGCCATTTTTCTCTGAAGTACTCTAAAGTCATGCCTTCAATGTTGTACTTGTGAAATTCATAGATTAGTTTGCCTGCAAGAAGCACTAATTGATAATTAAAATCCTGTTGGGAATTCACTGTTTATACAAGACCTGCATATACTATACTCAACTTTATTTTGCAGAATGTTTCTCAATATGTTATGGCCATGCACCTATAAAAGTCAGAAGAAGAAACATGAAAAAATTAAGCGGTGATGGAAAAATCTTTGCCAGCAGTAACCTCAGGTAAATACACTTCAAATCATGCCTTGGAGCAAAAGCTCTCTTCAAACATTAGCAGCAGTTAGCATTAGCACAAGAGGCTTTTTGTTGTTTACAACAATAAATGAGGTGCTCTTCGCTTTCTTCAGAAGGCTTCTGAAGGACATATAATCAACCTACACACCACAAATCATTCCAGGTTCTTTTGCAGGTTTTGCTCACTGACAAATGGTTGTGCCACTCTGACAAAGTATGTGTCTCCCCTTGCGGAACATGCAATAGGATAAAAGGTCAAACCCAGCATATAAATATACACAACACAGGCTGCTAATTGCAGATGGAATAAATAAAAAAACTCCACGTAACTAGAGGCTTTGGCATGTATATAATACAAATTACTCTGGCTATATGACAATTTTGGCCAACCACATAAATTACAGTTTTTAAATGAGTGATCGATATAAGGTAACAGAACAAAAAAAGGCCACCTTCAAGATCTTACAAATATAAGAGAGTAACCATATTTCTGGCAGTTTGAAATAGCTATTTTTGCTCCTGTGATGTGACAAAGCTCTCCCTGCTTACTTAAAATTCTTAACACAGCATGAAACTTAACCCTAATGGCTTCTGAAGAGGAAAAACTTCTGGAAAAGTTAAAATTAATGAGACAGTAAATAAAGCTTTATGAAGTACAGTTAAACTATTTCCAGTACAATGCCCACCCAGCCAACTAAGCCAGAGCCATCTGGCATAAACACAGACACAAGCAGAATCTAAAGCTTGAGATGATATTTCTGGGGTGCTCTCAAAAGAATAATGATTCATCTGCTTTTCCATTTTGCAAAGAATGGATGGGCAACCTCGGAAATAGCTCATGAACTCATGCTTAGGTTCAGTAGTTTGCAAAGTATTGCATATTGTAATCCTGAAATTCAGATATGAGGAAAGGGAAGCATTATTCAGGCACAAAATTACTGTCACCAAAAAAAGAGAAAAATTATAACCTCTGGGAAAGTGAAAAATATTTTTAATAAGTTAAAAGTGAAATATTTTTTATGTAGTCCAAAACTCAGTCTAAAAAATAGCTACCTTCAACTGCTTCCTACTTCATCAACAGTATGGCTGTTAGAGACGACAAGCTCAAACCTCCACAGATTTATTGGCTTTCCTGCTGATTGTTTCAAATATTACCTCTTCCCCAACAGTAGGCAGTTATTTTACCATTTTTATCGGATACACGGAGCTCACCATAATTAACTGCCTTGGGAGTCTGCTGGTTTGAGGATTAATGCTGTATTCTCCTGTATGGGTCTTAGGAAGCAGGGTGCCTGAGAAGCAGGGAATACTTTTCAGTGGAATTATCATTCCTGAAAATTCAGCTACTGGTAGGGTTTTCCTCCAAAGGGCTGAATTAATTATACACGCTCTTGAGGCCATTTCACATACTGCAAGAGGTTCATTGCAATCTATGCACTCATTTATATTTCATACTACACAGTGATTTTCATGCATTTGCAAGTTCAGAACGAAGTCAAAACTAAGTTTTAAAACCGAGCTAGTACTGGATTACAGTATATTATGCAAACAACGAAAACAATCAGTGTTTAGGGCTTTTGGTAACACTTCCTCCAGATCTCTGTCTGTCCTGTTATTATCTAATAGCTCACAAACTGTCTGCCTGAAAGATCAAAGGGCTCTTCAAAGAGAGATCAAAAAGGTCACTTAAGTGTAATGTGATTCCATTAGTTCAAGCATTCAGGATGCTAGTAAAAAAATCCCTTCTGTTTATGTTGCTGGAGAGCAGCAGCAAGGGAAATATTAAAGCATTTGAAGATCTGTGGCAGCTAACCAGCAAGTGTTTATTGCTAGAGGACTGCAAGGACCTAGACATGATTCTGATAAGTAGGAAATAAAAGAAAACAGAAAGATCAACAGCAAACCTGGCTTCTCTTCTGAGGAAGCTATTGGGCACTGATATGGCAGAAGCATTAAAAACATTTAGAAATGCATTATTTATGAAGAGGCTGTCATTAGGAATTTATCAAAGGGAGATTAGGGCTTACAAATTTGTCTGAATTCTCGAAGTGTGGTGCTGAATCAGTAGATACAGATAAAAGACAGTGGAAACGATCTCCATTTCAACATTTCATACTATGATAATTTCCAACAGCTCAATTTGCAGCCTCACAATCAGAAAACACAGATTAAAGAGGGCAGGTACAGGACAACAGAAGGCCAAAGCAGTTCTACTTTGAAAGGAACACCTAGAGACTGAAAATGGTCTCCTAGAGCATCCTAGTGAACAGGGATTCTAGTGAACAATTTCAACCTGCACTTTCCACAGTTTAAAGTAATTATTAACACCACTTGAGCTCTGTGGTTCATATGAGTTCTGAGCCCCAATACTGTATTAATTCCTTATTCTATACAGACAACCTAGGTTTAGGCTAGTTCATGTCATTTTAGACATTAAGGACATTAACCAGCATTTAGCACCAGGCTATTTTGTTCCAAAAGAAAAAAAAGAAAAAAAGAAGAGACTTGGTTGGGACCAAAGCTTTAATAACTAACCAATCACCCTAGGTTATTCAAAAGCATGGCAGAGACATCAGAGTCATGTATTCCTGATCAACTTCCACCCACAAATAAAGACTTTAAATATTTACCATTGCTCAAACTGAAAAAAAAAGAGACCCCAACACATTTACAAAATAATAGCAGACCTCAAATGTCTTCACATGAAGATCCATTGACATGGGGTATTGATATCCAGGGGTTACAGGCAAAAACTGGAAAACTGAGGACTGATAAAGTAATACAAAAGTTGTAATTTTTCTCTGGTAACTGATGGAAAAATTTGCACCCAACAGAAGCAGTGTATTTTATGAAACAGGAGTACTGTATCCAAATAGAAAGTGAAATAAGTTAGTGCTAGAAATCTACCTATTTCAATTCCAAAAACACATTATTAAGCTTCTGAATTCTCAGTTACTTAGTATGGATATCTGATCCCAAGGTAACATTTTATATTCTACAGTCTGTGAGAAGGGGGAGGGGGGGAGAAAAACACCAAAACTGTGATAATTGGTTTTATTGATAAATTAAAATATTAATACAACTGGAAAATTGTACCTTTTCCTAGAAACTTATGAAAAAAAGGTGGTTGATATTTCAAATTGATTTTTTCTTCCGCCAGAGGATGTGAAAACTGCTTAGGCAAACCACTGCATGTTTAAAACAAACTAAAAGGATAAATAGAATATATTTGGATAATTAAATACTTGTCTATTTCAGACCTTGATTCTTCATGCGCCTAATGGAATAGATTATTTAGGAAAGTGAGGGGAGGAGTATATACATATTTCATAATTTCCCCTTCATTTTGATGATCCTGAGCATTCTAAACCTCAGTCAATTTTCAAATGAACATTTAAAATAAAAATTTAGACCTGCTGCCCAACACTGCTAGTAGGGCTATTTAACAAGCCTGAGATATTACAGTCAATTGTGCTCTTAAATTCTCTATGCAAAAGAATGAGTATTTCATTTACAAAAATGAAAAAATCATTTCCCTGTGACTGAATGGAGAAATCAAGTGCTGGTTTTCAGACACAGGTTTTGACAACAGTTTGATAATCACCAAGATACTGAGGACAGCTCTAACAAGTATCTTCATCACACTGGATTAGATCTGAAATATAGGTCTATGCAGAAATAAGGCAGGTCATATTCTGCTATGCGTATTATTACTTTGTAATCTCTTCTCCCTATCAGATCTTCACAAGTCCTCCTGTCCCAAGTTCAGCTATGAATTATAGATAATGTTCTGACAAAACTATTAAGAAGATGAAATAGCAGCCAGGCTACTTCAATACCTTGTATCTGAAACTTGAAACAAAGAGAATATATTTAGAAAAGACTCCCTGATGTGCTGGAGTTAGGTTCTGAAATAGAATACATCTAGTTTGAAGAACCCCGATAAATCCTGATTTTGACATACTAGCCGTTGGCAGAGAAGTGAATGCCAAGGAAATAAAGAACAGCAAGTAAATTACTACTGAAAGCAGGAACATTACATACATTCCTGCTTTTGCAATTTCTCATTCAAATTCACAATTGGGTTTTTTTTTGTTTTCTTCTTAACTAGAAAGAAAAGTCCTTGAAACTTTGACTCAGATCTGTTAGTGGCAGAGGACACACTCCAAGCCAAAGAGTTTGTCACTTACTGTATCAGGCAAAACACAAACTAATTCCACTAACAACCATACGGATTTATTCCTCATTTACACAGTTAAATAGGAACCGGTGGACTGCATGTTGAAAAAAGGAACTTTCTTTGAAGGCGGTTGCCAATTCTTTTTTTTTTTTTTCCCTTAAAATAATTAAAAATTATTACTTGCTTTATCGTGGCTGTGAGACAGGCACATTCACTATGACACATGAACACACATATATGTATGTGTGAAGAATAATTTGCACACTTGGAGAATTTCTTATATCACATATTTATAGTTCTGCCATAACTACAGCAACAGTGATTATTCACCTAACACAATTTTTTTTTTTCACCTTGAACCTTTACGTTTCCACCACACTGAAAATCACGGTGGGAACTTCCGTGAAACCTGCCAGCTTCACACAATACACTTCCTCAAGTGCACCCAACATATAAAGTCTAAAATAACTTAGGTGCAATTAGACACAAAACTTCATTAGCTGCAGGTGCATCTCAAGCTTCCAGAGCTCCCAGCAGTCTCATCATTATGAGTCACCCTTCAGTGCATTAGCTCTAAATGAGCCAGATGTGTTGAAATATTTAAGTCCTTATTTAAACCCTGGGGATTTTAGAGATATTCTTCCACTTGTAATGCATTTGCATGTCTTGCTAAAGAGATACTGAGTTATGTACACATGTTGAAGGCACATAAGTTTCTACAAAACGCCTTGAAATACAGTCAGGTTTTCATTAAATCTGTATGTTTTCTTTCTGGATAACATATTAAACGTAAACACAAAGTATTTTGTCTATCTAATTTAGTTGAAATTAATGGGTAAGAATCTATAAAGGCATTTTCTCATTAGAAAGTTTATGGGTACATTGAGCTTTGGAATAAAAAAAAATTGATAAATTTAACTAAAAATTCAGTTTTTTCACTCAGTTTGAATGACAAGAAAAAACCCCCAAAAATTCTAAAAAAATTCCTAAATATTATAAAAATCAGTGCACCTCAAAATATTACTGATATTAAATGACAAACCTAAGGTGCCTTCAAGTGGTGGTGCTATTCCACTTACCCACCCATACTGCTCTTTGAGCACATATATATATGCAGTGTTTTCCACTCGTGCAGCTCTACCCCATTTTCTAATTACAGTAAGATGAGTTGGAATTAGTTGAACAAAAGCCATCACTTCATTCAGTCTCAAAGATGACTAATCTAACAAGACAAAGTAAAACTAGGTATAAGCAAATGCAGAGCAAAACCTAGGAAAGCAAAGGATATTTACTGTGTGAGCCCATGGCTTTTCTAGGAATGTGGATTATCAGTGCCACTATAAGCTAACTGTACTAACAAACTGGGCTTGTGCTTTTTCATTGTTCCATTTTAGTATGAAGGTACCTTCAGCATCAGCAGACATCATACTTTAAGACAGTCAGTTGTTTCAATTTCAAGTGCTTTAATACTGTGATTAATTGGTAACTATATATTACTGCTATATTATGTTCTATATATTACTTACTGTTTAACAACCCTTGAAATAATGTTATTCTGGATTTGGTCAGATACATGTTCTCTGAACTCGTGGCCAATAACCTATCCACAGCCATGCTGGGCTTTCTTTGTAATTCTAGATGCCAATTTAAATTCTGTTTACTTACCAAAGTAAACTGCATCAAACTCTTATGACATTTACTGTATTCACACTTCTAAGAAAATATTCAAGATGTTGATGAAAAAGCTTGATACTTTTAAAATATGACCTCATTACAAAATACAATCTATTGGGTTTTCAGCTGGTTCTTCTAAACATATTAGGCCTTTCAGCAGAAAGCTTTTCCTATGGTTACTAAATGGGTATCTCCAACATCAAAGACTTTTAGCAGTAGTTAATGTCGGGTCTATTTAAAAGTGAAGGTACATCTTCCATGATGCTAAATGTATTCAGAGATACTTCCTTGACAAAAACATCTTTTAAAAGGTACATTAATATAGTAGAGGGCAACTGCACATTTCTTGATGGCATGGGTATCAAGGCTTTTATTTAAGCAGTATTCAGGAATGGAAGGGGGTGGTGGTTATGTGTATACTGCAATTTAATAATTTTAAATACACCTTTAGGTTCTGAAATTTAAGCAAGGACTCCAGAAAATTACTGTAGTCTAAGGCTTCATTGTAATTATATGCACATTGTATATACCAGTGGAGTAGGACTGTAGCTATGTGGTTTTCAACAGAATTGACTGTTGATACGATTTTAGTTTTCCTTATGGTATCAAAAATATAATGAAGCATTACCTGATGAATGTTTACCAGCTAATATACACATATTGCCTACACACAGAGACACATTATCTCAAAATGAATTTTGAAAATATTCCAGATCTGATTTAACATAGATATTTCAGTACTGTATAAAAATACTTCATCAGCAAGATACTACTGGTTCCAAGGCTCATTCCCCTCTGCAAACACGAACTCTAGTCTGCTTTTAAACAAACTCTCTGTGCTGATTCCCTTGATCTGGGGACCTTCTGTGAAACAATGCTAAAGGAAAAGAAACCAGCCAACCAGACCAAAACTGAACATGCAAGTTGGGATTTTTGCTTCTCTGCAGAACAGGTAGCTGAACTTAATGTACATCAGAAAGGAAATCTTCCTGAGAAGCCTGTGTTAAGTGAAGCAAATCCAGCAAGACTCAGAAGGTGAAGTGTGTTGATGCTTAGCAGTGAATTCTATAGAACTTAACATGTCAGCTGTTAAATTCTATACACTAACAACTTCAGCTCACATATGCCACGGCCATACTTTCCAAAACAGCTTCTGCTGACCCCTATTTATGTATCCTTTCAGAAGATGAGCTATTATGCCAATAAATTTTTGAGTTCAACATAAAAACAGGTATTTTCGCCTTCCTCTTTTGTCTGAGTCTCTACATGTTTCAATATCCATGAAAAGAATCTACAGGAACAACTTTTATGACACAATCTCAGAACTTTGTTTTCATTTAGGTTACAGAGGCTGAATTTCTGCCTGAATCAGCTGAAAAATGAAAGGTAATTTATCACCTGCTTTTAATCTGGAAACTAATGGAATCAGTTCTTCTGGTGAAGAAGGTTAACCAAGTTCTTCTATACTATTCCCTTCTTCCTATATAGGAAGATTTTAAACCTTTTAATTTTGAGTGAACAAGGTGCTAACATAATTTTACACAGAAAATTAGTTTTGTAAGCAGATTTACATTTTAAGCACCATCTGCTCTCTTATATGACCTCTGGCTTTAAACTGAAACATTTCTTAAGACTGCACTGTTACAGTGAAATATTCTAACAAAGTGCAACTTTAATTTTTTACTTAATTAAAAGCAAAATCACATTTTGCAGAACTCTTCTTTCAGTAAAATATGGAATCTGAAGTAATTTTCTAGGAAGGTAACAATGTCCAAACATATTTGAAAACTTCACAGGTGAAGAAGACACAAGATTATAATATAAATTCATTCAAGAGTTGGTGCCTGTGGAGCTTGAGGTAAGTTACATCATAAAAAACCCATCATATAAACTAAATATAAATTAGTGAAATTAAATATAAGTTGATTCATTTCATTATATACAAAAAAATTTATTTCCTTACATTTTTTAGTGGCACAATAAAAAGATAAAACATGAAAGTACAGAAGGAACCATCATAATCCTAAAAATCAAAGTCTGATGCAATTCAAAATGGGAACTAAGCAAGGAAGTAAACTTCTGTCACTAACTAGACAGTGTCTCTAACCAAACCTGCTAGGGAAAATCTTGTTTAAATATTTGTGCTTCTTCAAGGACCAAAGTCCTATCACTATGGGATGGGACTTTGTCACATGAGGGACATCTATTTTCATTTGCCTTTCTCCCATCATGCACCTTGCATGATAAGAAATCCCATTCATGCTGCCATTTCCACAGAAGTACTGGCACTTCGCATTGAAAGAGAACTTTGCAACAAAGGGAAAATGAGGAAGGGAAAAGATTTCTCACTGGATCCCAGCAGGACTTGCGCAGTAGCATCATCAGCTGTGACTCAGGGTGCCGCCTGACTGCCCAGGCAGGTGGGATAGCCAACAAATAACAAATCTTTTGTTAGCCAGAATTTTTTTTTTTTCCCTAAATGAGAATTCTACCAAAAATATTATTAGCAGTGTGGTAATGACATTTTTCATACTGGATGTTTAAAGAACAAACTAAGGCCAAGCAACTGCTCTTCCTGAACCCTTAAAATAACAGTGCAGCAGAAGTGACTTGGAGAGTGCCTACAGCCTGTACCATCTGCAAGCCTCCCTAAAATACTTTTTCTTTAGAAATAAAGGTGAAAGATTAGATAGGAATTTTATTTCTTAGATCAGCTAGAATCAATCTGTATTCTGATCCTCCAAAAGCAAAAAGTACTGGCTTCTCTCAGAAGGAGTTTAACTACAAATGCAGAGAGTGTGTATTTTAGATAATCTTCCAGGCAAGTCATGAACTTCCAGAGTTGTAAAACACTCTCCATAACACTGAGGAATTTGGTAAGGAAATCTTCACCTACTGATAAGAATTTTTTTGACCACAACACAAAAACTGACTTGCTTGCATTTCTCAATTCAATTCTCCCTCATCTAGCATATATTATCCCCCTCCGATTTTGGTGACTATACATCTACTGGTCTTGAGCATCCAGAAGAAAGGAAGAAAGTGCAGAGAAATAAGCAGTTCCAAATTAATCATCTTTATGAGGTACTGAATTTCAAGTAAAAGAAAAAAAAATTAAAACATTACTAAGCATGGAATAGAAAAATGAAGAAGTATCTTTCAGCTACCAGAAAACAGTTCTGGTTATCTTTTTTTTTTTCCCACAGAAATAACACCACCAGGTGCAATTTCCACAGGTCCTGAACACTGTCTTGCTCCTCCTTCTGTGAACCCAAACAGAAGACTTACTAACTTCAGAGCTGCCAAAGCACACTTTGCTAAATCCTACTGACAAATCATTTTATTATTAAACAAAAAAAATGAAGTTATCACAAAAATGATCAATCATAGAGTTGTCAATAATCCTTCAGGAGAACTATATTATATCACCCCTCTCAAACCACTGAAGAGATCTGACTTTCTAAAGCAATCCTTGGACTGGTATCAAAATTGCCTTGTTGATTGAACTATGCATACATAAAAGCAAAATTAGGACAAAAAAGATTTTCTGAAAACCAGCATCAGAGAAAACATTTTTTTCACATCCATTTAACACAAACTTGTCACAAGAGCGTAATTGCAAACAAAAATGTAATTTACCTATAACTACATCATGGCCATCAACCAGGCCTGCAGAGAACAGCTCCTGAGAAACGCCATCTGCTGTGTCTGTCCAAAAGGTGAAAGGAATAAGTAAGAGACCACAAAAAACAACAAAAAGTATCAGTCATCCAATGCAATTTAACAAAAAATATATTTTAATTCCATCCAAAACACCCATGGAGGCAGGATTGAATTCAAAATGATCTTTAATTAGGAGGAAAAAAAGATAATTATCTTATCAGCATCTGCACAGCAAATCACAAAAGGTAATGACTTGATTCATTGCAAACCCCCTACAGACCTCTCCTGGCCACCAGCATTTCTCCTCTGTTATCTATCTACATACTTGTACACATTTTACAAGTTCAGTATCTTCACAACCAAGAAAATAAACAAAGCTTTAGTGTGGTTTTCACTGTTTTCTTTATGCCCTCCATTGTTCTGCATATCTAGGCAGAGACAGGCTGAATAGGCTTTCTTGTTTGTTACAAGTGGGGTAAAGGAGTTACATGAACAGTCATTATTTGGAGATCTAGGTTTTAAATAGCTTTTAAGTATTATGACTCAGGACATTCAAAGGTTTGGATTGATTTTCTATTAACTGCTGCACCTGAGTGGGTTAAGTCCCTAAGTGGGACTTAATTCCTAAGTCCCTGTGACTAGTACTTTCCCTAGATAAAGACCTTAGAAGGCTTAGATGTAAGTAGGCAGGAACAAGCCTAAATTCCAGCTAGGTCTCAACTGTAATGTGGCCCCAACACCAAACATCCTAATGGAGCTCATGCTTTGAGGCAGTTACACGAAGCTGCATCATTTCCTCAAGAAACACGCGGGTGAAAAGCAAGGTGGCTGAGCCAGCTGCGGCTGCTGGAGATGAGAAGCACAGCTGCCTTCTGGCTGCCTCAGTGAGGGACTACAGGAACAGTCCTGGTACATCCTCTTCTTGTTCGACCAAGTAAGAATTCTCAAATGGCTTATGTAACTGCTTCCCAACCCATTCTTTTGGCAAACCAAGAGGTTCTGTGCCCAGTTAAGTAACAGACCTCTTTTGTTATTACTCATTGCCAAAATCAACGAGAAAGGCAGGTAGACAACACAGAATATATCCATGCACAGAACTACTGCACATGAAAGATACTATAATTTACTGTGAAAGAGACACCTCTTCCAATCTGGATTTATTTTTAGGTGAAAGCTCTTTGAAGGCTATTCTAAATAAAGTGAATACTGACTTCTAAGGAATATGAAATAGGTTCATAGTTCAAAGGGTTGCAATTTACCAAGGATGACAGCTTCTTACTCAAAATATTAGCCGCCTGTGCATTTTTATCCCAGTAATACTTGGTTTTCCTCAAACAAAGGCAACTGTACAAGTTCTTACAACTCTTAGCAATGGAAAGCCTACAGTTCTACAAGTATGCAGTAGAGTTTAAAGTTTCAATACCAGAATTCCTTTCTGGTGATAATACCAAAGCTAGAGATACAGCTCAACTTTCAGTTGAAGACAGCATTTGAAAAATGGTATGCACTTTATACTCGTTAATAGACCTTCTTTTATTATGAAAGGGAAAGAAACTTAAATATTACCACCATCACCACATACACTTTTACGGCTACTATATTCTATTTCCTAGGATGTTTTCCAAATGTGAAAATGGAAATATTGCTAGGCAAGATCTTATATACCATATAGATCATTTCAATAAGACATGAAATTGATAAAAGTATACTGTGAATAAAGTCTTCTAATAGATATATTATGCAACCTTGCCACTAGAATTTACATGCATTTGCAATTCTTACTCCACTGAGGTTCAATATAAAGCTCTGCACAGTAGGAAACATTCCAGAGAGGCAGTCTGCATTAACCATAAGCAGTAATCCATTTCTGAAATACCTTTTTAAGCAGTAAGAGAATAATTCAGTTGCAGGAGCCTTACCTCTGCCTGGAGTAAACTCAAACCGTATGTCATTAAGTTCTTTCCTGGAGTTCCTGAAAAACAGTCAGTGCATATATTAAAATGTAATGAAGAACAGAACAACTATTCAGTTCCCACACCCAAAGAATACCTCTGGCATTGAAAACCCCATTTTTGTAGCATGTATTTCCTTGAAAATACTGCTCTCTCAAAGCACCCAGACTGGAAAGACTCCATTGCATTTTCATGGCAGTATTTTGGGAAAACTAGCAGAAAAATATGCTTGAGTTGAAAATGCATTTAGTAACAAAGGAAAAAATGAAGTCCTCTGATAAATATTTTCCTTTTCATCTTCACAAGACACTCTGCCATATTGACTCTAATAGTTCAACACAGTTTGAGTCGTGCATACCTTTTCCTCCAAGAGCAACAGAAGACTCGCTTGGACTTAAAGCTCCCTATCTGAGGTCACATTTATACAAAGATGTTTAAGAGACAAAGTATCCAGCAAATGTTATCTGCTGAAATGCAGTGGTGATGCACAGTGTTTATAAAACGGTTTCAAAATGAGTAAATTCTTTCACTGACCACCCTTGTCTCATCAGTGAGGTTCTACCTACACATACAATGAGCAGTAAAATGTTAAATCCCAAGGTTTCCTGTCTTCCTGGTTGCCACAAAGAGTGTTTTAACCAGTTCAGTGTGACACAGTCATAAGAGAGTTAATACCAATGTTAAAGAATTCCTTTACAGCCTCATACTATGCCTCAAACCTCCATTCCTTGCATGTTTACAGCTTCGGGTTTAGTTAATAATTTCTACCATCAACAAAACATTAGCCTCTGCAAAACAGAAGTCCATCTCATTTTTGGAAATGGCAAGTCAACTGAGCACAGGGAGGAACCTAATTGCTGTAGCCCACTTTTTCTAATGAATAGCTCAATCCACTTGAAATGCTAATAGCAACAGAATGTGTTTTGCAATTTGTTATTCTTCTCCTCAGCAAGGAAACTGTATGCAAGCTCATATTTCAGCATACCAGGCCATGAAGTCTTGCTGTGGGAAAACTAAATCCAATAGGCAGGCATATTCAGCTGTGACTTACAGCTATTATTGCTTGCTGAATACTTCTAAGAATATTACAGAGCCAAAACCAGCAACATGCAGAAACACAAACCCCAAAATGATTGGCAACACAGACAACAGCAAGATAGCAAACCCTGAAAAATGAGTATGCCACATGCAGTGCTTAAAACTCATTTACTGAATCTACTAAATGCTTCAAAGCTGAAGGAGTTTTGTGTTCCCAAAATTCTACTCTAAATAAAGAACTATAGGAGTTTAAGATTGCTAACACAAAGCTGCAGATAATGAAGCTAGCCAGGTACAGATTTACAAGGCTCATTTACTTCTGCTGTAGAAGTCTGCTGCCATTATATGGAATATTGCACTGTCTATTTTTGTTCAACAGAGAATTAGTATGAACCTCAGTTTCTCCCCCTTTCTCTCTCTCCTAGAAAAACGTGGATGGCTTTCTGTTAAACAATAACCAAAAAAAAAAAAAAATTAAAAAAAAAAATTAAAAAGCAACTTAAGAACCATCTCCAAGTTCCCTTTTGACAAAAACTGCTTTCCAAAGAAAAAGGGAAAATGCACAGAAATTTAGCATTAATCTTAAATAAGAAATGTTCTGACTGAATGTGTGATGTAACTCAAACAGTCATTTCCTGCACGCACTTTGGAAGAAACAAATCAAGCGAATAAAAACTTTCACACCTTTGCAGAGGTAAACAAGGAGGTAGGAACTAGATGATCTTTAAGGTCCCTTCCAACCCAAACCATTCTGATTCTATGACCAAATAAAACCTAACACATTAGGTTCTCCAATTACATCTTTCCACAGACCTCCCCTAAGTAGAACATCTACCATATATAAAAAGGCACTAAGTAATTATGAACTCTTATGTAAATTACCAGCCTTTCACAGCAATGTGAAAGATGAGCTGCTCCTGATACAGACTCTTTCCTGCAGCAGGATGCACATGGGGTGTACGTTACTTGGTCTCCAAATTCCAAAATATCCCAAATAAAAAGTTAAGGAGTCAAATCAGATTATTTTAGTCAAGCTGAAAATTCAAGCAAGATTGACATGCATTCAGCAATCCAGCTTTGCTACTGAAAATTGTTACACACTGAACTATTTTGACCTTAGGACACTGCTGCTTTCTGTATAATGGTATACAACTATTCAGGAAAGCAAAACAATGGCAGTTTGGCAAGATTAATTTGCTAGAAGCCTGTAAGTGCTTTTGCTTATTGTTCCATTACCCTCCAGACATGTATTGATTTCCATAAATTATGTATTCCATTATATAATCCACCAAATAGAAGATGCACTTGAGTTCTCCCCTAAAAGCTCCTCATGCTCTTTTCCAGCCTTTAGACACTTCTCTGGTTCTAGTTAATGTCACTGTAACTGCAAATTAGTTTGCTAGTTCCCTTGGTGACAACTGTTTGGATTTGTTGAATTATTTGTAGGCAGAGTTTCCAAGCAGCGTTTCATTTGTTCATTTTTTTTTTACTTACATCCATTACACTCTTATCATGCAGCAGCACACAGACTTTATTTCTGCTATATAGAAATAGGATTGGAAGAAAGGCACTTAGTATCTTTGTGATTAATAATTTTATCTTCTTCATCATTTCTTAATGGTTCCTATTTTCTCAAATCCATTTGTGAAGAAGTTATTTCTATTTTAAAATGCCAACTCAGACCTCTTCACCATCTCCTATAATACCTCTTATGTGCTTCTAGCTCTGTGCCATTACAGACTAATACACCTTGATTGTCATGGATAAAACCAGCCCATCCCTCATCTCTTTTAAAAAGTAGTAAATTTTAAGTACTTTTGTGCATTTTATTACACTGCAAGTTGCTTTTCATTATGCACTCACCTCCAACAGGAAGAATTCCAAATGTTTTGAATAAGGATGACACCAAAGCACGCCATGCTAACACATTCTGGCAGCCATCTTTCTGGCAAAGTAATTTCAGAATCTAGA
This sequence comes from Edolisoma coerulescens, assembly GCA_013397115.1. Lineage (NCBI taxonomy): Eukaryota > Metazoa > Chordata > Aves > Passeriformes > Campephagidae > Edolisoma > Edolisoma coerulescens. Next base: position 1,343,375 of record VWZW01006491.1, on the reverse strand, counting down.
ACTTCCCACTTTGTGAAAGCATGTTCTGCAACGCTTCTTATTATTTTGTTTTCACCAGGACCACTTGATGTGCACACCAAGATTGCTAGATCTGATTTTCAAGGGAATAATGCTTCCTCAAGGAACTAGAAAAAGCACGAGGGCCACCCGCTTAGCCCCAGCCCCCCAATAAACTCTGGCTATCCTGACATTAGGATATAACAGAAAAATATTCTGTTTTGAAGGAAATTATTTGCAAAACAATGCTAATATTGACCAAAATCAGAATTAGAGAATAAACAAATTATGCAGCTGTTCAGATTGACATGGTTCTACTGACAAAATCATAAGACATGAAAGAGATTTCAGGCGTTCACACTTAAAAACAAAGCCTTCAGATAATTACCTAATGATAGCATAATTCCTGCTACAGTCAATTATCTATGTTCCACATGATTGACAAAAGATCTATGTTGTTGATTAAAATAGAAAATTGTTTGTGTAATGATACAACTGTAAATTAGAGACATTAAATGTCATTATTTCTTTTGTCCTTAAAAGCAGAATGTCTGTCATGTAAGTGCAATTCAAGAAAATGAGATATCTTGGAATTAAACTTCAGGACTACATCATGCTGGCATACTTTGATTATGTATCAAGCAGTAGATTTTCATTCCTTTTTACTACCTTTTTTACCCTCACAAATTTATCCACATTTTCTTATGCAGTGTTATCTAAAATACCAGCTTCTATTTCACACAAGCTTCAGCATCTTCCACACAGCCCTCAGGGAGAGTCTGTATTCCTGGATGAGATGCATCCTACCATAGCTAAGTAACTGTATATTCTTCCTTCCCAATGTAAGAAAAAAATTCTCGGACAAGATAAGCCAAAAGAAGTATGTGTGCATGTGTGTGAGAACACACACTTTTTGTCTCTGCATTGCTTGCCTCATTTTCAGACTTCAGCTACTCAATCATCACACGTGGTTTCCAAAGACTGATGTACAGAGCTAAGTGTCCAGGAATGCAGGTACTGACAGAATGTTCACCACCACAGCTGACTCGTGAGCAGAAGAGACAACAGCAGAATGCAGGATATGTATTCTTTTCTAGAACCAGAAATAAGCTCATCTTTAACCAAAACTGTAGGAACTTTATTATGAAAAGCACTATAACAATGGTGCCACATGGCACCCTTCATCAGTCAGCCTTTTCCCTCCTCATACTCCTAATAAGTCCTATTCCCACCAGGACAGAATTTCCCCCACCATCAGGGACTAATGACACTGGCCAAGTCTAAGTCAGTGTGCTTTAACAAAACACACACACACATCACAATTACCTCCCTTATACAAAATTTCAGCCCCACAGATGCTCCTACCATCTAAAATTTGAACTGCATTGAAACTACCATGGAAGCAAACTAAGTTGGAATGGAAAAAAAGGACAGCATAGCCTAAGAAGCAAGGGCAAGCAGTCTGGCATTTGCACTACCTCACTGCAGTTGTTGGTGTAATTAAAACCACAGAAGAATTCAAATGACTTCCTCATTTAGACTGCAGAGAAAGCAGCAGAAGTTCACATCAAAATGAAGTGGACTAATCAGAGTGATAGGTGAGTTGTACATTCTAGAGCTGTACTCATCCAATTTTCATCTACATCTCTGGGGCAAGATCTTAGTGCATACAAAGAAAGAAATGTAATTGAGGGGGGAAAAGTACAGAAGACTGGGGTTTGCAGGTTTGTTTAAAAGGAATTTTACTCACTTTTTTTTTTTTTCTTGCTGGAAAAAATGCTGGAGAGACAAATGTTATTTGGCCTCACCAAATGTCACTCAAATTCAAAAGGTCATCTGCCTTCTCTCAATAAAGTGTCACCCACTTTTCCCTTTCACATGCTTAAGGCAGAAAGCACAACATAAACACAGTTCCCCATGTTGCCTTGTTTTCATAGTGTTACCTTATTTCACAAGTGCTGTATTTTTTATTAAGAGCAGAATTTTAAGTATTAAATACCTGTACTGATCATCTGTAGTATGTTTCTTATCTCACTTTTGATTAATTAAAACTTTATTTCAACTTTATTTACATAACACAGTTAATAGACTCATAACAGTGAAATACAAACTGGCACTTTACTTTCAGTATTATGAAGAAGATGAGGGAATAAAATTTTGGAAAGTAAACATATCCATTCATCCCATATTCGAGGTTTAGCCAGGTCTCATTTTGCTATATATTTATGTTCCCTGCCTTACAATTTTCTTATGCTTCAGTTGTGGGAATTTAGCTATTAATCTAGGGCAGAGCAAGTGAGAATCCTCTCCTACCTCAACAGAAATCACAGCTCACTTCTTTCCTGCCCCTGCCCCCTCTTTTTTTTTCTTGACTTCTGAAGTCATGGTACTATGCACACAGATGAACCAAAGCAGGAATAAGAGGAAGTCTGTTTATTAATGTAATTTTGTGAATCAGAACTTGAAGGCTCCTGTGGGAGCATATCAACACAACAGAACAGAGCATTTGTAAAGAAGCATTAGCCTCCTGAGGATTCACCACACACTTATGTAAACCCCTTTCTTTCTAACACTTTCATGCTCAGTTGTCATTTACTAATCAATATCCAGCCTCCTCCATTACAAATTACCATACTATCAAGAGCAGATCATGCCTGTTGAGCAATGTGGAGATGGTTCTTCTCAACTTACTTTTAATTACTTCAGGTCAATTCTAAATTAAATGAAAAGGCATTGCTGCTAACTTTTGGTAAGAACAAAAGAGATGTTTGAATTCTCTTCTACTTCCAGATTGCCACCAAGAAGAATGGGACTAAAATCTCTCTGTATTAATAAAATGTGGTCCCAAAATAAGCAGTTATTTGAGCTCCATGAAGACCTTACCATTTACTTCAGTGGTAAATGAAAAACTTACTGGAAAAAGTCCATGACTTTACGACTTAGCCCCCTCTATATATATTACTGGAAGAAGGAAATATGTTTAGTGTATGATGTTTCAAGATCAAGGAATAGGACTCAACAGTTAGATACACAAAAAAATGCCACTACTATTTAGTCATCGCATGATCTTGGGTAAAGAGCAGATCCCTGAGAGGATGCAAACACTGGTTAATCAGTACACATCAAGAGGTAGCAGCAACACTAACAGCAAAGCACAGCCAAATGATGCTTTCAGGAGTGAAAAACAGTCAATGTCAAAATGAAACACTGTCATTTGGCTGTTAAGCTGCTGGAATGAGACAGCAGTTACCTGTTAAAGATTTACTGTCTGTATGGCACTTCCCATACAGAAAAGGCAAGTGTACATTAAAAAAAATCAGCCACCAAGTGAATTGTCAGGGTCACAATCAGATCAGCTAGGAACATTGTCCAAGGTGCCAGGGCAGCTGACAGCTCCTCCCTCAGGAAAGGTCTTTACAACACTTCTATCCATAGCTGATAGGTCCAAATTGCTTAAGGCTCAAAAGAAACTAGAGTGCTTTCAGTCTAGTAGAAATGGATGGGATATGATAGTGAAACTAAGAAAATGTGTGACAGAAGAAACACAAGAAAACTGATACACACAAGTCTGCAAAGCTATGTTTAACATTTTAGAAGTGACATATATACATAAGTCCTTTCTCTCAATCCACTGGTTTACAGCCTCAAGTCTACGTATCATGACAAAGAAGTGTTAGAACTAGAGACAGTTTAGATATATCTATATCCAAATATGCTTCTTCTCTCTTTCTGCAGTTGCTGATGCCAGAAGCTAAATCAGAATATTAAAAGCCCTTCATTTTTTGACTTGCTATGTTCATTTCCAGCTAAGTCAAGCAGCAAATTCTGAAACAATATTTTTTGCCTCAGTTATCAGTGACTCATTTCACTGCACAGGCAGAGAAAAGCAGTATTCACTTGCATCATCTTTTTTGAGGTTCACACTTCCTACCTGCTCTCATACATCAGCAGGTGGGAATAACTTTGGCAAAGAGCTATCAGGATTTTTTGCGGCAGAGATGGAATTATAGATGATAAGTTTTTCCTCTGAAATTATTCCTGAAGTAGCACAGAGGTTTTTTTAAGAGCAGTGGTAAAGATTTAACTTCTGAAAAGCATCAGTTTTTAACAAGTACTTGAAATACAAGGAAGGGCAGTACACAGTTACACTTAGAATTTATTAATGTGGTAAAATCTCAATGGGTAGAGAGAAACCAGGTAGAAATCAGAAGTGATCTAAAACAGACTTTTTCCTAGAAAGAACTGGAATTAAGTACAGATAACATCAGTAATGTTAAAAAATAATCACCTAGAAGTATTCAGAGAGCATTTCAATAACAGAGAGGACAATGTGCACATCATTTGATCACTTTGTTAAATGTTACAGTGCATTGTGGTTATAGTTGCCTTTTTGGATTTGCCTATAATTTAACTTACCCACTCCGAGTGTATCTCTGAAAGATCTCTGTATGTCTTGGTACCAAATATTATTGATCAGTGCACACTTTAAGGAAGTCAAACCTGTATTAACTGCATGACTGAAGTGATGCACCATCTGACTGATAAGAAATACCAGAGCAACTCAGAGATTAAGCACACAAAGCCTTGCTTTGTATGCTTCTGCATGCCTGGTGCACAAGAAGAGGGATTATAACCTGTTGTTCCAGTGACAAATTCTTCAAGTAAAGCATTGAAAAATAGCCACAATACTTGAAGCAAAATTTCAGTTCCTTAAATCAGAAAGTGTGAAAGGCCAATCATTGCCAGGAGGCTGAGGGTGTTTCAGAATACAGCCCTAGAAAAGTGATTTTATTTATGAAAACAAGGCAAAAGACTTAAAACAAGTTCTACAGGTATATGGAGTTTTTAAATAGAACCTTGTAAGTTCCCAGTGCATAAAACAGGCTTTGAGGGGAAGGCATAGAGAAACTTTTTACTTTATCCAAATCAAAGAAAATTTTATACATGTCGAATCAAAAACTCCCTGCTTGTGTGCATCCTTTTAATGCCACAGGCTCAGAGTTTTACAGTCCTGATGACCTATCAGTATATTACCATCAGAACCAAAGGAGACTTGTAGGTAAACCAGAAAGACATCTGAGCCACCATAAAAATTACAACAACCTGCATATCATCCATCTGAAAGTCATGGATCCCGACTGGCTTATCAAAAAGAGTGGGAGGCATGGAAAGAAGTCTAAGCTTTGTTTTAAAATCTTCAAAGGTTTCATCTGGCTATCCTGCCAAATCTTGTCTTTAAAGCAAATCAGCTTCACCAGCCAAGTCTGCTCCTATGCTAAATGCTTGTTGCCTGTGTCTCAGTGCACTTCTTGTGGCCATCCACTGGCCACACTAGGGGAGCACTGACAAATGCCTTGTGGGGCAAAACAGAATAAATAAAATGAGTTCAGTTAAAATTTTGCTTTCCTCTCAAAAATACCAGAAGTCACCAACCAACCAAGCAAAAGGTGGCTGCTTTACAATGACCCAACACAGTCCCAGAACACCCCTACCAGTGGAAAGACAGAGAACCACACCATTAAGTGGGAACAGACAAAATTGTTTCCAATGGTTCCAGCCCTGCCCAATGTACTACATCACCACATTCACAGGCATCTCTAGAGCAGATGGATGAAGATGGAAGAGTGTGGTCTCTCAAGGTAAAAGAAATGTTTTAAAAAGTATTAGAAAAATAGCTAATTAGAATTGAATTTTTAACTAACAAAATGCAAACCCTATTACAGTTGACAAGTAATGTACATGCCATTAATAATACAAATAAAATTACTTTTAACACTGAGGTCAATTCAAGCTTTAAATTGTTTCCTTTAACATAAAGAAGGTTGGGGGTGGTACTTAGGCTTCATTGTTGTTTTTTGTTTCTTCTCCTTTTTCTGTCTTTTGTAAATAGTACAATAAAATTTCAGAAAGGAATAAAAAAGCTCTAGCAATTTTAAAATCTCAGTATCAGCAACATCCCCAAATGCAATTGCCTGCATAATTTACAACCACAGCTGTTCAGGTTAAAAGCCTAATTCCTTTTCATCTAAATATTTAGACATGCAAATCTTCTTGATAACCTAAATTTAATAAGCAAAAAACCGATATTGATTCCTTGGCTCAACAATTATACATTTTACATACAAGAATTGTTTTGATAAACAAATATACCATTTCTCTATTAAAGAAGTGATGGTACAGCAATTGCATACAGGATTATCTAGGTCATAATTAAAATAAATTTTTCAATTTTTAATTTATTTTCAATAAAAATACAGCAAGGCATAAAAACATCCTTAAGTAGTGAATAATAAATATGCAATTTACCATTTTTAAAGAGCAAGCTTTGAAGGAAATAATAGATGTAAAAAGAAAAGGCAGGGTTTCAATCAATAGTTTAATCAAGGGTTCCGGCTTATTGATTTCAGTCATGATTTAATCATGGTTATACAGGCTATTTAAATGAAATCTCCACGCTGTGAAAATAAAATTCAGTTCAGTAACCACATCGCCACACCTCCCTGATTCCCAGGACAAACCCTTAGAGGTGGTGGCAAAATAAAGCTCAATACTGTAATCACAGGTACATTTATTTCAAGAATCTTACAAATGGTTTTGTTCATGATGTTTGTTACTGGATCAATTCCCAGACTATAGAGAAGTTCTGTTACTTTACGGCTGTAAATCTCCTCCACGGGTGGGAGTTTGTTTGTGGATTTTGTCATTAAATATACCTGATAACAGAAGCCACTCTAATAGCAAAAATAATAAGAAATAATTGAGAAATACCTATTCTTGGTGAAAGATACACACCGGCCCCACTTCTAACAAAAGAGACTGAAATGATGGAAGTTTTTGCTTAAGATACCAAAACAAAACTAGAAGGATAAAAAAAAAATTTTAAAAAAAAAATAAATAATTGAAAACTTTAACTTACGGTACTAAGCCAATTATCAAACTCATTCTGTCCCTAGCCAGAACAGATTTTGGGCTTTGCTTGTTTATAGTTTCTGGGTGTTTATTCCTGTAAATGTAAGCCTCAAACTTCAGTGTTAACCAACACAGGAGTACCTCTACTAGGTACACCTCCAGCCAAGTACATTTTTTCTATGATTTACATGTTATTAATTTTGTAAGAAAGAGGTCAAAAAACCAGGCCAGCATACAGGCAGGAAGATCAGCACTTGAGCTCCTGCTCAGACTGGTGAGCAATACCTCATCATCTGTGTTCTGGTACACACAGGAAATCACATTTGATTCAAGTCCCAACAACTCTCCTGCTGCAGCACCGAACAGGCAACCACCTGCTACCAGCTACTCCTTGGACTTGTGTCTGTCCCCAGAAGGTGTATTTCTCAGAACGCATCAAATGCCACACAGTTTCCAGCTACCTTAGCAGAAGACGTGTTTTTCTATGAAATACACACACAAACATTTACATGCAAATAACAGAGTGACATTACAGGCAATTCTGCCTTAGCATTTTCTCTACACTTTATTTAAAATAAGATATGCAAAAACAGAAATATCCCATTTGCTAGTAAAACATTTCCATTTGCCCCTTTTATTCTTCCATAGGCTTAATTCATCTAGTGTGCAGGAACTGTTTTAAATTAGGTCCTGGGACATTCCAAATTACTGTCAATAAATTATCTTCCTGTCATAGGAGCTGATTTAACCATCTTGGATTGCTTCAGGTATTTTGCAATTCTTAACTATTAACCATTAACAAGTCTCCTACTTCAACATGAAATATCTCTGTTATTAATCCAAGTAGTCAAATCCTCTAATAGTGACCTTCCTAAATCTGTAACTGCAACAGTTTGGTGGTTAGATTGGAAACTTCAAATCAAGAGTGGTAATTCCTCCCCACTTCCTTTCCCTGGTGCTGTGAACAGTCTTGTTGGAGGACTAAATCACAGACAACTGCCTTCGGCCCCTCTTTGTGGAGTTCCTGCCAGGGTCTGCTGCCAAGACACGCGGTGTGCACAGCCTTACCGGAAAGAAGGTGGATGACAGATTTCATTCCTCCCTACTCTCAAATACCACTTCCTCCTGAGGCTGAGGATATACAAGCATCAGCATTTCAATGTAACAGTCACTCAGTCTGGGTCAGAGTTACACACTGTGGCACCAGATCAAGCCAGTGAGAAACAGTATTTTCAGTTCACTGCAAAATTCAAGCACAGTCTCTTAACTACACTTGAGCTTTAAAACAGTAATGGCCCGTATTAAGAATTTCATCCCAGAGCCTTTCGAGAGCTTTGCATAGAATTACCCAAAACAGGCTGCTGATAATTTCCCTTCTGGGGCAATGTACTCTAAGACACAATAGCGCAAAAGATAGAAAATAAATTGGAAATTGCTGTCTCTAGCCGATGAAGCAAGCCTGACAGTAGAGAATTTTTTGACAAGTCAATTTGCACTGAGAAAACTATGAAAACAGAAAGGTATTAAATACAAGTTAAGGAGAGATGAATCAGTTAGTCTGGATGGTTTTCAACTCGAGTAAGGGAGTTAAATACCACCACTTGTATAAAGAGTACCATGGGATTCTTTACAGATTATTTCAGACTGTGAGTTGTGCTTCTGATCCACAACAAGGCATTTGCAGTAAACAGAGGATGGTGTTAATTTAGCACACCCTACTGAATTACTGAATGAGTCTAAGCCTGCTCTGACTGGGAAAAAAATAACAGAACCTGACCATCCAGGTAAAGAATTACTTAAATGTAATTGTTTCTTCTGCCAGAATTCCTCCTTTGTGAAAGTAATTTTTAATTTTTATGGGTATTATTAACCTTGTTCTGGAACATACTGCTAGGAAAAAAAAATGCAAACTGTCATCTAAAATGTGATGGGCTGCCATAGTGTACCTTAATGTAGAAGAGGAAAAAAGAACAAAGCAGAGGAGCATTTTCTTCCTGCCCAGCACACCACCACGTCTTGTTCCTTTTTAAGGTTGGCCATCTCCCTACCCTTTGCCGTGTCCCAAATTCCCAGGCACTACTCTTTAAACCTTATGGTCCCTACTCATGAGCCTCATATTAAGTTGTTTCTGGCCAAAATGCTCTAAATGTTTGCATCAACTTCCATGACAAAGTCTCAACAGTGTAGAGGGTCAACAGTGAAGAGGAAGCACAACTCAAGTGCTATCAAAGGTACCTTGCAAAAGACATGTATATGGTCAGCCAGTGGCTGCCCTGAGCTTTGGTGAATGTTCCATAAGCAAAATAATTCTTGCCTTTAAATTTAAATATAAAGAAATTCTAAATACTAACTCTGAATCTGCACTGCAGGGCAGAGTAAATAGGGAGCTTGTACCCTCATGGTCAAATAAACCCTTCACGAAGTGCCAAGCAAAAGCAAAGTGCGGTACTCAGTGCAGCCTGCAGCCCTCCCCTCCCCCCAAACACACACAGCTCGTGCTCCAGCTCCGACCCTACTCGCATGCTCAGGCTGCCATCAGAAGCAAAGGCTGTGCAAAGATTTCTAACCCTGCCCACCTCCTGCCACTGAGACAGGACACAGCCAGAGCTTCCATGGGACAGAGGTCAGCACCACAGATCATTCTTCCCTCAAAAGCAGGACAGTTAAATTAACAAAACTCAGCAAAATTGCACATAAGATTTTTGGTTTTTTCAAGACACTGCCAACAGTGTTCCCAGGCTCCAGAGTGTATCTGCTTTTCAAGACTATTTTTTTCTGTTTAAAGGAAAGGTTCTGATTCCTAAAACTGAAATTCTTGTTTCTTCCCTCTCTACCAAAAACCACCTAAAGTTCATAAATGCAAGAAATTAATCCAGTTACTACAGACTTGCTTTTAGGGAGGGGGAATCTTTTCCATCCATGAATTAAATAGGATGCTTAAAAAGAAGAAAAGTTCATTGTGCAAATAAGAGGTTGGAAACTCTAGTCTCCTAGGATCAGTCCTCCTTCACTTCTGGCTTAAAAGCTGCAGAAAACTGAAAGCGCAATCCCTGATGTTTCACTTATACTTGCAGGTCTAAAATGTTTGCCCTCTGAATATGCCAACACTGCAAATAACTGGGTAGAAGCTAATCACTCCCTGGGTTTCATGATAATTTATAAATACCAAAAGCACCTCACTGGTACATCCACATAGCAGTACAAATTGGTCTGCTTGTAAATGGTTTCATCTACCTGCCAGCAGAGAGATGAAAAAGAATATTGATAGCATAACTGGGCAGTTATGTACATTAGACAACTAAAATGATCCCAAATAATCTCTAAGCCTTTCCTATCCCCACAACAGAATTCATTTATCCTCCCTTTTATAGATAACCTTTGGCAGCCACGCAAATTTTTTTGCAGCTGTCACCAGAAAAGTAGTCAAAGAAAAGGGAAGAAGATAGATTTTGAAAGTTGGCACTCCTTCTGTGTAATTTTTTTTTTCTGATTACTAACAGTTGAAACCAGGACAGTAAGAATTTTTGATGCTATTGTTTTAAAGCTATTTGTTATGCCTAAATCTGCTATTTGTTTCTAACATATTAGTTGTAATTTTCTAATTATTACTGACTTCTTAGCTTTTCATTAGCATAAAAAACTGTAATATTTAACTTTTCTCCATAGCAATAATTAGGAATTTACAACCCCTCATAGATATCCTATCAACACAAACTTGATGTAAGCAAGTTTTAAAGTGAGTGGTAGTAAGTTTTTTAAGAAAAAACATAAAAAAGCTATCATACACATTAAAAGCTATCAAAGTTTCATATGAAAAAATAGTTTTATCCAAGAACTAGACTGCATAATTAAGCAATTCAAATCTTAGTTACAAACTGATTTTAATTAAAGGTAATCTGACGCATTTTAACTAAGTAAAAATTTAAGTCCAACAACATATTTGTACCCATTTTCTAAAATGCCCATCACTTCTTCACAGTGGCTGATCAAACTTGCCAGTGAAAAACATTTTAAGTAGGCAACTTGTAATACAGCTATGGTTTATTTCTGTCACAGGCTGACTGCTGAAGTGTGAAAGAAACTCATTAAAAACTTCTCACTGTGATTCTACATTACAAGGAAAAAAAAAAAGAAAGAAAATACTTAATGAAGGGTACACTTAGCCTGAAGACACATTCATATTCTGCTTTTCATTTTACACTATTTCAGTAAGCAATTAAAAGACAGCAATTAGTTACAGAAACACTATTCATACTGGTCATACTGGGAGATTATACACTTTAACGCTGATTTTATGTTAATATTGTGAAAGTAATGAGAGAGATCAAGATAATACAGCTAAATAAATAGAAAGATCTCTTACCTTAATCTTAAAACAAGATTCACCGCACATGGAACTTCACTATATTCCTCACTAACAGCAGGCTGAGACTATTAGAGAAAAAAGCAAAAAGTCTTGTAAAGGCTGTCAAAGGAAAAAAAAAAATCACAAAAAACTTTCCATGCTAACAGTTTGAAGTTAGCACAGAATATTTAACACATTCTCTAACTCTCAGAAATCCTTTAAACACTTTCAGTATGCAGTCTAAAATATAGCTGATACCAGTAAAATTCCCATAGTTCAATTACAGAGAAACAAGTAATAAATAAGGCCTGCATTAGAGCACTGAGTGTAGGAGCTTATAATCCACCTTGCATCAAAGCAACAATTACCTATTAAATAATATGCACACAGTGAGAATTCCAAACTGCTACTCACATTATTTTTGTGTAACAGTTTTGGTTGTTAAGGAAGTCTTACAGCTACCCATATGCAAGGAACTAGCAGCATATCAAAGCAGGTATCACAGCTCAGAGGATGTCTTTCACAGAGAAAAATCAGGAACACTGATATCTTTCACATTATCACGCCTCCCTCACACTGTGATATCCTCCCCAGCCCTCAACTAAAATTTGTATCAAGCCTCAAGCAAAAGTGGATCCTACATACAGAATGCACCAGGCTCCTCTACCCTACTATGATTTCATACCCAACTTGGCATATTGCCACCACTCACAAAACAGCCTGTTCAAAGGTTACAAAGGGATCAAAACCCTCCCAAAATAAAGACTTGTATCACAAATTTCATTTGACAGTTTTTTTCAACAGTTTTCCATATCAGAGCTATTAAAAGTTTACACAAGATTATGTATTTTATTATCTGTATTTTCAGCAAACGTTGATGAACATTTGGAAAGTTATTTTTCGCAATCATTAAAACGAGAGCAGGGTTTTTGCTGCTTCAATTGAATTCCTTCCATTCATATAAGCTACTACTATTATTTCTGCATCTTCAACAGACATGTTATGTCAACGTATAGGAATGTGCATCCCAAAGACCCAGAGGCACACACCAACAGTGACAAGATGCACTAGTCTCAGTTCCAAGTCATCTTCTAGAGCATTTCAGGAAACAAAGATCAACAGAAGACTTCAAGCAGAGGCTTTTTTCTCCTTCATAAAGCAAGCAACTTTCTTTATTATGAATTACCTGTATAAGCTGAGGCACAAGCAGTAGAACTCTCAACATCTAAGACAGAAAGACTCTGTGGTAAAAGTCCTTTTTTTGTACCCAACTTACATAAGGTAGCTCAGATGCTGAAGAGCCGTGTAAGTTAGGTCTGCAGTGGAGAGACTGGGGTCATCACAGAAGCTAACACGACTAAATCTGGCAGGAAGCTGCTAGGCTTTTAGAAGATTACTCTGACACCAACAAAAATCAGAGAATCTAAAATTGCAGGTGAAGTGGCAAGGGTCACCCACCCAAGGAAGAGACATTTTTAAAGACCATTTAGTCTGTAAGCCATAATCCTATTAAACAATTGTTTATAGCAGCGATGCTTCCCACACTCAGCAGAGGGCCATGAAATTCTAATATGGTATTTTATTCTTCTGAATTCATCTAATATGCTTCACTACTGCACTATTTCACTGTGTATGGAAGGAAATATTTTAATTATAAGCTACATGTCGTGATACAGATCCTAAGAAGAAAAAATTATTTGGAGATGTTCTGGCTACTCCAACGCAGCCTTCATTACCCTGACAGACAGCAATTGGTGTGATCCAGTTACAAAGATTCATTTAAAACAGCCAAATTACCTAGCTTCATGAATTCTCCTGGGCACAAACATAACATGACTTTTAAATTCCTATCCATCTTATCCACTGTGTGCTGAAGTTCATTGTTACAGGCACAATGGCATACAGCTCTATCCTCACAAGCACTTGCCACAAAAGGCTGCAGAACAACACTCGCACCTCAATTCAGATTTTTAACAGCAGACATGAAAGAGAAATCCCTTCACTCAAATGCTTGGAAGAAAAAAAAAAGAAATTGATAAAGACATTTTTACCTCTGTGTTCTCCTCCTCTTTCAGTCTTCGTGACTGGAAAACAAATGCAGTGAGATATGAGCTATGCAGTTCTGTGCAACAAAGATCCAGAAATACTAACAATTAACATAAAGACAGAATATCGTGCAGAGTATAAATATCTTGGCACAAACAGAAGGTACCTTTTCCTGAGAAATAGCAGCTTTGCCTTCCTCACTCTTCTCATCCATTTCATCATCACTCCATTCCCAGTCCCCATCTTCTGTTTTATGGAGGTGACCACTGGAACCTGGCACTCGTCTGACCTACCAAAATATTGTTTACCATTACACAGACGTCTTTAGTCTTTATTGGTGTTCTGGTTAACGAGCAATTATTTGCTATTTTTATTCTATGTGCTTTCATTAATTTGCTGCAGGAGCCACTAACATATTCTAATACTATCTGACCTCCTTAAGCCAGTGGGAATATTTAAGCTATACAAAATTCATATAGGGAAAGAGGGCTTGGATATATTTTACTACCACTTAGGAACAAGCTCAAGTAGATGACAACTGCTTGCTGCTTGAAAGCAAAGGAAGCTATTCAAGGAAGAAGTAGTTACACAGACAAGGTTGTTCTTGGGACACAAGTCTCAAAAATTTGATTGCTCTGCTAAAAAGCTTTAAAACGTGTAGAGGTGTTAAGAATACCTTAACAGTAAAGTTATCCTTATGAAAAAAAGCAGCAGCTCTATGCAGCCTGAGGAGGTAGGCAGGCATGCATCACTCCAGACTAGCTGGGCCAGCTCCTGTAGATAAACAGACCAATGAGGCATAATAGGACTATCCTGCAGCTAAATCTGAAAATCAAATACTCTTATGGTGCCGTATTGCTCTTTTTCAGAGCCGGGCAACATGCTTGTTTTTCCCTGGATCATGTTTAGCCCACAAACATTCATCCAACAATTCTTTCCACACCTACGCATTTTGAGACCCTTGAGATGGCTGGAAGCACAGCACAATAACCACCAGCCCCGACAGTGTTCAGATCAGAATCAGTTTCTCCAATTATTTCACATCACTGAAACAACATACAGTTCCCACTGCAGAACTTCAAATGCTTGTACAGGTAAGCTCCACAGTGGTATAAATTTGTAAAGCTTAAAGGATTTCCTCCTGCTTTTCAATTTTAAGAAAGGAAAGAGAGTTATGTCAGAACACTGCCTGTACATTGGTAAGAGACTAAAAGGAACAAAACATTCACAGCACAAAGAAGAAAGAACTAATTTGGCAGAAAAGCTGTTTCAGGCCAAAAACAACTGCTGGAGAAGATATCAGTAAAAATAACTTTAAAAAATAACTAAATAGATGGTCTCAGCAAAAAATTGCATATCCTGTTTTTCAGTACCCACAGCATTATACAACTGCCTGGTTCAGCTTTGGTTTTGCAGATTCCCATCTGTGGTGTTTCGATGTCTTGCATTGTATGAACACTGATCAGCTTGGTTCTACATTCTGTTGGTTGGCGGCAGTGATAGAAAACACAAAAGAGGGGAAAAAACTAAATACAAAAATCTAATTTCTGACTAGAAAAATTACAGTGGTTTTCAACATCATGAAACTTAAAAGAAAGACTAAACTGGTATTAGCCCTGCTCTAAACCCCTATGGTTCGCTGCAAACCACAATGCGCAGAGAGATGCAGCATGTGACAAATTCCAGCTGCTTCTAAATCCCTTCAGGTACCATATCAGCAAGATGCGTGGCGTGAAAATAATATAGAACACTTCAAGCCTGAGACCACGAGCTTCCAAGGAAACTGTGATGCGGGCATTAATACAATTTTTCTAAAGCAGATTTTCATAGAAAGCTGGGCACTTAGCTATTTCTGTACGGGTTTGGGCCAAGCACACTTTGGAACTGGCTGGCCTGACACCACAAGAGCATCAGTGATAGGAGCCTTCTTTCAAAACCTTGTCCATACACAAACAGGTATCTCAATGTTTGTCTGGACTCTTTTCCACTCTTCTTTCCTTCACTTCCCAAACACCCACCTGCTCCTCTCCCTTCCCTTCTGCACATGTAAGACTAAACCAGAGGAAAGGGTGAAGTTTTCAGAGCCTCACCACACTTCTGTATTTCCTTCAGTCCTTATGATATTCCTCCCCTACATTTCTTCCCTGTACAACTAAATTAGAGTGCCCTACTCAGTTTCTCCACATTTTGTTCTCATTTGTAACTGAGAAGAGGGAAAACCTATTCAGGGCAGTGGGGGAATACTCTACTCCATCTCTGGATGGACAAATTCTGCACTATTTTCCCTGTTTCCCATACCAAGCTCCTATTGCACCCATTTTGGCCTAGCTTCCTCCAAGCTTGGTAGAAGCAGCTTGTGTGTGTTTGGAAGGCATGACCAGACAGACATCAAAGGAAGCAGTAGCACAGCAATTCTTTACTCAGCTGCAATCAGCCCAAGCACAATCAGTGGGCTCTTACTGTCTACATCATCAGGGATCAGCACAGACACGAGGTAATCTAGCAGGCAATTTGCCTGCTGCTTGTAGATGTAATTTATTATCCTTCAAGGACTGAGGCAGGCTTTTGTTTAACAGCACAGGCATCTACCAAATGGCTCTACGCAAACCTAGGAGAGGACATCATCCACAACTAAAACCATGATTTTCCAGCACAATAGGATATACTGGTTTACAGATACATTCAAACACTGCATTGTGCACTAATCAATATCTCTTCTGCTTCCATTTTCAGTTGTTTTGAAGACTTACTCTAAACAGAATGATTTTAATGGGGCTTAATGATGCTTGCATCATTTGCAGAGAGTTCTGGGAGAGAACTTTACTGATGAAGATGGAATGCATTTCCAGTTTTTAAATAGACTGCCTTTTAATAAACAAATGACTCAAGGACAACAAACTTAGTACAAAGTAAAATACCATGTTAAATTAAAGCATTTTCTTGAGAAGTTTCTGAAAGCAGAAAAACAATTTTACTGATACTCTGTTTCAATCAGACTGATTCCCACCAGCACACATGTTCTCAGGAAAGAAATTATAATTTGAGCTAGAGCAAAGCGCCCAACCTATTCAACTTTGAAAAATGTGAAGTTGTTGTCTACAATATTTTTTCAATTGGTGTGTGTGCTTAACACTTGCAACACTTGGTGAACTAATTTGCACAATTTTTTTACTAACAAGCCTGGCTTTGCTCACTCAGTTCTGGTTAAAGCCACAAAGAATCAGTCACATGTGGAGGGCATGTACCCTGCCTAGGTGAAAGAAAGAACACGAGTAGCACACCACGTCTGCAAAGAAATTGTCTCTTTGTTCATCGTAAACATCTAGCTCTACTATCAGATATTGGATGGAAATATCTATAATTTATATAAGATATTAAATTTCTGTTCTGGCTATCATTTGAGATACTACTAGCAGACTGATACCACAGGCAGCATGCTTGCGTTTCACTCCAATAATTACAGCATTAAGGCAATTCAGAATATTCTATATATTTCTCCTGATACCCTGCTACAGGTCTTCCATTTTATAGAGAGAAGTAAAGCAGCAAACAAATGAAGCTATTTATACAAGGGCACAAAGCAAATCCAGGATAGAGCATGGAATGAAAACAAACGTCTTGTGTATCTATAAAAATAAGAAGCAAGCTGGTTTACATTTTACATTGCATGCAGTAGCCATACAAATGCAATTTCCCCATCAGTTTCAGTCAAAACACACAACATCGATAATTCCTTATGCTAAAATTGCATATCTCTCAGGAAGTATTTCAGAGGGAAAAGAAAACACATTAAAACATGCTCAATTCTAATTTGGATTTTACTGATTAAAAATCTAAATGATCCTTCCAAAATAGGAACTAAACTGAATCATAACTTTAGCTAATAAAAAAGCAATGAAAGTTCAGTTTTACAAGACAAATTAACACATATTAGAAAACATATTTCACATAAGTCAGAAGACACAAGAGAATAAAAAATTAATTTGAATGACTGGCAGTTAAACGACAGCCAACAGAAAAGCAGCTCAGAACACTGTAATGTACAACCAAAAGAAGTTTCTAGGAGGAAAAGCTTAATAAGCCACTCTCAACATTACCCCAGCTGTGGAAGAAAGACATTATGAACATCAATTAAAACAGAGAATGCTTGGACAAATCAGTGAGTGAAAAAAACATGACCACCACAGAATATTAAGCATTTTATTAGAAGAAGTAGTATTGTTGTATATTTTGTTCCTGGTTAAAGCTTATTGCAGAATACAATACAGTCACAAATATTTAAGTATAAATTAAGCTGCTGACAGAACTATTTGTCCCCACCCTTTTAAAGTAGGATACAGATAATTTAACATTCCCGGCCAATAACACCATGCACTAGCTTTCCAAGAGAATGTGTGTTTACAGATGAACAGGGCAACTGTAAATCTCACCCAATGAAGGTCAGCCCTAATCAGCCTGACAGAGAGAGAACTCCATCAGCAGAATGCAGAAGCTGCCCACATTTCCCAAGGCTTGACGAAAAGAAGGCTACAACACAGGGAAGCAAAACATAAATTGTTGTCTTCTAGGCACTGATGTGCTTGCTATATGTAGATGTTAGAGACTGAAGAAAGAAGAATCTATTATTCATTACTGATTCTTTAGCTGCTGCAATCTCTTTACAAGTTTATTTTTGTTAAGTGACAGCGAAGGGAATGAACACTTTCTGAACACTAAGAATTTTCTACTTCCTTATTCACAACTGCTCAAAACAGCAAAGAACTGGGCCCACTTACAGATTTATTATTTTATTTCGGGGTCTAAATTTAATAAATAAATAAAAAGGATACGCTGTGGGATATCAGTGCATACACATAAAGCATTACTGCATTTCATACATGGTACAGCACGTGATCTTAGACTACATTACAAATCCAGTCTGTCAGTAAGAGCAATATTATGTATCTACTGTATTTCTCCTCATTCTGCAGGAAGATGACTGAACTAGTAACGTTGACTTTCCCACTATCTGAATTATTTAAGGTATTCCTATCAAAGCTCTGGCGACTGAATATTTGCGATGGAGTCCCGGATAGATTTAAACCAGCATTTTTAAACTTTGTTCCACAGAAAGAGTATGGTGACCTGCAAGCATGGGAAGTAAGATGCATTTGTGTAAGCAAAACTGATGGCACGAATAAGCATTAGTATTGAGTATCATGGAAGGTGCCTTGCCACCCTCCATATACAGGTAACACAGAGCCCAAATTTAATTTGTTCCTGAATTCCTGGAGAGCAGCAAATGTGTAGATTCCACATATTTAAAGCACATCTGCAAAAGTCTTTGTGGAACCCTGACACTGCTTCCTATTGATTTCTAACTAGAGAATAATCAGTGCTGTTGTTTGTTTTTTGCATTTGTCTATCTCTACAGAGGGAAATCTCTACTTTTTTATTTTTTAAACACATATCCGTCCGGAAATACTGCAGCTTAGCTTTATCTGGAGATAAAGTTGTCTTTTATTTTACCACTAATGCCCTTCAGCTACATATGCTAGTGCTAGTCAAGATACACCCAGTCCCACGTGCCCCAGAGAGCAGCAATGACAAGTAATGACCTCACCTTTTTCATTTTCTGCAGTCTGTCCTCATAAAAGCTTAAATTTGACTTTCAGGCAGAAAAAGAGAAAGACCAGTCATCTGATGCTTTATACCTTCACCTCAAACTGGTTCTTATAGGAGACTGGACTCCCACTTTTACACAGATCCCAGAAGATCTTATAGAACAAATATACTCTTTAAAGTATGAATATCTACTTTTTCAGGAGCTTCATTTCTCATACAACTTCATGAGAAGTATTTATAAAACCAGTTCTCATGCCAGTTCCATGCTAGTTATTTTATGGAAAGAACAATGATGAGGAATAGGACATTACTGAACAGTTTTGGTTTTAGCACCACACTTTGCTCAGTGTATTTTTCTCTCAAAAAAATCCCTAGACCAGTTCCTTCCAGACACAGCTTAAGCCTATAAAGCAAACAGATTTTATAATTTTTACCTTTCACCATCTTGCAAACTGTTCCTGAATGTTTCCTAAGACAAAAAAGTAAATTTCAAACTCCACCCCTATGCATTTATTTTTATTCCAATGCAACAAAGAAAATCAGCCTATCATTGTGTATCCAATCATGGCACAAGCATTTACACTTACATCTTTAATCACAGCTTAGCACCTGAGGTTAAAGGTATGAAGTCACTTTACACAATATATATTAAAGCAAAAGAACACTGTTCTTTTTGCATAAGAACACCTGCACTGTAATCACATTTTTGCAAAAAAAAAAAAAAAAAAAAAACAAAAAAAAAAAAAACCCTGAGGTCCAAGACAGCACACAAATTCCCAAATGTTCACATCATCCTTTGTTGAAGAGTTGAAGCACTGCCTCAGGAGAAGGCTAGTCCCCATCCAACCCAGTCTCACAGGGCAGGTGAACATCCTAACCCCTTCACTGCTGACTATTCTTAAGCTCCTCTGAATTCATTCTATTGTGAAGTCTTATTTTTATTCTGATGGAAGCCACAAAACTTCTGCAAACCTGAAGGTGTTTTATGCAATTCAAACCCTTGTTTTTTCTCACCACAATTTATGCAGGCTATTGTTATTGATGGGATGTACCACTATCTTTGTAAAAAAACACTCTGGCAGAACTCAAAACGTGTTAAGACATCACAGTAATTTGGTGCTAGTGTATCCTCCTCTTAAACCATTCTGCATGCTGCAAATATCATCATGGAAAAAAACCTTAGTCTTTCTTTGTTTTTCCTCTTACTTTGAAAAAAAGTTAGATAGAACTTGCAGTGTTTCACACTCATAGGCAGAAATTATTGGAATACTCCCTAGAGGAATCAATTACGCTGTCAGTTTAAAGTCAAGAAATGTAAGATCATTTTATCTTTCTTCATGACAGAATACTGAATATAGGAGACTGATAATTCTGCATTGAACAGGACACTTCTTCAGCTTTCTACTGGTTCTGGAAGAGCACCCTTTTTAAGGGATACCACAGCAGAAGTTAACGAAAAAACAGATCTCTGTTAAAAAAAAAAGACCATTCGCTTTAAATATTTATGGTGCTGGTTTGTTTTCATAAGCCAAACAGTATCATGCTTACATGATGACAAGTGTGACACCCAAGGGCATGGCCACCAATTGAGAAGACTGCCATGAAATCTTACCTATGCTCCCAATTTAGAAATGGAATACAGTGGAGCTATCAGTGAGAGGAAACCAAAGCCATTATTGGCCGAAGAGAGAGGGGATGAGGGAGCACATTCCTGCACTAGAGGAAATGATGAGAAAAGTACCGGTGAATGTATCAGTGTACCAAGTCCTCACCCACTCCGGGGGATTCCTTGTCCAGCATCCTCCCCCTCTCCACTCTTCACCAATTCTTCTACTGCTGGGATAATGCTGCTTACAGACAGCAAGATGTAGTGGCTCAAAGTAAGATGCTATTTTGTTACCAAAACATCTTGTTTACAAGTGCAGGTATTCCCTGAACTCATAATTCTGCTTTCCTTAAACATGAGGTTTTACCTAAATACTGCAACATACTTACTATCTCTGCTTTCAGCCTGAGTCCAAAACTGGAATCTGATTTTGCTTTGAGAAACTGCGGTTTTGCTGAAATTCCAGTCACATGGGAAATGTGCAAATTTAGTAACTCAGTATGATTTTTGGTTTTCAGACATTACTTCTCCATTTATTAGTTCCATTACATAAACTTCATTACTGAATGTTATTAGCTGCAAATAATTCTTTCATTCACATTTTTACAATAGTCCTTTCAGGCATGATCATGTACCTGTGCTGAGGAGGATGTTTTCAATTAATTCTGCAGAGGAGATACATTGCTCCACAAAAGTATCACTTCACCTCAAACGCAAGGAATCCCAAAGGGCTATCAGGCATGACCTGATGGCTAATTCACACATGCAGAGCAAGGCTCTTTTCTATCCTCTTTTCTTTTCCCTGCCTGCTTCCCTCCACCCTTCCGATCAAATTAAGGTGCCAAGGCCAAGAGGATACCTGGCAAGAAACAAAGACACAGCAAATTGGTGAATTAACTTAGTACTCTGAAAGATGATGAAGAAAGATCCAGATCTTTAGAGCTTTCTTTCCTGGCTGATCAGATGAATGCACATCATAACGGTGAATCACTACTAGAAGACTTTCCACTAGAGGGATCACTGGATCCACCTTCATAATCATCATTTTCCAATTCCACCATGCTTTTCTACCATCCAAGCTGTTTACTTTCTTAAAATAACCAGAGGTGAAAAGAAAGAAGACAAATACAGCCTCATGTAGAGCTTTCATTATTCAGTAGTAGAAAACTCTTATTATAAGGTAGGTTTCACTGTCAGCATTAGAGACACATTAAAGAATATTTAGGAAAACAGTCTATTACTGTAGAACTCACTATGACTTTCACTTACTTTCAAACTCAGAGGCTTGAAAGCACCATTTCAAGGTGAAATTCTAATTTCTACCCTTTTCTATTTTCTCCAAGGTTTCCATTTGCTTATGTACATAAGAGAAATTACTGTAATACACATTCTGCATTCCACACAGCTTTTAAAGAGACCTGAATTTATTCAAGTCATTTTTAAAAATATTAAAGTGATCAAATTAAAACTTGAGTGTAGTTCTCCAAAAAAAGTTATAAATTAACATTAAAATAATTAACAGAGATCTGCAATTTTTATAAAATCCAATTTTCTAAAACCCCAGTGTTTCTATTTTAGTCAGCTATCAGGAAGCAGCATGCATTCAAGCATTTAAAATCCCAGAGCCAGAGCGAGACTCCCAGCCTGCGACTCCAGACGCAGCTCAGGCAGGATGGATCCCCGCGCGGCGCTGGATGTGGCTGCCCTCTGCTGCCAGTAAATCCCACACAGCCCTGCTGGGATGTGCATCCCTGACACGCCCTTTCTCTTCACATCCTGTCTGACTTCAGCTGCAGATGCACTGTTTGAATAACCTTCCCGTGGAGCTGTTTTTCAGAGCTAAACAGAAACAAACTATTATTGTTCCAGCCCTTCTTTCTGCTCTGCTGGCCTTAACCTGCTTGTTCTGGTTAAAACCTTCAAGTTTTTGGCTTCAGCCATAATTTTAACTCCTTGGGCCAAGAGCACATTTCAGCTAAATTAAGTCCCCTATAATATCACTGGGTAACACCATCTCAAGGATGTCCTGCTTCACCTGTACCTCCCTTGCAGCTCTCCCCAGGAACTTACAAGAATATCACCAGTATCAAGCACAAGTGCAGGGGGAAAAGGAGTATCAAAACAAATGACACATAATTTTTTTTGGTACTGTACTTGTAAAACCTTTACAAGGTCTAACCAGGAAAACATATTTACTTTACACTTTCTTCAGATTCTTGAGCCTGGGCTCTTTTTGTTTTTAATTTCCCCTTCCTTTTTTTTTTAACTATGAGGGCTAAATATTTACTTTCTCCACATAAAATCAAAAATTCTCACATACCTATTCCATCAGTCTTTAAGCAAATGATAACTGGTGAGAATGCTGCTTCTAAGCCACCTTGCTTTTAGAGAACCCTCTTTGTAATTCATCTGCCTGCATGACTTTCCTGACAAACTTCCCAAAAATATACAAAATTACAAGTCATACACACTTCCACATGCTCCTAAAACTCCTTGTTACCTTTATGAACAAAGACAGGCAGAAAGGATGTCTTTTCCAGAAAGGAAAGCCCATGACACTAAAGTGACCCAAGCTAGCCAGATGTTGCTGCCTGCATTTACACAATATTGATTTGGCCTATAAACTGGGAAAGTTATTAAGTAACAACTAATTCCATTCAGACACTTTCACTTTGGGAGATATTCCAAATCCAAGAAATGCATTCTGGTATTGGATGTCATGTGAGTGAAATGTTTGAGGTTTAATTTCTCAGAAGGTAAACAGGTAAAACCAGCACCTTCCTGCACATTTTCAGTGACAGAAAACCAAATCCTTACAAAACAGGCCAATAAAATAGGATTATCTTCTACTTATTTACAAGGCTTACTTCCTGATCAAAGACTATCACCAGCATCACACACACCCGGACTTCCTTTATCCTGTCTTGATTCTTTAATCACGAGTCCTTCAACAGCACTTTTTAAGAAAATCCTCCTTCAGTTCTGCAAGTTTCAAGAGCTTCAATAAATGCCAAATACTTAAAGCTACTGGTCTAATCAGAGAAGTTCACGTTATACACCAAGCCCACATCAGTCCATGTTCAAGACGGTTTTGAACAAGTCAACAGGTCATGAACACAACATTAGCTAAGGAGCAGATCAGTGCAGTTACACAGGAGACAGGGACTCACTGCAAAAATGAATTCTGAAGTGGAACCATGACGGCCCATGGACTGGAACATACCTTCCAATAGGGAATGGGGCTACTTTTTAACAACTAAGATGAATCATGTACAAGCTTTTAAACTCTGCCATAATAAGTAATCCAAGTTATTTCAGATAGCATATGGATACCTGAAGATCAAAGGCACTCAACTAAGCCATGGGTTGTTTCAAAGCTCACCTATTCTGTAACAATTAGATCCATTTGAGAAGGCACAAAATCCAACCTCACAAACAACCACACAGATGGTAAAAGCGCCATATGAAAGAAAAGATGGACAAACTCATATACTGCATGAAGTTCCTTGCATCTGACGGCACAACTACATGCTGGCAAAAACACTAAGCAATCTTCTTCCTTTATTTGAAATGTTAAAACATAGCTGGTGCAACTGCATGTGTCTGACCCTTAAAACACTTTCTAATTCTACTACTCACTAATGCAGGCACTGCTTTCTGATTATGTGAATTTCTGTCAAATTTACATTTTTGGAAAAAGTGTTTTCATTAAATTTCCCTTCCAACAACTTATTGAAAATAAATAATTACCTGACATGGTGTGAGTGGCAATTTTTCCTTTTTTTTTTTTTTGTAATATTCAACCATGTAAACACAGTTCCACTATATATTTTTTTAAATTTGTAGCAGTGTTCTGAATAAACTGAACAATTAATCCTCTGCAATGGAGGGCCCTCCCTCACATAAATCCTTGCCAAACACATATTTATAGTTCAGCTGCTGCTTTCCAGAAAAAGTGTTGCAGTATAGCATGTCCCTTCACTTTATATGGCAGCATTATTTAAATAAGCTTTTCTTTAAGTGCAAAGAAAAATTAATATACAATTATATTAACAACCTGAGCTCAAGCTCATGTTGCTCTCTGCTTTTCAACTCAGCTGGAGTCCAGCTGTACTAACACACATCACTGGTGGGATGTATCTATCAGATTAAATCCATTACTAAAGCAAGGAAATGTTGCACATGTATGTCTTGCTGAGGTGCAATCATGCTGTTATAGCTGTCCAGGAAATCTGGGATAGAATGATATTTTTCTCATTAAATGCAGGGGACTGATGATACCATATACAATGAAACATGACCATTACCTTAAAATAGCTGTACTGAGGAGCTAGAATTCCAACCCATCCATAAGGGCATTTTTAGTGAAGTATAATGAAAACTGGTATCACTCACATTAATCATCTCTTCATGCTGTCACAGGTTTTTCCCACTAATGTACAACTCTCAGCTATAAAAAAAGCTTTTATTAAGAGCACAAATGCAATACCACCATTCCAAAAACAGAATTCAAGCCCAATTATTGCTTAGGTTTTTTTTTTTTACTAGCAGCAATTCAGACAGCAACAAAATGAAATGCAGATACATGTTTTTCCCTGTTGACTTTGTAGAAGTGGCAGTCATGCAGGAGATTTTAAAAATTTAAAAAATAGGATTATAAAACCATAAAATTGACCCAAGGCCTTTGGGCATGCAGAGTACTTACAGTTATAATTAATTTTTAGTGTGACAAGATTTGAAAACTGACTGTGGAACTCTAAAAGCTATTTCAAATTTCAAATTGCTCTATTCCAATACAGCAATCCTAATCAGAAATGGAACAACTTAGTGTTCAGTTCAAAATTAAAACTGCTTCAGCACATGTCAATAAATAGCATATGTAAACTCTTGGTGAGCTGTTTTATGCCAGCAGTGCACACAGCCCTTATCCAAGCAGGACGGGGCAGGCTGCTCTACCACCACACCATCTAACCAGGCAGAGGCATGGGCTGTCAGGGCTCCTACATTTATATCCATGACAAAAGTGTGGCTTCAGAGCATGTCCCTGCTTACCAAACCACACTGAGCTTGGACCATTCATCACAGCCTTTTCTCCAGCTCTTCTTGATTCCAGCAATGCTCTCACAGGTGAGCAGTCCCATTAGTGAAACCCACAATTGCCAGTAAGAAGTTGCATGGTGTAACACTCGTTCCTGTGGGTCAGTACCAACATATACCAAACCAGGTCCTGCACAGGAAGAGGCAGGACATGCCCCTCCTGGGTGAGTGGTTCAGCATCATCCTTGATTACAAGGCTAGGGCAAGGAAGAAGGACATCATTCAAAATTTAGCAGAATCAAAAGCAAATGAAACAGTGGAACAGGGGGAATGTGCAAAAACATGCAGCTTACAGCTCTAATGTTAAACAGTATTTTAAACCCTCAGTGAAGGTGTTGCTTAATTATCAAATTGGGGTTTAAAGCAGGACACATCTTTACAGCACCAAATGCTTTCCTCACGCATACAAGACCAGTGTACCTGCTTTCAGGATTTCACAAACAGACTCAAACTCATATTTAGAAAAAAACAGCCAAGTTTTTTACAACAACTGTAAAGGCAGAAGCAAAACATGGGAACACTATGTCAAGAGAAAAGAAGTTAAAGTTAAAACTAAACTGAGGCTGGAGTTCTGGGCAACAAGGCAAAGCAATTATACAAGTGGTAAATGGAAGAAAAATTAGATTACCACAGGGCAGATCTGACATCTGTACTAACAGTGGTGCTACAGATCATTAGTCATAGGCATTTCACAGCAAGTGTACAGAAGATAATTTAAGCAGTGATGACACCAGCTCCTTCCTGTCTACTGCCCTGGTGACATTAGTTTTTCAATTACAGGGGTTATTTCTTCCAAGAGCAACCTCTTAGACATTTTACATGTTAATGTTTAAGCAACCAAACTCGACTTACACAAGCTTTTTAAACGAAACCCCAGAGTTTTATTATTAAAGTACATTTATATTTTATGGTGTCTTAAAACAGCAGCTACATGTGAAGCTCTAAAAAGTGAATTAAACTTTAAATCCCCAATGAATTTTAATATTGTGTCCTTTTAAAATATAAATAATTTAGCATTTTCAGTAGCTAAAACCCAAATATTTTTTCCATTTATGATGTAATTAAAGAAGTATTAATTTGTCTCCACCACTGTATAGCTTTGATTTCTTAAGATTCACACCTCTTTCAAATTAGAAAGAATTGTCAAAAAAGTCATTCAGAAAATTATTTCTGGTGAGGTACAGGAGGCTGTCCTGCTTTCCCTTTGCAATTCCAAGTGCTATGTTATCCAAATAAGTATGCCTGTGTGCATGCAGGAGTTGACACGCGGTCTCTAAAGCTGACCCGAGGATACAGCCGGGACACGGAACCTCAGGAGCCACACGCTCTGTGCGACGCCTGGCTGGTGCCAGCACATGTCGAAATCACCCCTGCACACCCGAGGTGTAAACTGAAAACCAGAGCATGCTTTTCTCCAGCTGGATCATTTTTCACGTGGGCATTGCTGCCACCACACGGCCAAACCCTGAACTCCTCCTTCCCCCCTCGCAGGTGCAAACCTGCTCAGCACAACAGCCCTGCCACAAACCTTCCCAGGACCCCTTCCTACTCCAGCCTACCGCCAACAAGTTCCCAAAATTCGAAGGAACCTGGAGCACTCAGATCTTGCTGACTGTCTCTTCCAAGTATGAGCCAGCAGCTGTCAGAACACTTCAGTGTTGTAGAATTATGCCAAACCAATACTCCCAAAGACAACAGAAAATCGTACAAGTGCCAGCCCAGGTAGCTGCAGCCTAACTGATGTGCCAACAAAGCCTGAAACAGCTCCTTTTCTGAAATGCCCTCCTCAAAACACCCCCCCAGAAAGCCTGCTTTTAGAAGACTGGATTCAGCACACTACCCTGTCACCTGCAGAGGATCAGCAGTCTCCGAGCAGGCACCTCATACTGAAGAGACACGGTGAGTTAAGGCACAACAGAAAGGGAAAAGGGAGTTCCATAATTTTTCACACACAACAAACAGGAGTCTAAATTCATTCCTGTTTCTTAGCTCTTATGAACTGCTTCATATTTAAAAGTTTTACAATATTTACCTGTTAGGAGTTAATATTTTTTGTATTCTGCTGCACATGACTTAGTAAGCTCATTTCTACAAGTGCCAAAGGCACCACAGAAATACCAGCACATGCCACAGCTGGGGGTTTAACTCTGTCACCCGTGGACTAAGGTTCCACTGGTCTGAAAAATCCAGCAGCATTCTTGCAGAGTTTCAACCTGACTTTTTGGGAATAACATTTGAAATAATCCAAAGAACCAGGCAGTTGTCAATAAATACCATTCATAGTATCTTCACCCTTTCTCTAGGTGATCAATGAAGATATGAATTCTGCATTTATGAACCTATATGTTTGCAAGTCATCTTTTTTCACCTGTAGCTTTCTAAGAGGAAGTGAGAAAAAAATCATATCAAGTATGACAAACATCATGTATCATTTTGACAAGGCCAGAAAGGAAGTCAAAATGCCTCAGGGCTTCCTAGAGAAAGCAAGGCTGCAGAAAACATTCATTCAACATTCACTGTCTTTGAAGACTACATTAAAAGAATGGCTCAGTCAGTCAACTAAAAATGTAAGGCAACTGATGAGTCCCTGCTTTCTCCTCCACACAAGTCAAGAAAAATATGTGAATGCACTCACCTTTTTTGCTCTTTGTGCTATATTGGGTGTTCTAGTGAGAAGCTTTTCAATCAGGTATTCTCTATTCTGCAAAACCAACATTTGTTAAGTTAAAAATCATTACAAGGAAAGAAGAAATTTCATATAGATTTTAAGGCAGAGCAAAATTTACTCATAGGGTTAAACGTTTTACCTTGGCTTTCTGGAAAAATTTGCATTTTAAAAGTTCTGCTGCTGTGGGCCTGAAAGATCAATAATAAATTAGAACAGAAAACAAAGACCCCTCTCAGTGAATACAGTACAAGACGTTAGTTAAATGGTACGTCTCTAATACTTTTGAATTAGTACTGTATGAATGGGGAATGAATGATAATAGCTACTGAATTAATTCACACGAACTCACTTACCACACATGAAAAAAATTAAGCCTCTCTATGGCAAAAATACCAAAAAAGAGAGAAAAAAAATCAGTCTCTTAAGCTGCCAATTTTCCCCCTTTTTTGTTCAACACAAATGCATTTAACCTTTAAAAAAAACAAGTAAGACACACAAAAAAAATTACACGAAAAAAAGTCAGGTATTGTTTTCTTCCCCAAATGACTCTACAAATACAACTAAAACTTTGCTCCACAGCAATAAAAGCATAATTACATTTTCCAAACAGCAGCATCAGTACCTCCTACTGGCATTCTTTTACTTCACTGATGTCAGCAGATACTCACAAGAAACTACACTGACACCATTAACACAATGCATAAAGCAAAGAGAGTCATCAGGATCATCTTGCAATCAAACAGACAAATACAAATCAAAGCATCAGCTGTAAGGTAAAAACTGACACACTTCATTTTTACTTTCAGTTCTGTTTAAGTCTGTTTCAGCATTTCCAAGAGATAAGCACAATCTCACAGCTACCAAAGTGATTCCAACAGCAGGTTTTGTCTCCCTAGCTGCAGGCATCTAAAAAGTTACTTATTTAGCCAAAGCCAGACTCTGGTACTGAAGCAGACTCTAGAGAGAAAGCAAAGCATCTCTTGGGATGAGAAAAAATCCTCCATCATTTCCATTAGGAGCCCATACCACCATCCAGGACTAATTTTGACATAGCTAAATTTAGGGAAGTCAAAATCTTCAAGATTCATCATTTCTAAATAAACAGAAGCAGCATCTGCTCTAGTTTTCCATTTGAATTCCAGCAAGAGATTGAATATAGCTCAAACTAGGTAAGACAGTGAGAAAGCTTCCATTTGGGAAATCTCTATCTCAAAAAAACCCCCAAATCTGACCTCGTTTATTTCTTTGAGGACAGATCTGAAAAGTAAGTGAGCAAAAGAGGAGTAGTAAATAGTCTGTATATATATATTTATATATATATCAGTTCACTCCTGGAAGAAATAATGAAACAACTCTTGACAAAACGAATTCAATTTAGGCACAGACAGTAGGTTCCACAGAGCATGTGTTTTTCTTCACCTCCAAAGCACCAAGCTCTACAATAAAGGAGTTCTGATCAGTGGTCCTGTGGAGACCACCAGGCTCAGTAGTAACTCAGACACGTATCTTGGATGAGCAAAAAGGAGGGGAAACTATTAGAAAGAAAAATCAGCTTCTGTGTCAAAGTTCTAAAGTTCTCAAAGTACAGTATCATCACATCTCATAACACAGCCATGCACACTTAAAAGCTACATTTTAGTAAAGTTTTATCCAAACTAGTGTTCTCCATTCTTCTACCATTAATTATGCCAGACACTTCTGAACTGGTCTGGACATGCTTTCTGGCCCTGTTTTTCCACACAAGCTGCGGCAATGAATCGCAGCTGACGACTGTGAGCAGCATCCTTGGCACTGGGGAGAGAGAAACACCCACACTCAGATCCCCAAAAAGAAAAACATCATAGTCTGAGACAACAGCAGTGCAATGCCAGTCCTAGAATTTGCCACAAAGAGCAAGGACTTCTCCCACAACTGACATGACAGCTACTGGAGGGATCTCTGTGCAAAACTACATCCTGGCTTGTGAGAAATGTGAAAAATAGTGACGATCCCCCAGTATAAAAATAATTGCTCTATACCAGTACAGAGTAATTGGCACACACATCTAAGCATCTATCTGCTGGTTTAATTGTTCTAGTCAAGGCAATCCTGAGTATGAATATATTGCATGTGTTTTAATAAATGTATAAATTCAAATAAGTACCTTAAACACTAATGTTTCATCACTGATGCCTTTACTACACATCAGGTAACTCAGCATCATGTATTCAAGGAGACAAGAAAAACTCATTTTATTTACTTCTCATTACTTCATACCAATTTAATCTTGCCCTGAAAATTGCTGGATGCTGGAAACTAAAAGAAGCTTGATTATCAAGAGCTTGATTATCCATTGTTATCATTATTCATTCCTATCTCTAAGCAGCCAAACTGCAGCACTAAGCTTAAAGCATCAGGACTTGCTACTAAGACCAACAAGGGTAAGGGGTTTGGGAATCTGAAAGCAGTACACAAATGATCTTTGAGTGAAACAAAAACTTTCAAGTATTTCAAGAATAAAGGTATTGCCACAATCTTCTTTCTTAATTATACTTGTTCTCTAGTATTCCTGCTATCACCTTTTCGATTTGACTCCCTACAACCACATCCTGGACTTAGGCTAGCATTACCTCAGGAAGTATGCACCATAAATGACACATACAATCAGGATTGCTCTCTCAGAGCAATCTTTCCCCAGAAATAGTAGCTCTGAAACTCCAGAAAACAATGATATACTAAATACCTTAGGAAATAATGTTAATTAGAATGTGCTTCCTATAACTCTTCAGCAAAAAAAGCCTACAAAAATGGGTCTGCATAAAAATGAATAAATTAATTAATCACTCAGGGAACTTGGGACCTCAACAATTATTTTGGAATAGATGTTTAATACTTTCATCATCTTAGCTATTCAAAAAACATAGCAATAAAGAACAAACAGCAAAGATACCATGACATGCAATGCCCTACATAAACATGAGGAAAACTCAACAAGCTTGGAGGCCCTAGCTTTACAGTAAAAAAAAAAATACATCTTAGTAAGTAATTTTCTCTGGAAATATCCCGGTTAAAAGCAACACTAAGTTTATGTCACAAAATGAGAAAAATCAACATAAAATTAATTATTTTTAACTTCTTTTAAAGGCCAAGAGAATGATGTATTTGGTTACTAACAGTTCTGCTGATCAATCCGAACAGTCTTGTTAGACTTGTGCACAGTATCAAGATTTATATCTTGCTTCAAGTGAGAAATTAAGATGTAGAGCAAGGACTTTTGTTTGATCGGAGTTTAATTCAACACTGTGTTTAAGTATAAATACATTAAGTTAACAATCAGAAGAAGTAAACTTAAGGAACAGTTAAGAGGCAATTTCTTCTCCCCAGATGGAGGTGACTGAAGGCTGCTATTTATAAAATTCAAATCATACACTTAAAGATTATGTCACTGTAACTTAAAGTAGTCTATATATTTTTTTAAATAATTTTGTTTTACATGGCAATAGTGACCTACCTTTTGGAAGGATCTTTTTGAAGGCATAATGAGATTAGTTTTCTAAAGGATTTGCCATACTTTTTCATCATCTCCTTGTCCTCTACACCTGTCTCTAAAGTGGGAGGGTCATTTTGAAGCGTTAGCATTAACACCTAAAATAAACCCAAAAACGAAGTGTTGTAAGCAAAACCAATTTGAAATGTAGAAATTAAAAGAGAAACAATACTCCACAGAATACATCTATTTAGATCCCCTGAGTTGCTATTGAAAATTACATAGTACTAACTACTAGCAGCATTAATAATACAGCTAACAGCATTAAGTAATACAAAGTGATTGTTACTTTCATAGGAGGGTATTTGTGATAAGGTGCTGCTCCTGTTGCTAACTCAATGGCTGTTATCCCAAAACTCCACATATCAGCCTTGAAGTCATAACCTCGCACCTGAAACAGAACCAGAAGGGAAAACCAAGGTGGTAATATCTCAAGTTCCAAAATTAAAAGACAAAATGTTTTAAATTTTTTAATGGCATTAGAAATACCTGCTCCATTACTTCAGGGGCCATCCAACAGGGAGTACCAACAAATGTTTTCCTTACTTTGTTACGAGTAACATCACCTCCAGTTGCTAAAAATGCACTCACGCCAAAATCTGGGAAAGAGAAGAAAATTGAAATCTGTTAAACTACCAATAACAAAGCAAAATTTTTACATTTTAGAAATTAAGTCAGTTCCTGAAGGTATACTTATAGAAAGTCTCCATTGTAGAGCTAACCTTTGCTCCATGACAAACTGTTCATGAAATGCTATGGAATAGATGGTATAGTTTTATCAGGGAAATCCACACAAAAACATCCTCAAGTTTAACCTCCTAGTATGTGTCTTCCTGAATAAGGTTGCAAAGGACTCCAGTACACCTGTCACTTAAGGTTCTCAAATATGCACTTTGTGCCAAGGTTTGCATCTGCTATTGTTCAAATACAAGGAGCTTCTTCTGCATAGCAACTAAATATGAACATGATTTGAATAAGAGGGAATATTACATGTAATTTAAATTCTTACAGGAATTTGAAAAACCAAAGACAATTAGCAAAGTCATCAATAATATGTATTTAATAGTAGACCAGGACATAAATAGCTTTTTCCAAATTCTAAAATAGAAGGGGAAAAAAAAAAGGCTCAGTGTTCTGGTAACCCGTTCCTACGTCAGTGACAGCTGTATGGGAGAGGTAGGTGTGTAAGTGGAAGAAAGAGCAGGTTCCCAATGTATGCAGAAATACTGTCAATTTTGAATGGAGCTATATGAAGAGTATTTTCAACTGTACTATTTACAATCCAGCTATACTGATACAGAGTAGTTTACTACAGAGTTCAATTTATTTCCTACTGCTTTCCTATTGTTACCTGACTTTAAGGTTGAAAAAAAAAGCCCTCCAGTAACTACAGAAAAATGTAGTTTTATCATTATTTGACACTGGCATATTAAAGCCCTTAAAATACGTGTTTACATGGTACTTTGAAAGCATCATTTATATAAAAATTACAACTCCTGTCTATAGTCATTTTTATTACCGAGGGCTTTTAGTGCTCTGTCACCCACTATAGACTGTGGAAGGCCTGGCACCGTGCTGGGGAAACAGGCAGGTATCCTCACCTGCTCCCTCTGTTTTCCAGATAATCTGATCCCTTCTTGAGAGATGGGATATGAGCCTTGCTCTTAGGCGACCAAATAATTTGATTCTTACAGACTACAGCTCAAGAAGCACATCANCTGAAGTGTAAAATGTAACTGAATAACATTAAAACAGAGCGCAGACCTCAAACTCTCACAAATTTTCACGTATAAAAAACAGAATTCAGCTTTAGCATAAAATGAGCAGAATTCAGGGATAGTTTTTAAGAAAATAGATATTTAGGTCCGAAGTCTTTTTTACCATCTTTTACAAATATATTCTCACAAACTGAAAGCTTCCAGAGCTGTAAACCAAGAATTAATGCTTTTTCACATCCAAGTGCACCACTAATGAAAAAGAAAGTTGAAAAAAATTCTCCTCTTCGATCTCTTCAGAGAAGAGACCTATCTTCAAGAAAGGTAAATGTACTGTACATTTCTACCCAATTAAGCTATTAAAGCTCAGGAATCACAGCCATATTTTGCTATAGGGTATACTGATGAAAAATTACTTGGCATTGAATGTGTTCAAAATTTACTATGTGCTTAAGAGTTAACAACATCCATTTAACACACTCTTCACATGTAATGTTCAGAAGAGAACTTTGTGGTTGTTTTGGTTTGGTTTGTTTCTTTTTTTTTAATAGAAACATGCACTCCATTCTTAATGCACAGTTCAAAACTGTCATACAGAATCTATCATAACAAGACTTGAGAAAATTAATCTTTCTGAGTTTTATTGAATTTACATCACTACTGAAAGGTAACGTAACCTGTTTCCTCATATATATATATATATATATATATAAAAACATATTAAAAAAGAATGCATTGAAAACAACAGAACAAGATCCCTGAATAATTCTGAAAACCTCTCCAACTAACAAATGCCACCTGACACAGTATTCCCTGAACTATACCACAGCATTCACCTATAATGTACATGGGAAATTGAAGGCACGGTGTTTCAACTTCAACAGGACTTCTGCAGAGTTTAAAAAAGGAGAAATCTCCGATGTATCNAAAACATATTAAAAAAGAATGCATTGAAAACAACAGAACAAGATCCCTGAATAATTCTGAAAACCTCTCCAACTAACAAATGCCACCTGACACAGTATTCCCTGAACTATACCACAGCATTCACCTATAATGTACATGGGAAATTGAAGGCACGGTGTTTCAACTTCAACAGGACTTCTGCAGAGTTTAAAAAAGGAGAAATCTCCGATGTATCATATAGATCTCTCTTTTTATCTTAAGGTACTTTAAGAATAGACAAGGGGAATTCACAAATCTGACCTCAAAGAGTCCTGTTATCCTTAAAATCTCATGAATGTGCCCTTCACAACAATATCAGTTTAACAGAATACTGTGAATTAAGGTCTGAGACAGATCTTTGGCATTCCAGACCAGAAGTCAAAATAACTGTTCTTTATTTCTCCATTTATCTCAATTTTCTCTCTGCAAAAGGAGGAAATAGCTCTTGATTTATATCATCAACAGCTCATTTATGAGACATAAGAAGTACACATAAAGAACAATTACTGTGCTACATCTGTACCACCTCCATTCTGAGAGTCCTGTCTACAGCAAACCTGGTTTTGGGGTAAAAGAAACAGAGCCTGAAACAGCTTGAACCAGAGAATCTGCTGCAGGTACCTTCCTTAAAAAGAAAAATTCACCTCAATAAAATTAATAGGAAGGTCAGAACACACTTCCAACAATGAAACAGTGGAAACAACCTCTGGGTTCCTAGAGGGGATATGTATAGACCACCCCAAGGGATCTGCACAATTCACATGGAGGAAGTCAGTGGAGAGAGAATATACAGAAGCCAGCAGTCATTAGATGCATATGCACTAAGATGCAGCTCCACAGTACCAATCCCAGCTTCACATGTGGTCATAAAAAAAGGTCTGTAGAGTTGTAATAGATATTTACTGATTACCAGGAAAAAAATCATTTTGCATTTTGACAGGAGTCCCCAAGCACCCAAGATTACAGGTTTACTGCGCAGTGCAATAACGAAGTCACAAAACATACCCTGTAAACTAGAATCAGATTAGGTAGCTGGAGCACCAGCAGGCACAGGACTACAGACCACAGTTCTGGCATGCTTATCACAGCACAAACCTATCCAAACTAGGAGAGATAGGATAAAGACCCAGGCAAATACTAAATATTAGTGACAAACTGCAACCACAATTACAGCATCTGCCCGAGCACTATCACTTGATAATTCCTGATCACATTTACAGTATGTGAAAGAGGCAATACAGCTTGCTTAACCAAGCCACAGCAGCTGACCAGAATCAAAGAGCTACAGACAGTTTTGAAAATGATTTTCACTATGTATATATATGCTCCTACCTGTGAATTTGCCCATTCCTGTGTAGATAGTCTAAGCCCTCCAAAACTTCTTTAAGAATTGTTGCTATTATGGGTTCTTCAAGCACACCATTTTTGTGCTCTCCTCTGTTGACAATATACTTTATTATATCAAGCATTGAACCTGTATTACAGATCCAGGAAAGAAAAAAAGCATATACAAAGCATTATCATATCAGATTCTTTAGAAAGCTGTATTTCTTCATTCTTTCTATGCTATTGCAATTTAAATCTTTGCAGGTACATGTAAATGCTTCATATAACTAGCTCTTAGAATAAAGCACACCACTAACCCATCCAAACGAGATACAGAGCACTGCTTTTTGTCAAAAACACCATAACACTTAATGATCCATTAGAAAGATCTGCTAACAGCTTGCCAAGCAACCACTTATTAAAAATTCAGGAGTATCCCATATTTGAACAGATATGTACTGCAAAGGTCTTGGTTTATTATCCAATTTAGATTATGGTTCATGTGTTCATGATGTAAACATGCAGCTGCAAGATTGGAAGGAGACAAATGCAAACGAATGGTAACGTTCCCAGTGACACACAGTTTAACATTGAACTTCAGTTATTATACATTTCAAGCCGTTTAATGGAAACATTTTGTTTTTATCCAAGCATTATTCGACAGCTCACAGTAAATTCCTGTCATGAATCACTGGTTTCTCTCATGCTCTGTGCTTGCTTTTGCTTGAAGTGACCAATTCAACCAAATGTGACACAAGTGTTATGAGCACTTCCCATCCTTGTTTTCCAGCATCATGCTGAAGTAGCCTGCTGCCATCAAGACTAATCTTGAACAACATCATGTAACAACCAGGACCATCACATCTTATTTTGGAGCCTCTCTTTTCTTAACTACAAGCACATTAATTTCAGCCCCTCTTTTCCTCTTCCAGAACCAAATAAGAATTTCATAGCATTAACCATCATCATAAAAAATGCAATGAGTGTTTGGTTAGCTTAAGCAATAAAAAGGATGCAATATGTGTAATACTTGGCCTAGGATGAATCTTGCTTGAATAAGGAATGAGTAATACTCATTATGAAATCAGAAATACATGCATTTTTATAAAAATACAGGGAATCCTAGAGAAACTCCACAAAAGATCACACTGACAGAACTGACTGAATTCTAATCAGTTTTCGCTACACAGCCTTAATAGAGAATTTTGATATATTGATTCAGAATGAAAATTAAATTCTGTTTATGTAACTACTGTATTTCAGTAATTCTTAGCCTGTCTTATGATTACAGATATACAAACTTTGTAAGCTTGCACATTCCTGCTTAACATGCCTACATCTCAGGGTCCATCCTATGTAGTGTCTACCCCTTTCTCATTAGTTAGTTTAGACCAATGAACTCGAAGGTGGTACATTAGGAAAAAAATCCTACAATTGCCTTGCAGCTAAACAAGTAAAACCAGTAACTTACCCCCACTTAATAGCTTCATAACCAGCCAAAGTTCATCCTTCACCACAAAAGATGTGTAATAGGTCACCACATTAGGGTGATTGCATTGACTCATCGCTTGAATTTCTTTCTGTAAGAAATACAAAGCCCAACACAACAGAGCCAGCTATCAGTTTTGCTAATATGAAGTTTAATTTCCAAAGTGAAATACTCTAACAGAACTAAAGTATGTACAGAGTATGCACCAAGGCATTAAAACATTTTAATTTACCTAAAGATCTGCATGCAAGAAAAAACATTATTGCTAAGGACACAAGGGAAGTTTGGCCAGGAGATACAGGCATAGCTACATCACTTTTCTTCTGAGAATAGCAAAGAAATTACTGTTAAAGTCTCAAATTCATGGTAAGCAATGAAGAATGAGTAGTCTCCAAGAGCTGACAGTGTGGGTACAGGCTGGACAACAAAATGCAAGGCAAGATCAAAATCTACTGCATTTTCTGTTCAAAGGGGATATGAAGAGTAGAATGGGAACAGGTAGGAAAGGAGGAAGGAAGCCATCGGACAAAGAACACAGCACCACTGGCTCAGCTACTGTTGGATGGACAGGTGGACACAGAGCCACGCAATCAAACAGAAATGGAGAAAAAGCAATATTACAGACCAGAAGTCATAGGAAACAATTGACTAGAGGAACACACAGTCACCAACAGATGCACAACGTGGCACTACCAAGTAACACCATCTATGACACGCCACAGCTGTACACATTAAGAATGACTGCCTTGTATCTGTTAATTCAAGCAGAGTCCTTTTTCTATTCACTCTTTCACATAATTGTTCTGTAACACCTTTCCAGCCGCTCTCATTCTTCTGCCAGTCCTTTACATTGGAGCATCAGGCCTCTTCTGTACTGGAGGGTTTGGCCTCAAACCAACTTAAGCCGCCACAACAGTCCTTCTCCCTCTCCACCTCCAGCCACAGAGCCCCGATCCATCCCTCGTGCTAGAGGACATGCTCCTGGAGGGTGAGCCAGTGCAGAAACCAATCCAGGTTAAAAAAACTCTTCCTCCTCTCCTCCCTCCCTGAAAAGCAACTGCTTTGAGGTGGACTGTGTTTCTCTCTGACTCAAAAGCACTTGTGCAACTTAGGCCCTATGCAGATCCCACTTAGGTTGATTAAAGCTGCCACAAGTGCCATTTTCAACTTTCAACTTCATTTTAGCAATTGTTTGAAAGAGGTTTTTTGTTATTTGCAATGGACTCAAAATCAAAGCTGGTTTCTAATAAAAAGTTAATTATAGGTATTAAAGACTGGGATTTAATCTCATGATGCTTGTTGGTGACTATTAAAGTCAGGCTGTAGTTTGACACACATTTCAGCTCGTTCTGTCATCCAAAGTCGTCCTCCTTCGACAACTTCTGAACCCTGAACCACAGAAGGAAGAATGCCTGGATAATGAGTCAATGAGCCTGAATAATAAGAGCAATTTGCAAGACAGCTCCCCCTCATCCCCCAGAAGACAGTAGGTGGAAAACAGAAGACAGACATGTGGGGCACACTTCTCTCTCCCAGAAGACATGTCATCTTAAACACAAGTCAAATTACTGCTTCAAGTTCTTAATTCAACCTCCCATTCCAAACCTTAACTGTAACTCTCCCACTCCTGGTTACTATTTAATTTCTTACACTGTTTTATTATTTTCCTATGCTGGTAATACAACAGTGACTCAAAAAGTCCACCTGACACCACTGGGCAAAAATGCACCTCATCTATTTTTCTCAGACATTAATAATGCAGAAATGTAACTAATTGACGGAGATAAGCTTCACTATCTTTAACTGTAAAGTGCTTTGAATATTTTACCTCCCTGCATCAACTCATGGGCAACAACTGAGCTACCACAGTAACCATGGCCAAAGGCACCTTGTGTCTCAGCTTTCATGACTTTTTTTTCAAAGAGTCTTTGCAAAACAAAAATAAACAAACAGAAAGCACCTCATGAGAGACAAGGGATGAAATTTTAGTCAGGAAAGAATTAATTTCAGGCTTGCAGTTCTAGAAAGCTCCTATCACAAATAGAATAGTAAGCCTCCACAGACTTCAGATATTTGGCTGTGGCCCGTGATATGCACAGATGAGAGAGAAAAGCATTCACTTAAAATACGCTGCCAGGGAAACAGCTTGCAGCGGAACATCCAGGAGAACACGCTGGAGCCTTCTTCACATTCATGTCACCTTAGACATTCAACAGCAGCAAAGAAGCAACAGCAATTTAAGTCTCTCCCTCATCCCTCTCTTCTCCCTGCCTCACACAAGCACAGGCGTTTGTGTGCTGCACCAGGCAATATGCCCAGGTTAAAAGCTAACCTCTTTCAGCCAGGTTATTCCTGATCCAGTTTCACTGAGCAGCTGCATAAAAATGTCTTTCGGCCTAAGGGCAGGTGGGTGACACAGTTAATAAGCAACTGCGAGACAGCTCCTNAGGGGAAAAAAAAAAGGCTCAGTGTTCTGGTAACCCGTTCCTACGTCAGTGACAGCTGTATGGGAGAGGTAGGTGTGTAAGTGGAAGAAAGAGCAGGTTCCCAATGTATGCAGAAATACTGTCAATTTTGAATGGAGCTATATGAAGAGTATTTTCAACTGTACTATTTACAATCCAGCTATACTGATACAGAGTAGTTTACTACAGAGTTCAATTTATTTCCTACTGCTTTCCTATTGTTACCTGACTTTAAGGTTGAAAAAAAAAGCCCTCCAGTAACTACAGAAAAAGGTAGTTTTATCATTATTTGACACTGGCATATTAAAGCCCTTAAAATACGTGTTTACATGGTACTTTGAAAGCATCATTTATATAAAAATTACAACTCCTGTCTATAGTCATTTTTATTACCGAGGGCTTTTAGTGCTCTGTCACCCACTATAGACTGTGGAAGGCCTGGCACCGTGCTGGGGAAACAGGCAGGTATCCTCACCTGCTCCCTCTGTTTTCCAGATAATCTGATCCCTTCTTGAGAGATGGGATATGAGCCTTGCTCTTAGGCGACCAAATAATTTGATTCTTACAGACTACAGCTCAAGAAGCACATCAATGCACTCAGAGGACGTTTAAGATGCTAAAATGCATCCAACAGATAGCACTGCCAGACAAATGGCAGATAGGCCAAAAATAATTCTCAGCAAGATATATCTCATGCATCCCAGCGACTAATTAACTTATAGTCCTTCTGAAGGGCAGTACATGCAGATTGCTGGATTCCCAAGAACTGTTACAATTACTTGCAGAAAAAAATGAAATTAACAGAAATACCAGTTTCTACTATTTGCAAGCTGTTTAAGGCGTATGGGTGAACCAAATGGAAACATTAAGAGGACATTAGAAAGTTCCCTTATATATTTGATGGGACACAGAGAAATATTGAATAATTTCTCAGTCAAGTATCATTAATCAAGAATCCTGAAATCTGAAACTGGGTAACTTGTGGCTACAGCACCCCAAAAGGAATAGTTAAAAGCCAACAGAAAAACTTTTGCCCTTGATATCAGTTGCCCTTGATCCAGCTGCAATTACCTTTTTCTTTTATTTATCCATTAATCTACCACCACCATTACCTGCTATTTGTACAGAGCCATCCTCACCCAGAAGAATGTTGCCAGCCTTCAAATCTCTAGAATGTACAAACAGGGGTTAGCATGAAAGTGCATACTGCACATTCTATGCAAACAAATAAATATTGCACACTGAATAGTTCCACAATTAGCATTTTCAAATTTAAACCAGAAAAAGAAGCTGAAGTGTAAAATGTAACTGAATAACATTAAAACAGAGCACAGACCTCAAACTCTCACAAATTTTCACGTATAAAAAACAGAATTCAGCTTTAGCATAAAATGAGCAGAATTCAGGGATAGTTTTTAAGAAAATAGATATTTAGGTCCGAAGTCTTTTTTACCATCTTTTACAAATATATTCTCACAAACTGAAAGCTTCCAGAGCTGTAAACCAAGAATTAATGCTTTTTCACATCCAAGTGCACCACTAATGAAAAAGAAAGTTGAAAAAAATTCTCCTCTTCGATCTCTTCAGAGAAGAGACCTATCTTCAAGAAAGGTAAATGTACTGTACATTTCTACCCAATTAAGCTATTAAAGCTCAGGAATCACAGCCATATTTTGCTATAGGGTATACTGATGAAAAATTACTTGGCATTGAATGTGTTCAAAATTTACTATGTGCTTAAGAGTTAACAACATCCATTTAACACACTCTTCACATGTAATGTTCAGAAGAGAACTTTGTGGTTGTTTTGGTTTGGTTTGTTTCTTTTTTTTTAATAGAAACATGCACTCCATTCTTAATGCACAGTTCAAAACTGTCATACAGAATCTATCATAACAAGACTTGAGAAAATTAATCTTTCTGAGTTTTATTGAATTTACATCACTACTGAAAGGTAACGTAACCTGTTTNCCCCCAGCTCCCGGTGACCAGGCAGGTGACCAGGCAGGTGCCACTGCCCCGTGGCTGCGTCCCCAGGGCCTCCTCCACAGACACCCGGGCACGGCCCCTCAGAGCCAGGGGCTCCCCCAGAGATCCTGCCGCCAAGGGCGATCCAGAGCAGAAACGCAAACAGCCTGGAAAATCTGTTCAGTCAAGCAGCCGTTCTACAGAACTTTCTTTAGTTTGTAGTCTTGAGTTTTTGATTGTTTTAGAAGACTGGAGGTAAAGGAACGGGGAAGATACCCAGCCAGGACAGTACTAAGGACAAGACTTTTTCCTTGGCTCAAGGGGTTAAGTTACACTTAGGTTACAATAGTGAGAACACAGGACATTGCAGGAAACAGAGTATCAGATTTCAGGAGTTTGGCAGTTTGTGTAACCTCAGTAATATTTAAACTCCCTCCCACACTGCCTTTCTATTTTAATTGACACTGGCCCAAATCCTAAGTCTGCTTACATGGGCACCAGGCTTGATGCATTTCCACTTCTCTGAAGGCCACACAGCTGAGAATTTGTCAAGGGTGCCTGTGCACAGGATTCATAAGCACACAGCACCAGCATTTTAAAAAACAGCGTGTTCAGAGAGTTTTAGAACATCTCTATGCCAATAAAAACTGTTTCATCAGAAAAATAAGTGATTAAAAACTGATTAGACTCAAAATTTTTAGACTCAAATTCTGCCAAAAACACAAGAACATTCTAAGTACTATCAACTGAAATGAAAATGTTAGTACAGTTGTAACAAGAGTTTTGAAGGTCAATTATGCCTTTTTCCAGAAAAAGTCTCTATTTTTCAAACAAAATTTTAAAGTTTCTCTAATAGAACTGAGTCATAAGTATACTGACCCTCACAGAAAAAAGTTAATTATGTATGTATACGCATGCACATATGTGTACACGCTTCTTTAAGTCTCTGAACCAGGAACTAGGAAAACCAGAATTCATGTTCAGATCAAAACAGATCAACAAATAAAAGAAACAAAAAATCTGAGCACAGAAAAGCAGGAATTGACTTACGTTAAAAAATAAAAAAGATGGTATGGACAGTTGTCTTCGTACCAAAAGGAAGCAATATAGGACCAAAAATTCAAGACCTACTGCCTCATTTGACAGACACTAGAGACATGTCAACAGTAAAGACACTCAAGCACTTGGCAAGGTAACTTTTTCACAAGCTGGTCTACCTGCAATCATTTCTCCAGACCACATGAATTTCTCTTGCAGATTTTTGGCAGTTTTGTCTGGTTTTGCTCGTTTGCTTGTAACATTTTAATTCTTAATTCCCAGTATTAGTTCAAATTCTAACCAAAAAAGATCCAATTTTGACCATTTTATGTTACAATTATTACTATTTATCTTTTTATAGAAATGTTCTTTGGGGACTGTAGCTGTTAATACATCATGCACAGCATCTCACCTTGGGCTGTTCTCTTTTAAAGACAGTTCAGAATTTATCTTTTGAGTTTTCAGTTGACAGAATCCTCACTACCTCAGAAGTAACTTCCACTACCACAATCCTCGTAAAAAGCACAACAATGTCGCATACAAGCTGTCACATAAACTGAAGGCGAATGCCATCAATCACCAGGGGAAGAGCATTTGGGTCCTCCACTGTAAAAAAGCCATTTTATCTGAAGAAACTGGACGGACCATACCCTCTGTATCAAATTCAAGATAGCTTTTGCACTGGCAATTCCCTGCTGAGGAGATCATTTCCTTCAGAGGCAGGAATTTCTGCATTAGAAAAAGCCCACAGTCTCTAGGCAGTAGTATAACCTGTGGAACAGAAGAGAGTGTTCTCACTTTTAGAATGGTTTTGTGTCCTTCAAATCTTGTTATGCTGCCTATATATAAACACGCATTAGTCTTATAAGCACCTAACTAGGAGCATTAGAAAGCAATAGGGTTTGAGTTTTAACAGTTCTTTGTGACTTTGTCTGGATTGCCATAACCAGTGCAGAGGAAAAACTCTTGCAGTTCCTTTACAAATGGCCTCTTACAGGTCCCTTTCTTCTCTGATCAGTGGCCCAAACAAATAACATTCTTCAAACATTCTTGTTATGGCCTATCGGATAAATGCGTGCTATTAGCTTTAACAAGAGTTTCCTTGTATAGATGGCAGGGTAGCCATTCCTCCTTTTCTCCTTAAAAGTTATCATTACAAAATGACCCAACATGTCTTGGTGCTTTAGACATTCTAAGGAGACCTACTAAATTTTACCTTCATATTTTTAACCAGTGTTTAACCAAAGGAAAATGTATCTTTCCTCAGTATTAAAAAAAGACAGACAACCAGACAGTAATTTCTTAAAAATCGAGCTTCCAGAAAACAAGAGTTTAGGGTCTTCCCACAGTTATCCCAAGTTGATTATCCCAAGATTCAAGTTTGCACATCTCATTTTTGTGACCTTAGAAAACACACATTAGAAAATTATAACTTTAGGGAATGGTGTAAGTCCTTCAGATCGTTTCCAAATCCTTCTCTCACATCCTGCATAAAATTCTACCCTCACTCTTGGACCAAGCAAAAAACAAAGTCAAAACAGAAGGTAAGTCTCCATGTAACATACTGTCCCCTGATTTACTTACAAGTAATTCATCCATACTGGTTTGGCATTTTTCTAAGTTGATCCTCTTTATTGCTACACGTTCTTGCCTGGGTTTGCACAGCGCTGCCTGGACAACCGCTGTAGCACCACTACCTGAAAAAGGGCAGAAAAGGAACAGTCTTAATATAATAGGAGTTAAACCAGTGACCAAAGAACTTCAAATCTGCTGTTTATCCTTTTTCAGTGCTTTCCCCACATGCATATCTTTCCACTAGCAAGACACCTTTCACACTTGTGAGATGGAAAAGAAAAACCTGAAGGTTTCTTTTCCATACTCCAAAAAAAC
The DNA here is from genome assembly GCA_013397115.1 of Edolisoma coerulescens. Lineage (NCBI taxonomy): Eukaryota > Metazoa > Chordata > Aves > Passeriformes > Campephagidae > Edolisoma > Edolisoma coerulescens. Next base: position 1,298,741 of record VWZW01006491.1, on the reverse strand, counting down.
TTCCGAAGTCAACAACTTAAAATGATGTCCGTATTTATCAAAACACAACCACAGCCTCAATGCATTTCATAGTTAGGGAGCCATTACACTTCTGTCTTTGGATACATCTGTTTTAATCAAGAACATGACCTGCACAGTTGATACAAATGTTACATGGAGAGATGGGTACTGTGCTTTATACAATGTTATTTCTTTCTGTTCTTTCAGGTCAGTCCCTGTTTAACTAGGTTTTTTGTTCCCCTATCCAATGAACAGAAAAAAATCAGTAAACTGTACGTGCCAAATCTTCTACAGTTCCACCAGTGTTCCTGCTCATTCATCATGACTAGAATAGCACCCCACAAAGAGCATACTGATTCTTGTGAAGAGCACAAGTATCACACCACCAGTGAGAAGATGCAGGTTACTGAATGGCCCAGCAGAGAAAGTCACTCATGCTTACTTGGCATGCAAGTCACATACGGTCACACAAATATGCTAGTAACAAAGCCCACGGGAATTGAACAAATTTGGGGGGAAGGAATAGAATAATTTTCTCTAGTACACTTTATTTGTGAACCACAGGAGTAAAAGGTATTGCTGCTTCTTTTATCAGGCACCCACTGGCATTGCCCCCGTCAGTACTGCCTCGCTAAATTAATGAAATGATTGCACATAATATCCAGAAGGAGTTTTGCTCAAGTTGCACATCTTGCTGCCATGTCAAATACAGAAATGTGTGCTTCCTCAAATAATTGCATTGTGCTCATTCATGAAGAAATCTAAAAGCTCCCAACAAGCTTCTACCTGTAATTCTAAATATTTCAATATAAGTTATGGATTTCTGGTAAGTCATTTGAGCAACATGTTATATTGGCCTGCTTATAAACTATGTTCTATTTATTTGGCAAGTCTTAGATGAATACAAATTGTGAACAAAAAGCCTTTTGTTGTCAAGCTCTACAAATGTGGATTCAGTTACCAGCCGACTTAAGAACAATTGAGAGCTTTTCCCTCTGCACATCTGAAAACAGCACCAACAATACCTCATGACTGAAAGTTATTGTACATGTTTTAATTGCTATTTGCTTAGCTATTTTCATGCATTTTTGGTTCACACGATGTTTTCACTCAAATCAAAAAGCTTTTTAACTGTGTATGAATTTCATGTCAAAATTCTGAGTTCATCTTTAGAAAGAAAAGTCTCTCTAAAAAAACCTCTCAACAGGACTAACTAGTCATGTTTCTGCAGGATGCGGTCACAGACAAATATTGACATGTCCTGTTCTGTCTGCTTACAGAACAAAGCCTTTAAAAATTCCAATAATGTAGGTAATAAAAGACTTAAGAGATTTTAAAAATTAAATAAGACATCCCAAGGAAGAAACCACCAAGTCAGCACAATTCAGCTAAGGTAAGACTCATCTACATCACTTTAATGAATTTGTCATTCAGTAGACATCGAGGCACAAATCCTCTCATTACTTTGACTACGCAAATGTACATTGAAACAGGAGAAATAATATTTTTAGCTATTAAGTCTACAGGAAAAAAGACCAAGATTTTCTTTGCGTATCTTTTTCATCTACGCTAGTAGTTTTATCTACTTGTAGAAAACAACCAAGATCTTTGCTTTTAAAATAGATTTGTATACAAAGGTCACAAAAAAGACAAACAGAACAAGCACACAGAGAAATTATTCACCTAATGCCAGGATAAAATCTGCTTCCTCAAGTTAAATGACAGCAAGTAACACTTCAAAACATTTTGGAAAAATTAAATTACAAAAAAAAAGGTACATTTTTCTGTGTTTTCTTCTCAGACAGAGATGACTTACAATGGGACGTTCTTCACCACATTACTAAGATGTGCTGACAATGCAAAACGCTTTCTAGGTTTAGAATAAAGCCACTATACCTAGTTTCTTCTTCTGCTTTTTTAATACTCTAATACACAATACACTAGTTTGAGAGTAAAGTCAACTTGTGCAGTCTTCATTCTCAGTTGGACCTACATACATATAAAACCCATTTGGAAAAGCAGTTTCGTGTGCTGAAGGCTAAGTAGCTCTATGCCTCCTTCCCCTTAAAGATGTTCTCTCCTTCTCTGGCTCACAAGGTGAACAACCAGGGATAGAGGTAAGGAAAATCTGAAGCTTTCACATCTGGTCAGAAGACTCCTTTTGTCTCATCTACTAAACAAGTAGAAGCATGAAGTGTTCCAGAGGAGCAGCTATTAGAAACCAGACTACCCAGATAAGCATTTCAGTTGAGAGCTGACAGACTACAGAAGTAATGAACTATCATACAGTAAAACTAAATTGTCACAGACAACCATTTAGCAAAACAAATTAGGATCACAGAAAATGATTGCATAGAATAGATTACAGTCAACCATTCCTTGTCAGAAGGTAGGGCTTCTTCAGATACATTGTGCTTTATGAGTCTTCCAAAACCCTCAAAGCAGAGAATACTAACTACACCATAACCAAAGCACAGACCGGTTTAACACCCAGTCTCTATTTAGGAAACTGATACAGTATAATGAAACCTCAGGCTGGATAAACCATGAAGCCTTTACATCCAGGTGTCTCCTGCAGAAGAGCAAAACAAAAGGATTACCCATGGTCAGACTCAAAAAAAAAAAAACCCAAAAAACAAAAACAAAAGCTTTGCAAGAATAATGGGGTTTTTCCACCACTGGAAAAGTCATTCTGCTACAGACAAGTTCTCTTTACCAATTTCAAAATAATGCAATTTCAGACCACATCAAGATGCCTACTACTCCCATTTCACAACAGACAACAGGTCAGAGTTTCATCTTGTCCTGGTGTTTTTGCTGCCATCCTCTCTAGTGTAAGCATGCCCTCACAGCCAACCTGTCCCTTCATGCTACAGACCATGCACTCCCTACCATCCCATCCTCAGTGCAACAGAGCCATTAGAATTGCTTTTAACTATCTGGGTTCACACAACAGAAACCTTCTCAAGAGCTACTACATATGGCCACACTTCACTTCTTCTGAAAGAATGTAACCTAAAAGCAGTTTTCTGCATTCCACTTTGCACATACTTCACAGAGAACATATAAAAACTCCACAAATACTCATCTGGGATTTAAGCTTATCTGAACAAGTTCCTTCAAGTTGTTCTAAACTTGACATAAAGGTATTTTTCCCTCTCTCCTTTTTTTTTTAATGTGAATTTAACCCTTGCAGAACCTGACTTGGTAAAGAGAATAAGGATATTTGAAAAACTGTGATCAACAAGTGACATAAACAGTTTTAACTATTCTCCACAAGTCAAGTCTCAAAAAGACAGACTGTGAGGTGAGATGGTTGGACTACATCACTTGCACATTGCACATGCCCACATCCTTCATACAAGGACGTGATACTTCACTTATTCCATTATTTATAAAGGTCTGACACTTTCCACTTATCATAGCACAGTAACTGTATTTGAAATAAATCACAAACATTTCTTTTCGGTTTTCTTCTTTTCCTTAAAAACAAAAGTCAGTAACCTCAATAGACCATAACGATTTACCAAGTCTTGTTTTTAGTAGCTCAGTGTTAGTCTCTACAGTATTTCAGCACAAACCTATTTTAAAGATTTCTGCAGTTTAGGTCACTCTAACAAAAGAGACCTTCCCCAATACTACAGTGGTTCTAATTTCTGAAGAGGAGGATGAAACTTGTTGATAATGGTAGGTTTTCTTGTTGATTAGGTATCTGAAAGGTTAGACAGCAGGGGCAATTAGAGAAGACTAAATATCTTATCTCAAAATCTATGAAGTCTTGCATACCAACCCATACCACCTGCATTTTTATACATTTCTTCTGCTCCCACAACATATAGAAACGTCCTATTAAATGTAGGTGATTAGTGGACACAAATTTTAAACCAGTCTCCAATCCAAGATTAAATAGTAACTACCTGCAAAAAGCCAGCAGTAAACATAAAAAAATCTATGAAAATGAATGAAGCAGCAACAGAAGTATTTCTATTTAATATCCCACAATATCCTATTTCTGAAGAAGAGTCCCCTAGGTAATTCTTAAATATAACTCCTATCCAGTGTAACGGCAGGATTCCTTTTGCATGGAGCACAACGCATTTGTGCAAAAAAACTGTGCACAAATCTAGATTAGGTTTCTACTCATGAAGACATGTGGAGTTGTTTTATATAACATACAAAGCACCTGTCCTTATACATAAGCTTGGAAAGCTATGTTGTATGTGCTGTATGTTGCATGCAATATCGTGTAGCATATTTCCATCATTACTAAATGTGTTATGAACCAATGAGCCCTTCAGAACATTCCATAGCAGCACTGGGCCGAACTAGCCTCTTCAGTTTTGAAAGAATAAATTCTGTTGGTGGCAAAGCAAAACTTTTGGTTAACAAACAGAGAACAAAGAATATTTAATTCCTTTCAGTTTCTAGCTTTTACCCCACAATACTCTAGACAACTTTCAATATTACTCACTTTCATATTACTTCCACTGATAAAAAATAAGTTATAAATCAGCTGAGTAAAGCTCAATTACACCGCCATGCTGAACTCTAAATCTTTTTGAAACTTGGCTTCCTCACAGAAAATTAGTCATTATTTCCCTTTACATCTTCACATGACAAACACTTGAGTTCTTAAGAACCTCACGACGATCATATAAATACAATTCACTAACAATTCCTGCCCACTCTGTGCTCTTAATTCATGCTGGGATCAAACCTCTCTCCTTATAGCTCACTTGGATACTATTTTGCTTATCCTAGCAATTATGACATAAATCACTTAAAATACACTAAATGTTACATGAAATCTATGCCCACAAATAGAACTGCTACTTCTGCATTTTCAACATTCAACAATTAATCTCTTTAATTCCTCATTGAATTTGTTTTGCAGGTGGACATTTAAAAACATCACTATTATGGCTACAGAACCACTGGGTTACTCAGTTGTTGTATTCACCTTTTTGTGGGAAATTAGCTTACACAAAGTCTGAAATCCAGCTTATCCCATGTTACTTTTTAAAAGCCCATTGCATAAACAATCCCGAAAAACCTCTCCAAATATGCTATACAGATATTTCTGTGATTGCAATGAAGTCATAAATAGCATAAATGTCAATGTCAAAATAATTATACATTATAGAAAAGTTCTACACAAGTGTTAAGACAACCTGTGCTAAGGCTAAGATACAGCAAGCTTCAGCATTAACCAGATATCATGTTCTCCATACAGAAGGAAAAAGGCAGAGGGATTCACAACCAGCAATAAACCCCCACATCCAGGAAAAACAGCCACAGCAGGGAATGACCTAGCTTTTCGAGCTATTCTCTTTAATTCCTCACTAAAATAGTATAAGAACTGGTTATAACAGATGTTTTGCCTAGGTAAATTACAGAAAGTATTTTGAGGTTTGCTATGTTATAGCTCCCTGTCAAATACGCAAAACAGAGTAAAATTTTCTGCCAAAAGCACATGAGAATAGAACTACTTTCCTGAACACAGAGAGTTCTAGCATCAGAGTACAGTAAATAAGTGTCAATCACAAACTACTTATTCAGGAAATAAGACAAATTGAAACTGTACAAGAAAGTAGAGAAGCTCTATCAATGATCTGGAAAATACAAGTCTTATTTCCCTCCACCAGAGAGCCCAGACACACTATATTGCAGGATCTCTTCTGAAACATCTCTCTTATCTGAAGAATAATCAGCTATCACCACCAGCCATGGTTAAAAGAATTGTAAGAGTTCTACTCTCACTGACAAAGGTATTTAAGAAATCTGTAGCTAGAAAGTGAAACCAGATATAATTAGATCTGATATAGGTTTATTTAATAGTGACTGGGTTCAGCTTTAAAACGAAATATCAGCCTCAGTGATCGTTTTTTGCTTTGAGACACTTTCTTGTTCAGGAGACTTCTGCCTAGAGCCATACAGAGCTCAGCACTTGTCAGCTTGATACAGTGCCATCAACACACTAAGATCAGACTGGAAAGTCCAAGGATGACCATTAACTACGTTTGGAGCATTCAAGAAAACCTGTCAATAAGCACACCAGTTAGAACAGGAGGATCAAAAAAATAGAGACTATGCCCACTACCTTCTTCCCCCTCCAAACTGTCCTCCCTCTGCTCCCTCCCAGCTCTCCTAACAGAGATTGGCAAGTGCTGATGTTAAACCCCAGTCTGAGATAATTTTTTCTTTGTCATAGAGGCTTATTTAGTACAACTCTATTAATATAAGTAAAATAAATGAACCACCAAAAATAAAGCTGCTGCATTTATTAAGAATATGGGAGAAACAATAAATTAGTGCTGGCTCAAGATGACACTTCCTGTTGATGTTCAGTAGAAGTAAAACCATGCCTCACTACTAGAGAAACACATCCAGCTACCCTATACAGTCATGTCACATACTGCACTGTCATGCCTTTGAAGCTGCAGTAGTAAGACATTTAGTATCCCAGCTCCTTTACCAGTTTTCCTATCCACTATACTGTATTTAGTGCAGAGCATTTCAACACCGGAAAACTTTTATCCCTATCAATCACAAAAATAACAAAACACGTAACAAAAACACATTCCTGCCCTTTTTTTAAGAAGGTACCTACAAAGCAATTCACATCTTTTGGGTGAGATACTGTGTCAACAAAGTTGAGGATCAACTTTTAGAAGTGCATCGACAATGCCTCTCCTTTTGCCTGTCTTTGAATACAAAACTGCCCATACTCTAGTCACGCATTCATACTTTACACTGAAAGATGTAGACTTGTTGCAAAGTAAAGTGGAGTGATGCCAAAAATCCAGACAGCTTAATGCTCATCTGTGTATGTCATCACAAAAATTAACTTTTATCTAAGTACTTTATGGCCTTGAGTGTTCTTACATGCTAGTCATAGAGCTCCCAGGGAGCCTGGATGTTTCCAGATCTGGTATGAGAGCATCTTCCCATTCATAAGCAATCCACACCACGGAAATGTCAGCATCACAGCTGGTAAGGTGAACCTAAACAAAAGCAGTCCATTTTCAATAGGTGTTATTTTCTCCCTGACTTGTCCTTTAAAACAGATGAGTCGTCTAAATAAAGTTGAAAGAGAACTGTCTAGGGAAACCCCCTATTATACACATTACTCAAGATTAAATTCCTTTTGCTCTGCTCCACATCTCAATTATGTTCATAAGAAGTGTTATTTATAGGTGAAAATTGTCTATATAGAAACCATCCACAATCACCACTATTTCAGACTTTGGAGTTATCAGAACTGGAATTTGCCTTGTGGAAGCGTCAGGGTAAGACTGGTGTGACTGCAGGTCCTGCTCCTGAGCCCTTGTAATGTGGTTAGCATAACAAACGCCACTTTATAAGGCAAGCAGGTATTCTCTATGACTGAACAGGTCACATATTCATTCCTTTCCCCCTTATTCTCAAGGCCCTAAAGGTCCTGTGAACCAAGTAGACAAACCAAACAGATTTCTTCTTCTTCTCCCTACCAGCTTCAATATTCCTGGGCATCACGGCAATTACTCCCTTTCTTACCTGCACTGAACGTCCCAGATCCCAGCGCTGGTGATGAACCCATCACTGGGAAGCATGACAGCATACGGAATACCAGAACTGCCCGTAACATCAAGCACTTACAAGTCCTGAGTAGGGAACTTGGACTCAAGCTGCTGGTGGACAGTGAGACCCACGACCCTTGTGGTCAGAGATGCTTCCATCATCATCTGCTACCTCTGAGCATTGACTCATATCTTTCATATAATCTTCCAGTCCAGATTATGATTGTTATATTGATACAACAAACAGTGTATTGGCTTTTGACCTGATCTGCAGATGGTCCAGGTGACTAGAAATAGTAAGTTAAGTTGTATTATAAATTGTATATTATTTAGTTGATAAGAAATTGTAAGTTAGGATCTAGTCAATTAGAAATCTTAAGTTCTTACTATAAATTCTGTATTATGCTACTTATAAATTGTTCTAAACTCATTCTGTTTGTAGAAATCCTGTGCCATTCAGATCGTAATTTCTGTTTTATAGCAAACATAATATCTTGTGAAGAAAATAAAGCTTAAATTGTAATTACATTTTAGTGCCATGATCATTCAGCCAAGGATCCCTGAAAGAGTCTCTGTGTTGCTTGATTATCAGATTCTCTGGAAAAAACAGATCTTATTCTCTGGTGCAGAGTTTGCGTCTCATGCACCACAAAATTATTAAGCTTACATATGCTAAAAAGGAAGGGTATGAGGGGGGACAACCAACACACGGAGACAACTTAATAAATTCAGCTGAACCTAAACCAAACATGTAAATTAGCTGAAAACATTTATTTCTGACCCCAAAAAATGTTGACTCTTTCATAAAATGTGCTACTTAAAACATACAATATATTAATGGGCATCAAACGTGAAATGCAAATAAAGTATCTCTGCTTTAGTTTGCAGAACTTATGCTTTCCTCGCAAGTTCCGTGGCTTTCAGATCTGCTTGAGGTATCTTACAACCACTTTATATACCTAGTCTGCTTACACTCCCTTCACTATCAAGTTTCCAAAGTTGTGATTATGAAGTAACATAAAGTATAGCCTTTTAAGAGCTTAATGATCAAAAGGGTATGAAACTGAACTGAGCAGTGAAAAGTTCTATACCTGGAATGATCTCTCCTTTCCATCACATTATCTTCCATATGAGCTGCCATATTATGAAGAAAAAAAGTGAAATGTGTTATGTGTAGGGGCAAAATAAACTACGCTCTGTTTCAATATTAATTTTAATACAATTTACAGAAGTTGCAGAGCAGGAATTGGGAATAAAATACCACCAAGAAACAGCATGTATCACATCAGACAGCAAAGAGGGTGTTCAGCTGTACTCAACAAATGAATACCTAAAATGCCTTCACTTTCATATCAGCATTTAAAGGTAATTTGTGAATTCACCAAACTTATGAACTAGAAAATACATGTGCCGTTGAAAAATTAGTAACATTACATGTAACAGTGCATTATTTGAAGAGATTTGAAGGAATGCTTTTCTTTGGGCTTAAAGAAAAAAACTAAGCTGTTAAACTAGCTCAGAAGACAGAGGAGGGGAAGAAGAGCTCTGAGGCACACGAGGCCTTCTCCAGTTGAGGAAAAACTGGAAAAATTGTGGAAAAACTTTTTTTTTTACAAAAAAGTTGGTTTGTAATCAGATTCACTCTAGCTTCCTTCAAAATGAAAAAGAATCCAACTTCACTCACACTTCCAATTTGTTAGGGAAGAGGAAACAAAAAGTAGCCCCCAAAGACCTTGCAGTGGGCTCTTTGACACACGCTGCCGCTGCTCCTGCAGCACAGCTGTGCTGCACGGCTGCTGTGCTGCACGGCTGCTGCGCTGCACGGCTGCTGCGCTGCACGGCTGCTGCGCTGCACGGCTGCCCACCCACCCGGCACGCTGCGGGCAGGAGGCAGCTCCTGAGGTACACACCGTGCTGCGGCTGCCATGTGGTAAGGACATATGTGGATGTACAGCACTCGACATCAACATCTCCAACAAATCCATACTCATTCTGCACTTTCCCAACAAAAAGCATGAAAAAGAGTGAAGTATACTACTTGATTTAAGAATTTATGGATTTTATCTGCCATATTATTATCCATTCTCCTCACATGAAAAGAAACATGGATTTTGATAATTTCATTCTCCCCATTGTTTCATCATCAATATAGAAACCATTATTCAATATGCATACAAGTCTTAACATCTGGAAGGCAAAACCCACACTGAAAATGTCTCTGCGTAACTATGGGAGAACTCGGTACCTGGTTTTCACTGTGGAACCAAAAGTTACCCTACGAGGATACCATCAGAACTCCACAGAACTCCCTGATACAAATAGGGCAAATTGAAGATTTGCTATGCTGAGCCAGATCTCCTGCCTAGAAAAAAGCTGTTAAAAAAGAATTACTATTCATTTCTGAAGTAGCACTATAAACAAATTCTGGTGTTGATTTAGTTGGCATATTTTATTGTTTCTCATTTAGTTTGAAAGTAAACACTTGGAACAATCCTAATACCATGAACACAGGATTTTCCAAGTCGTCTGGATGTCACCACACAGTGCATCATTCTCTTCTGAGAATGAAGAACAGCAATCTACCAAAACAAAGGCATTACTGCTACTGTAGTATCATAAAGATCTCTAATTAACACAGCAGTGCTGACCTACAAATCATCTTCAGCTAGTTCACCCCAAAAAAATGTGCCTCCTAGAATTTGAGTCTACTGTGACCACACACTACAAGCAGAAAACTTACCTGTTTCTCATATATTGCTTCTCATGAAACAATGGAAGAGTTGGAGCAATACAAATACTATCAAATCATTAAATTTTCATTAGGTGATTCTAATCTAATTCTAATGAAGTTCCTATTATTAGTCTGAAGTCTCGTAGAGTCTGGAACCATGAGACACTAACAGGAATAAATTATAACTTTAATTCAGCCCCTGTAATAAAATGTCTTCAAAGCAAAAAAGTGAGAAGGAAAAAGCAACTTTGTAATTAAATGGTTATGGTTCTGAATCCATGTTGCTTCTCAGAAGTCTAAAGCAATAGCTCAAGCTTATGATCTTGTTCATGTTCCTCCTAAAAGACAGAAACCATGATTAACAAATACACAATATTTTTCTGGTCTGTTAAACTAACTATTTTTGTACCACTACCCTGAAGCAGGTATACTTGGCACACAGACATTCAACATGGATCTTGACCTTCAAGACCTTTAAGTACAGGATTCTTCTCAAAGCATGATCAGGAATGCAGAAAAGCTTCAAATTTTCTGCCTGCTTCTAATTTCCAAAGTACATAAGCATAGCTCAACTTAAAAGCTATGTCACATAATCATTACATCAGCCTTATAGGACATTCTCAAGTTTCATCTATATTTAATTTACAATCAAAATACCTCAAAGGCATTTAAATGTCCACAGGAATAATCCGGCTAATAAAATGATTCAGAAATTGTTATTGGTAAAGACAAAGGATTAACAGACACAGCTAATTTATCACACTGAAGTTTCACTGAACTGTTGAGTAAAGCCACATACCTAGTCAAATACCATGGGCAAAGGACTGAAAACATTAACTCCACTAATGCCACAAAATTATTACTTCAGCTAACAAATGGAGAATACTGTTCAAACTTTTCACTGAGCTTCTCTTGCATGCAAGCTGCATGCACCAACAGCAACCCTGGCAAAATGTACCTGGGAATTCAGAGGGACTCTTTAAAACCCACCATCTTCATCAGCATTCTCAGCATCTCACCACTGCCATATAAATTTTCTACAGAAGAGTAACCAGTCACCTGAAGCCTGCATAAATGCCAGGTAGCATGCACAATTCTCCATGAAGATTAAGCTGCTTCCTCTTTACTACCATTCCCCAAGTATCTATCTCCTGAAAGGAAACCAACTCTCAAAGTAACTCTGACTTGACAGCAGTTTCAGGAAAAATTAGATTCCTCCAGCACTGTTAGGTACACGATTGATAGCTTGTTTGTCCCTGTGTACTCCCCTTGCTTTTTCTCATTAAGACGTTTTCTGCCTCAGGGCAGGGTTGGGTTTTTGCCCCATTTCAGTCTAGCACTCCTAGTCTCCCAGGCACCCCTTCAATGCCAAAGGACGGTCTCCAGCCTGAAGCACGGTGCAGGAGGAAGCTGCATCACCACCACACAACCCTAAGGTCGGCAAGGGAGGACAGCAGCCAAACCCCATCAAAGAAGGCAAGAGACAAGCATTCAACACTGCGTGTTTCATTTACAGAGTTAATCCCAAAACTACACAGAACCTAAAACAGTGCATATAAAGACTGATATATATAATATATATGTATATATAGAGAGACTTTTTCCTTCTTATAAGGAAAAAGCAAAGTTTTAGAGAAAATTCTTTCCTCAAGAATTTTATTCCATATCAGTGTCGCCCCATCCTGACACTGCTGGATGATAATATTCTTACACCCACAAGCTTCAACCGTTGTGCACACCCAAAGACCTTCAAACTTAGCAAGAAACAGTGAAATCTAGTAGAGCTGTCAGGATTTCATCCTACTGGAAAGGTGGTGCTGTAAAAGGCAGAAATAAGGAAAAATCCACTCATTCAATACAGCTCATTCTTTATTTACATAGGATAAGTAGTATCAACATATATTAAGTATGATTTTTTTGGGGGGTGGGGAGAAACTCAATTTTGGGCACCAGAAAATGTCCTAGTGACTTATCTGTTTTCCTAGTCCCGCAAGCACGGTGCTCCTCTGCAGCCTCTGCTCAGCAGTATCCCTGTGACTTCAGCAAAACCAAGAAATTAACAAGAGTAGCTAACTTAATCTGATTTTTAGGGCCCATTCTTTAAATATCAAGAATTATTATTATTACTGGAAGAAAAAAAAGCTTCTCTCAATTGCTGCCTTACAGTTCCAAATAATTTTGGAAGGTGAAATGGAGGAAGAGAAAGGGAGAACCAAGGGAGGGAACACAAAAATGAAATATGACCTAGACAAGTAGCCACTATATGAGCCACCCACATCTCCTTTGCATGGAGAGCTCACTGTTTTTTCCCCTCAAGCCAATCAGAACAGATGTGGTTTTGTTTCCAGTTAACAAAGAGAAGCTCCATTTGACAAACAGATTCTGGAAAAAAAAACAACTGGTCTCAGACCTAGGAGAAAGTGATTCTTCACTGAAAGAAAAAAAAAGTAAAACAGTTCTTAAGTTGTTTCAGAACAACATCTGACCCAATCTAAAATAGCTCTCCCAGGTCTGAACTTGGCCCCTGCCATCAAAGCACAATGCTGGTTACAAGAAGTGGTTCCACTCTGAAGAAGCAAAGCCTTGCTGTTATAACACTCAGCAAAGGCCAAGAACATGCAATCCCTTCAAATGTCTACACACTCTCAGTAGAGCGGCTCCTCTTCTAGCACTCAAGCAACCCTTGTGGAGCCAGGACCTTCCAGGTACCAGAGGTATTGGGCCTTATCCGTAAGAAGAACTTGGATGGAAGGGAAAGAAAAAGCACAGGGAGAGGAGAGCCAACCAAAAGGGAAGCAGGCAGATTTGAACAGCAGGAAAGCATATATTCTATAAATTGTCATTACATAGCACCAGCCAACTGCCTGACGTGTTGGTATATATTCCTTTACCCTTCCAGTTAACAAGGTAACTTAAAAACAAGGTTTATATACTGGTTACTTGCAATCAGGAGAAACCCAAAGAAAGCTCCTTTTTCTTTCTTTTTTTTTTTTTTTACAATTTACAATTAATCTTTTAATCTTTTTCCTGACAAGTCTGAATTCCAATTGCATGAGTTAATTTTTTTTTAAATTCACTAGATTATATAACAAAGTTTGAACACTGAATCACTTCAAGTCTAACCTCTTTGAACCAATGAAAACTATAGCCATGTACAGCCATGGCTCAACTCCGGGTATTTCTAAGGCAGAAAGTTCATTTCCACGAAAAAAAAAAAAAAAGGCCAAGACAGAGGTCCCTTCCCCAACACTACCATGTGGAGACAAAGCAAATAATTAACAACTTCAAGTTCTGCACAGCCTCATTAGCAGCACAGCACTGCGAATGTTCTACAAGGTGTTTTTAAATTGCACCATGACCACCTTTACCCAGGCAACTGAATTAAAAGTCACTCCTTATTAAAATACTAAATGGGGATTTAATATTTCCACAGTTTCTACAGATGGTTTTTAGCAGACAGAAAATCTCAACCTGTATTTCCCAAAACGTAAAATTTAATTTACAAAATTAAACTCTTCCTGTCAAGATACAGTTGTATTAAGTCACAATTAATGTTACAAGGGCTGTATTTACTATGCGCATGTACAATATGCTTAGGCTGCTGTAGTAACTTTTAAGATTTATTGGAAAGGAACAGAATTTACTTTGGAGCAGAATTGAGGCAAGCACACCATTCTTTTTACAAATTTGGTACAAATAACTTAGGTAGCATTAAGTATTACTTATCAAATTATGCAGCTTCTCATGCAAGAATTTTGGAGGTTTTGCAAGAGCAAAAATGAAATTTTACCATAGCTTTAGTTGCTAGTGTGGTATTTCATTGAGCACAGTGTGATTTAATTTACAGCACATACATAAAAACTACTGCAAAAGAAAGCCCTTCAAATGTTTAAACGAAAATCCCAATTAAGCACAGGGATAAGAAATTTTGGAAAGTGTGAATGAGACACGAGCATCTGATTAACAGAACAACAACACAGAACTGTAATTTTACCTCTAACTATAGAAAGGCTTTTCAAAACAGCGTACAGCATTACCAACGTGAACATGGGTTCCTAAGGATCATCATCAGAGACCACTCTACACAAAGATCTCTGATAACAACAAAGATCTCTGATAACAACAAATATAGGAGAGTCTATTCTCTGTCAGACAAAGAGCCATTAGCAATACATGCAGCAAGGGAGAAAAAAAAGAGTAAATAACATACACGGGAAACACTACCAAAGACACCAGAGCCATTAACCAGGAGTGGTTCACAGGCTGCTTACAGTAAGAACCATAAAATCAGCACAACAGTCTCATACGGCAACCTGTTCTACTCAAAATCCCAACACATTTGACTTAGCAACACTGCACCTTATGAGGCAACAAACCAAAAGACATTTTTGAGATTAAAGTTAGAAAAAAAACCTAGACAAATACACAAGTTCAACTAAAGTAACTCTTTAATGATTTGCAGCCAATATAGATAATCCATCTCATAAAACTAACCTTTTATTTCAATCTAATTCTGGCTATTTCCTAGCCAAATTAATTTTCCAGATCAGTTGCAGCAGGAGAGAAAATATAATTTTATAATGAAAATCAGCACCCAAGCTAATCACAAATTAATCCACTGCTTCTCCTTAACAGAATCCGCCTTCCATCAATGCAGGATGACAACAAGTTACATCTGGCAGAGAAGCATCAACTCCAAAGTAGCTTTCCAAACACAAGTCAAAGACACTTGATCATATTAAGACCAAAACAAAAAATTAAAAAAAAACCACCATCCAAAATAAAACAAAAAAAACCAACCAAGATTTTATGCTGCTTTGTCTCATCCAGATGATGTAGGGCTCATTACAATTTGAAAGGTAGAAAGACAATTTTGAAAAAACTGAAAATTGAATAAAGCGTTAATGTTGATTACCATTTAAATGTTTGTTCTGTGAAGATTCATATTGCTTCTGAGAAAAAACTCATATATGTACTTGACAAATTCAGAGAAATCTATTTCAGTTATTTTATTCTGAATACTTGGTTAAAAACCCAAACTGCATAAGAACACCTCTCATAGTATTGCTTTTATTAGCTGGGTTTTTTTAATCTAAGTCATATTCATCTTACCAAAAGCAAAAAAAAAAACCAACAAAAAGCAACAAAACCCCTTCCACACATATTAAAATCCACTGAGCATTTTAATGCATTAAAATCTTAGAAAGAGATCTCCCAGGTCTTCACTAAATTAAATCTGGCTCTACCTTAGCAGCAGTTACAGTTCTTATCTCTGTAACTACTGCCAGAAGGTTGGTTGGATCCTCCTGTCCTAACAATTAGGAATACCCTTCTAAGTGCCTTTGTATATGGACAGCCTGTATTAATCTGAATTAATGTAAAAATTTCCTCTTTATATATTTATAGAGAGCAATCAGAATGTTTTTTTCACACTCCAGAAAATATAAGCATCTAGGCATTTATCGGAAGAGCCTCTTCCTTGCACCAAACCTATCAATCACAAAGCCATGCAGCAAGTCAAACAGGGAATCCGATCCAGCAGAAAACTGACCCGGCAGAAGAACTAGTTCGCTGTCAGATCAATGCGACCCTTTCAGCAACTGCCTGTTAGAGCAGATTAAATGTATCATGAAACTGCAGACAAAGAGTTTACAGAGCAGTGGCCAGCCACCTAAAAAATAAAGCAGACTTGGAATAACATCTCGTAAGAAGCACTCCTTAAAGCTAGGATTTTCTCCTCAGCAGGCACTTGAATCTCCCAGCCATCATGGAGGATACAACCGACAGAAAATTGTAAAAAAGCTTTTTCATGGGAAATCCATATCATGTGGCCTTGGTTTTCAACATAACATGTGGCTAGACACAGGTGAGCAGTAAGAAAACTTCATGTTCTCATAGAGAAGAAGAATAGAACTTCTTCAACTGCTAAATCCAAGGGATGGGGACGGCCCGCAAGACTAACAATTACTTTCATTTAATAGTCCCCATCAAAACTTTTAAACATCCCTAGAACAGCCATTCTGCATCTGTGCTTTAGTTACCAGAGAATCTAAAGTCTATTCTGTTGGGAAGCATTGTGATAAACCATTATGGTGTATCTTTCCTCCTGCAAAGCCAACAACGGCGCTTCACTGTATTGTTATTTTTCTCATTTAACTGGGAAAGGGCTGTTTGAACTGAACTGACACTACCCAGCTCCTCAGGGAGAAGTATGTAGTGCTTTTCAGAGGTGATCAGCTCTGTTTCAGTAAGTGGTAACTCCTCCTGTTCACAATGCAATTAACCCTGGCAAAGCCCATGAAAAGGGTTGCTGCTGAACCAAGTTCAGGCTGTGTCATTCTCTCCTCCCTCAGATATCAAAAAAATTCTTTAAGAGTCTCTTACCACATTCAATAAAACCAACAACATTCATCCCACAGCTCCAAAATTATGTTAGCGTGTGGTTAAACACATGGAATTTACAGGGGCCTCGGTTTGGGAGGGTTTTTTTTAGAAAGTAGGATGGGGTGTGTTTGCTTGGGTTTTTTTCTAATTTTAATAGTATCCAGACTAAATTTAATCTTACAGTGAGTCTCCTGTAAATTAAGAGAACAAATACAAGGTGTAATGAAAAAAGACATTTGACTAAGCACAAGATTTTTTAGTCAAGTGGTACAAAATAAATCTCAGCAACTTTGAAAGAAAGTCATGGAAGAAACCTAAGTTTAGTGAAATTACGGCAGGCAAGTTCAGTGTGTCCAAGAATCTAATTCAATACACCCCGACCTCAATTTACTCCCTAGGCATTCAGTTAAATAATATCAATATTTAAGAGCACCCATAGGTAACTAGCAATAAAATTTCTCTACAGATCGGTATCTGCTAGTCTGATTTAGCATCCACTTGTTAAATGGATGTAGACAAATATATATTAGCAGTTAGGATTACAGTAGGATTACACATCAAAAGACACATGCTTTTAAGCGGAAAGAATGAAGTAGAAAGGAGTTTCTACAGGAAATTCTCACACAGGCATTCTACAGGTACTCTAACAGAAAACAACTATTATTTAAGTAACTCATGTGACTCATATTACACCCTAGACAAGGATTAATCCAACACCTTTGAGGCCTTTTTCACCTTAGAAGAGGGATCTACTCCTCAGCAAAGACACACCTTTACTCTAGTAGAATCACTTCCACTTGGCTAACTTTGATCCATTCCCCAGACTGAGGAAGACAAAGTCCTCTGTCCAGTAAACCCATACTTTTGGGGGGCCTCCACAGGCAACACCTGCTCAATACTCATCCAAGTCAGCCACCTCCAGGGACCTGAACCCTCATCCCTCCTTAGTCCCTATTCACAGCCTAAAAAGTACAAACAAACACAAAGGTACCACTTGGGTCAACAAAAAGTCATCCCATCTTAAGGAAGAAATACCCTTCTCAAGTATTTTGTTTCTGCCTGTGGAAAATAAGAAGCCTAATGACAAAGCTGAGTACACACAACTTCTAGATGAGTAACATGCAGTTCTGGTCAGCCTAACAACAATTAGCGATTGGTATAGTGCTGAAGATAATTAACAGCATCAGCAGGCGAGTCACCTGGACTTTTCTCACTTAAGTGGCCTCATTTGTAAGAAACAGCAATCAGTCTTAAAGCTGGTCTTTGCCAACTGCAGTATTTGCTAGAAGTTTAAAATGTTACATACAAATAAATGCAAATTTTCCCAAAGAAGATCATTAGCAACAAGCAGCATCTAGGCCAAGAAATGAAAAACTTTCCATCACACACACTTTCCACAACAGTTAGCATTTCACAAAGTAAAATTCAAAATAACCTAATCCAAATAAAGGGAATGGAGACTGAACACATCTGATCTGCATTAGTTGGACACTGAACAAAGTGCTGAAGCACACAACCAAGAAAGTCCCCTTCCTACAGGGACATGGGAAGGGGCCAGCAGACGGGCTAAACTTCACATGGCAAACCGGGTCAAAAGCAGGTTGGCTGGGGTGAAAACGAAGCTGTAATCCCCCGCTGGCCTTACGTGCTACCAACGGGCATGGGGCCGAGGGGCACAAGGAAAGGCGAGCAAGATGAAACAGTGAAGGAGAAGAGGAAATAGTTTAAATATATATAGGTATGTATATATAAATACTGATTAAGACAGAGTCGTCACGTGAGCAGCAGGTCTACGGGTGAGATTTATCTCCCCCACGAAAGCACAGGAAAAAATGCAGAGTAATGTGCGGATGCACGCACATGTGCGCATCCACGGACACACACAGCGTAGACACACAAAGCACACAGAGCGCATCTGCGGAGTTGCCAGGGTCCCAGTGCAAGGCAGCAGGGCAAGGCTCGAGTGACGATGCACCGCAGGGCAGCGGCACCTCCACCGAGCCGCTCCGGGCGGGGCGCGGCGGGTTCTAGAAGGAGCCGCCGCCCCCCAGGGCTGCCCGCTGCCGGGCGGATAAAGTTCGCAGCAGCCGCCGCTGCAGTGCCGGGCGCGTCCGCCGCAGTGAGCGAGCCCTGCCTGCGGGAGAGCGAGCGCCGGTAGGCCCGGAGCCGGCCGCGGCATCCCTGCCTCCCTTCCCCGCCTCCGCCCCGCTGCGCCCCCGCTCCACTGACCGATCCCCTCCTGCAGCTCGTAGGCGTCCCTGCAGATGGGCCAGCCGGCGGCCGGGGCGGCGGGTGCGGGCGCCGGCGGGGGCTGCTGGACGTGGACCGGTGAGTCGCCCTGCTCCGCCATGATGCTGCCGGAGCGCCCAGGCACCCGGCGACCTTCTCCANGCCCGCCCTGCCCGCGCAGCCGGCCGCCCGCCCGGCGGAGGGAGGAGGCAGGGCACCGAGGGGGAGGAGGCAGAGGCGGGCGGCGCCGCCGGCCCCGGCTGCTCGCCCCGCGCCGCTGCGGAGGGACGGAGCCCGAGCGCGGTGCCCGGGCCCGTCGCCGGCAGAGCGAGGCGGTGCCCCCTGACGCGCCCCCGCCCGAGGGAGCAGCGCGGGCACTCTGGCGGAGGCGCCCCGCGGGAGCGGCCCTGCGCACCCCGGTGGTTGCCGCCTTCCCCAGGGCCTCGTCACTTACCTGCCTGCCTGCTGGCGGCAGCTCTGCCCATCGTCCTTTCCCGCTCATCCCGCGGCTCGCTGGGATGCTCTGTGCGTCTGGAAGCGCTGCGAGGTGCTGCACGGGGCGGCGGGCTGAGCGCGTGCAGGCCACGGCCTTGCCCGCGGACTGCCGGACCCCGCCGGGGCCGGGGAGGACTGCAGGGAAGCCACGTCGTGCGGCGGATGCTAAAGCACCTGTTAGGCCGATAGCATGAGCACACAGGCTGCTCTGGAGCACAGCTCACATACAAGTGTCACTGCTGAGAGCGCTGCTGCTGCAAGATGACTTGTATTCGAATTTGAGGACGTGAAGAAAGCATTTGTTTTCATCGGTGGTCGTGCTGCAGTCCTGCAAAGTGGTTAAATCACCATATGACGAGTGGCCCTCTCCAGGATGAGTAGGACAGCTGCACCATGTCACCTCAGTGCAGACACTGCCTCAGCTCGTGCCACCGAGAAGGACTGAGGAGAGTTGAAAATGTTCCCCTTGGCTAACCAGAACCAAATGATTTAAACACATAAGAATCATAATTAAACTTCTCTAGTGCTTCCCATTATACAGTTTTAAAAATCCAACCTGTGGTTAAATGAAACTGCTGTTAATAGTACGGATTTTTTTCTTCTACTCCCTTAGTAGTGTCAAGTGTTCAATGATATCATTAGGATTTTACTTATCATGAAGTAATTTAGAAAATAGTAATTTGTGTAGTCTCCAGTCTCACTCCTGCTTTGAATGCTTTGCATTTTAAGATTGATGGAGCTCTGAGAAAAAGAGTGGTAACACAAGATTTCCATATAGTTCAAAATCTTATTTCCTGCTACAGAATGAATTTAACGTAATTTGAACTAATACAGTACGCAAGCAGGAAAGCTATAGCACTGTCTAAAAGAATTGACCCTCACAAATTGCTAGGAAGTACGATGCAGTGTGATTTAAAGTCAAAAAAAAAAAGATACATGTAACAACTAACACCTGTTAGCTACTTTATTCCGTTCAAGTTCCGTTTGGGATAATCACCTTTTACTAACTATTTTTTTTGTGTGTGGTTAATTCAGTGAGGACTCAGTTAATTGAAGGTTATTCCAAAAAGGAAAGCAAGTTGCTTCCATTTTGTTGTGTCACTGAGAAAGCTGAAGGAATTCCTAACCAGTGCTTAATGATTCATCAGAAGGTGTATCAGCAACTTGCAAATATATGTGCACTGCACTTCCATGTTCTCACAAGCAACAGTTTAGCTTGGTATAGAGACTTCTAGCAGTAGAAGAAAAATATTGCGCATGTTTGTGCTAAACTAATGATTCCTCTCAATCTAATTTTTAAAAGCTAGGTGATTGAAGTATTTTCCTATATCCAAATTAGAAAATATTTGCCACAAAATTAAAGGTCAGTGAGACTTAGAAGAGGAAGTATTAAATTGTCATTCAGCATTAAGTTTAATGCCAAGACCTTTCTGCCAGGAATAGCATTAAAAAAAAAAATAGTAAAAGAGCAACAGCACAGGCCAAATCAATCAGCAGAGAAAATGGGTTACTCACTATTGATGGAAAACAGCCAGCTTCTCCATCTGTACTCAGTTGTTGTTGGGCAGGGGGAGGAGGTTGGAGGTGGTTAGTTTCTGAGCCGTGAATTTCTGTGATGCTACTGCCGTATCACTCTTTCAACTGCTGGTTAACAGCTGATACCATCATAGTTATTTTTGTCCTGATTATTGTCCCAGTTTGCCAAACTAATCCCTACAATTTGGGGGATTTCTAGAGTGCACCTGCACTCTGCAATTCGTTGAAATGAGCAGCTTTTACAGAAGGACCCTTCCCGGAGAGCAATTTTGCACGCCGTCGGAGCCGTGGGAAGGGTTCCCTGCGGTCAGGGCACAGCTCGGGAGCAGGGCTGGCCGCAGCGCGGGGCCGGGGCCGGCCCGGGAGCCGCGGGGCCGCTCGCCCCCTGCTGCAGGCGGCGGGGAAGGGCCCGGCACCCCGGCGGAAGGCAGCGCCCTTCTCCGCAAGGCTTTCTGGGCACTGCAAAGAGTAGCGACCTGCCGGGCTTGGAGGTTCCAGAGAAATAGATAGGACTCATGTAAAAATCGCCGTTCTCCGAATTGATGACAGCTCAGAATGGTCCCGTCTGAATGTGATTTGGTCTTTCTCAGTGCCTGAAGACGTAGGATTCCATGAGATTGTCTGGGTCACTGAGTCCAGTCCCGCCCAAATGATTGATTCCAGAGTGAATAAAGGCTTTACACAGCCAGGTTACAATCAAAACCGGCAATATTTAAAACCATGTAGGCCACCATGGCAGAAGAGTTAAGCCACATTCAGACTTCTTGAAAGTTCTCCGCAGTACCCTCTGCAGATGGGACAAAAAAGTGTTTAGAGCAAAATAACTCAGACTCCATTTCTAGGTTTGCAGAATTTAGGCAAGATAACATTGGTGCTTACAACAACGTTGCAGACCAACTAGTTAACTTTGAATGTAAGCATACCTTAAGATACGTATAAGATAAGAGATATATAAAGTCAAATACAAGCATGAGGACTGGGGTTAATAAGTAATGGTATGTATGCTAGTAGAAGAGACAAGGGACAGCATCCACCCAAACTACTTTATTTCTGAATAGAACGGCAGCAGATGCAACCAAAACAGCAATATAACCTACCACAGACTAACCCAGAGCGAGAAGAAACTCTTCTCTCTCCTGTCACAGTCTGCCTCAGAGAAATTAGTAGAGTAAAACCACCCTCTCTTCCAAAAATGGCCTAAAAATGCAGTTATAAGTATCACATACAGCAGCACAGCTCTCTGTAATTATGTAGGTAAGGTCTGAAAGCCTCTGATTTGGTAGCAGAGAGGGACGGCTGTGCTTTAAACAGTGTCATGAGATATGACACACAACAGCAGCTGGTGCTGATGGGAGAAGACTAAATGCTTTCAACCTCCCTTTCTCCTCTAGTGAATGCACAGTTAAATAGGTAACATGCCCATTATTAAAGCTTTTTTTTTAGGTGTTTTTTGTTAACCTGGTTTTCAGGCTACAGGTAGAGGAAATGCTCACATCTTTGTGTCAACCCCTTTGAAAGTGAGGAGCCTTGATAGGCATATTGAAGACATAACTTAAAAAGAATAATGGAGCCTGGGTGAGTTTCTCTGCAGAACTGGAGAGCAGATGCAGCCTCAGTGTCAACAGAGCTTTTCCTCAATGTCACAGCTGGCTTTGCATGGTAGGAGCCCCTGTTATGGCAGCTAAGCCTTCACATCCGCCCATCCAGCTTTTCAAACGAGGCCATGGGAACACATTGTGCCGTTAACTTGCTGTTGCTGCCAAACCACCGAAAACTTTTAAATCATCAGCTAAATATTACTAGCTCATTCCAGCACCATGAGCCCCAGTGGCTAATTACCTAAATCATGATGGCACACCAATCATTATACATTTCAAACACTCAAAATTCAGAATTTTGCATCCATTTAGAATATTTACATGGTAGCCATTTGTGTATTGGCAACAATAGCCTTTTCGCAACAAATGCCTTTTGGAACCTTCAGGAATCACAATTTCCACTATGATTATTCAAATGAATTTAGGATACAGTCACCATGAAAATGACAGTGAACTAAATATTATTGTTGCTTTTGAAGTACAGTTTAATACAATTAAGTTGATGTGGAGGTGTCTGGCTTACTGAAGCTTTTAGAAGGAATAAACTCTCCATAGCTGTGAATGAATAAAACTCAAATATCTGAAAGAGTTGATCTAGGAACTTCTATGGCTTTCATCACTGTAGGATATTAACATCTCATGCATATTAATAAATTAATCTTCACATATAAAAGGCTGGGGAATATAATTACCTCAGTTTCACAAGTGGAAACAGAAAAAGCATAAGGGATTTGCTAAAGGTCATAAAGGAACTCTGTAGCAAAACTGGGAGTGTAATACATGTTTTGTAAGGATGAGATTTCACACAGCCTCACAAGATCAGAGATCTAATCTTGTTGACAGCTAGTTCCTGGTTTGGTTCATCTGAAAGCATTGGCTAGTCACCAGGCAGCCAAACAAGCAATAGACAGCATAAACAAAGGAGACCTGAGAAAAATGTGGCCAATCGTGGGGAATAGGTTATGCCACCATTTAAGCAGGAGCACAGTTTTAGCTTTGTTAGATGGTCATGGAATGACCAAAACAATACCTTAATTATAAAAGGCTATTTGTTATTTGAGTAAATTACCCTAGCCTTTGTTCATTTTCTTTTTATAGGATCAGAGAAGAAACAGTTTGTATTTTACTGGAAAGCTACAAGCTTCAACCCAGCAATGTTATAAAGTGCTTGAGTTCTTGGGATTTAAACATTTCTAAAGGTTTTCCTTTTCGTTTTGGGGATGTAAGTTGAAATAATTTTGTAATCTAAGTGCCATAAGTGTGCCTGTGTATGAAACTCAACCATTAAACAAAAAATCATGATTACATTTCGATTTCCCAATTTTTTCTTTTTTTTTTCTGTTCTGGGAAAGTTTGGGGTCTGATGAGCAGTGCTTCCTGGGAAATCAAAATGGCACTTAAAAGCAAAATAAACCTTGTTCATATTTTATAATTGCTCTCTAACACTATGATTTACAAATGAGAAATTGAATTGTCCAATGCTGCTCACTGAATTTCCCCTCATGTAAGTCAATAAGATTCCCAGTCCAACTTGAGCGTTATAAAAAGCTCAGGCTCCTGTCTCTCAGGGCAGCTTGCTCAGCTTTGACAGGACTGGCAGAGCTCCTCAGTCTGGGTCATCCTTGAGAGGAAGAAAGCTGTTTATTGAAGAGCTTCTGCTTGAGTAAGTCTTGTCAGGGAGCAGCGAGGGCTGGGCTGCCCTGGAGGGCAGGTGAGCCAGGAGCCGCAAGTACCAGTGAGGCAGCAGGGCCAGTGGCCACATCAAGCAGGAGACATCCTGTCAGGAGCCTGGACAGGCCCAGGGATGGCAGCCAGAGTCAGCTAACAGTCCAGTGACTGCCAGGGGAGTCTAGGGACAGGGTAGGTCCAAGCTGCAGCTAGAGAGCTCAGTCAGCAAGGCAAGGTCAGGACCATCAGGGTGCAAGACTGGGCACTACTACAGTGCCGTAGGCTCAGGCAAGGACCAAGCATAGCCACAACATTGCTCGGGCAAGAGCTACAGGCAAAAGTCTGAGCCTGAACACAGCAGAGAACCCAGGCAAGTCTTCTCATGGCTCTGTCTTGCAACTTGGCTGTTTTCACAGCACCTTGATCCGAAGTTACAGAGCAGCACCATGTCTGAGCTGGCTTGAGTACGGGCAGTAAAACTCTAGGTGTAGGGAAAGAAGTTGCAAATCCAGTTGGTGTGCTCAGAGCCCTGGCAACATGGGCTTAGCATCAAGAAGTCTTGAGTGTTTCTCTTGTTGGGAGTGTTTGCCATACCCACCATTAATTCCCAGAGTCATGTGACAGATCAAAAGTACTGTCAGTGTAGCTTCAGATTTTAATTCCGAAAATTGCCTATTGCTCTGTTTCCCTCTACGCTAATAAAGTGCTGGAACACTGCATGAAACTACCCAAAGGGGAAAGTACAGAAGTTACCATTCTTTCCTGTGTATCAGCTAAATCTCATAAAGCTTCCTGGATTAAGACAAGCTATGGAATAATGTCTGAAACAAAAAACCCAGCAACATGGAGTAAATCCAGCAAATGAGTAGCCTCCACTCTAGGAAGATTAAAATACCAGTTAAGGCATTAAAAATAGAACTCAAACTAAAGAAAAATCTCTCTTCCTCAGAACAGTGAGGTGCTTTGAAATTCCTAAACACTTCCTTCCTCTCCTCTCTGTATCTCCTAGAATGTTCACAGTATTAAAAAAAAAAAATCATTTATTGACTCAAAAATTTAGATGTTAGTCTTCTTTTAAACACCTTTAACAATTGCTTTGGATCTTGCATCATTTGTGTAATTCAGAAAAAGAGGCTTTAAATGTAGTATTATAAATTACATTATTTTCTAATGCATCCCTTATTGTTTTTATGATTTCTTTAAAAATCTAATTTATCCAAGAATAACAGAAACCTAAACTAATCAACATTGTGTTTTTAATAGACAAGAAACAGAAATTAGGCAGTTTAGGCACAACTTTTTTAAAGTTTTTCTGGCATGTCATTAAAATATACAAAACACACTCAGCAGATATCATTATTCACAGATGATGTACCCATAAAAGCCCTACATTTAGTATATACCACCAGGTATAACATGCCAAGACAGAACACCTAATTTTGCTTCCAGCTTTGCCAATAGTAGAATCAACAGTGCACAAACACCAGCTACTCTAGTTTAAGCAGGTTTTGCTGTTACATCCTGTAATGCATCCCCTGCAAATACAGCAATCAAAGTCCGCGCTCTGACCCGACACTCTGGCCAATACAATTGCACCTACAAAACTAGTTATAGCTGCAGAAACCACACTGATTAGTTCTGGGGTTTATGCTTGTGTAAGGGTGCTTATTGTACTGATATAAAAGCCTAATTTTGCCAATATACTGAAAAACATACTAGGAAATGGTGCCAGTAAAATGCAAATTATCTCTGTTGGTAAACAAGTCCTGGCATAGGCACAGCTTTGTTTTACCAGTGATTACACCACCAACACATGGCATAGTGCTGGTATGAAAGTACTCACTGATGTAGGTCATGCCACTTATCCAGAGCATCAGCTGGAGTGGTGTAGTTCTGGGATGTGATCTTTGAGTGGCACCAGAGAGAGCTGTATGGAGAGAGGATGCTACGAGCCAGGGCAGCAGGCACGGCTCGCTCTGGGATATGTAAGCTCCAGGGAGACTATTGCAGGGTAACAGCCAAAAGGCAAGAATGGGATTTGATAGGAAGAATGGGGTATCTGTAAGCTCTGGTACAACTGAATATCTAGATAATGATCTTCAGAGGTCCCTTCCAACCCTAACAATTCTGTGATTCTCTGATTCTGTGATCCAACAGTACAAAAGGCAACAGGAAGATACTCAGAGCTTTCATCTGAATCTGTACTGTTAATGGGAAAAAAAACCCACAAGAAACCAAAAAACCCTTGGCGTATCAGCTCATTTCCTACAGTAACTAGAATTTCTTTAACATGTCATGCGCCTCAGACACTGTTTAATTAAAATATGTTTACTACAAATTTTTGTTACAAAGTCTTGAGCAATATGGTACAAATATATTTGATAAGTATGCGTGCGATATCTTTTAATCAAAGGAAAGTGGAACTCTGAGGAAATATGAAACCTGTCTAAGCTGTGTGCCTTTATGAACTTATCCTGGTTTCCTGCAGTTGACTGGGTTGTGGCTGGAAGTGTGAACAGAAACATCATTCCCAATAAAATCATCATCCCCAATTCCCATTCTTTCAATAGTCCAGAATTTGGCTAGCCTGCTGACATGTTGAGACAACTGAAGTTATCCACTCTAAGAAGACATCTGCAGAGGGTGGAAAACATGGCACTGAGAACCAGTACATAATTTGAGGGAGGAAAGGTGGCAGAGCTCTAAATCCAGGTGGCAGAGCTCTAAATCCATGAGGACTGGCAGGTAGTAGCAGTAAGCACTAAATGTCATGAAAGCCCTGAAAGCCTTTGCTTCCAGGAGTGAAGAAAAGTAAAAGGCAGGCAGAAAAATAATGATTAGATAAAAACCAATACAAACCAAACCAAACCAAAACAAATACAAACAAACAAACAACACCCCCCCAAAACAAACAAACAAACAAAAAAACCCAGAAAATTGACTTGAACAAAACGTGGGCTGTGATTTTCAAAAATATATCTTCAGGGCACACCTTACAAAGCTAAAGCCATTAGCTCAAGTTGGGACAGGAGGTGCCCGGCTCCACTTAATTATTCTGGAGCAAGATCTGACTCATATGTTAATTTTATTTCTTTTTTAAGATAGCAGAGTGCTGGTCTTCAGGATAAAAATTTATTAAAAATTATAGGCTATATGTGAATTTAAAAAGAAAACAAGATATGCCACACCACAAGTTCAGTGGAGGCAAAAGAGTATTTCCTGAAGGAAAAGAAAAAAAAAAATGGCATAGTTAAATCTTTCATAGACCTGTTTATGTTGATGGCAAATATATACAATTTAATATTCCCAATTTGCTGGAACAGATATGCTAAAGGAGTATTTCAGCTAAGCAGCTGATTGACAAAGTCAGCCTTTTTCAGCTACATAAATACTCTAAGTTGCAGTTTGTGTGGCACAAGTTTGGGCAGATCACAGTAAAGTTGGTCATCTTTATCCCTTAATTTAGTAGATTGCTGAAAGTCCCTTGAAAGTACTACCATCCCTACCGAAAAGGATTGCAGGGAAACAGCATCAGATTCAGTTCCATTGATGCCATATCCTGTTATTTAATAGCACAAGGTATAATTTGACAGTTCTAACAAAGAATCATTGGCGGTAACCTGCGGACATTTTTGATAGAAAACTCCCAACTAGAATACCTATAATGGAAGAAGCTGGAGGCAGAAGAAGAGATGGGAACAGGTATCAGAAATGACAGGTTAGGTCATCTCCAACCAGAGACAGTCAAAGGAAAAAGGAACACATGGCACCTTACCCAGCTACCAGAAAGGTGTGAGACCAAACATATACAAAATGAGATGTAAGAATAATGGCTTGCTGCAGAACTGAGGCAAGACCACCGAATCTCCTGATATAAAACAAGCAGAACGAATGAATTTTCTGTATCAATAGTGGCAGTGGTATTTCAGCTGAGAACCACTGTCATTTTAAAGTTGTTAGCCATCTAAGTAGACTCCATTTTTCACATGAAATTTAAAAAATATTCATTTATTTTTAAATCTGCCCAGAAATAAATTTTAAGCATCAAAAACAGCTAAGGACTTTCCTATGGTCATTTACACCACCCCAGCTGAAGACTAGAAACTCCCTTCTCTGCCACAAGCTTTTTAGCAAGCAGATGCCTGAATGTATTCCAAGAATGTACTAATTCTGTGGTTAAGGAAGACTCAATGGGGTTTGTATTTGCTTTTAAATCTGATAGTCTTTCTCTAATAAGCAGAAACATGGTAGCCTTTAATAACAGCAAAAGAAATTAATATTTCCTTTGCTGCCTTGTCAAACAAAGAATAAAATATGGGTTTGGTTTTGTTAATGCTTCCAAGTCTTCCAGCAAGTGAAAATACATAAAGGGCTTTTTGTTGTCTCCCACTTAAAGGGACAAGTTTATGTTGTCTCTTTGATGTACTTCTGAAGTTATATACAAATAAATTTCGCTGCTTGAAACAGTGCAATATGTAAACTCAAAATATGCAGGAGTTATAACATTTGCAAGAATTATCTATTGTGCTGCAGTTATTTTTAATGAAATAAACAACATAAAAGCTTTCTTTTCAGACAAATTGTGTACATATGTATTGATATTCTCTGACAAATTCTGCAGTATGAATGCTGTATTGAACAATTAGAAAGAGCATATTGAGAAAATATGTTTACTTTTTAGATTCAGATCTTGTCCTCCAAATGTCTTAAATCAAATAATAAAGACTTACATTTTTAATTAGTGCTTTAGATTCTGGGCTCTAAAGTAAAAAAATTAAATGCTCTAGGCTTACACAAGATTTTCCTGCAATACAAATAAAATAGCTTTTGTAATGTTTGCTTGAATTAACATTTGCACTGCAGATAGTACTAGTCCTCTTCAAAGCTGCCTAGAAATTCTGGCAAAATATTTATCCAACTATGTAACTTCTGTGAAGCATTGATATATGAGCTAGTCAAAAATCAGAAGGAAGGTCTTAAATCAGTTTAAGTATTTTTTTATCCCAAACCTACCAATATTTGAGATTGGAAAAAAAAAAAAAGAAAAGGAAAAATACATTTGCCCAGTATATTTGCAGGGAATGGAAAGGTGACTCATGAGAGGTGCAGGACTCAGTCGTACTGTTAAGGAACACTGGATACAGTACAAGAGATGCACCAGCATATGAATGACGACACCCTTGAGGAAACTGTCCCTGCTGACTGCGACGACCCTGAGCTGGAAATAGTGCTGCTCATTCACCATCACCAGCAGGACTGTTTTCTTAGGGCACACATCCAAACACATTTAAAAACCTGTGTATTCCAATGACAATGTGAGATCTCTCAACAAGCCTCAAAACTCACTATTACTTTTAAATGAAAATCTTGTATTCTGCAGAGCTGGGCACTGATTCAAGTACTAGATAAATATATTACGCAGGCTGCCTTCAGCCATGGGAATTGCAACCTGACATACATTATTAATCAGGAAAGTAACCTGTATTGATTTGTATTAGTGCTGATCTTATATTCCTCAGCAAGTTTCAGGTGACATTCCCTCTCTCCTGATGAATTATATGTTCATTTTGCTTGTAGAGACAAGTCAGACAAACACAAAGAACTATTACTTTCAAATGAGAGGTTTCAAAACAGAAAGAGCTAATGTTTTCTCAGGTTTTGAAGCATTTTAACCTTGTGCCCCTGAAAGTTGCCAAGCTGGCTAGCCTGGATGCTAGAATCACTTACTTAATGGAGGAAGAGTAATACTGCAAGGCAGGCAGACAGGCTTCCTCCAGTTGCAGAATCAACACAGTCCCAGGCTCCACCACTCCATCAATATTCAATGTCTCTGCAGAGACTGCCACAGAGCATCATTTAGCAGTGCCCCCAGATTGCAAGGAGAGAATGAACTGATGTCTCTCACCCAGGTTACAGGGCCAGGGACACTTTGTAATCAGAGGCAAATAGATCTATCTCACTTGCAGACTGTCAGTTTGTAGGTTTGCAAGTTGATCAATGCCCTATAAAAGATGTAATCCCTTATATTTGTCCCACCATAGCTTTACAGTAGCTTTCCTTACTCTTTACATAGCTTTCCTTACTCTTCCATAAACTTTGATTACTTTTACCCATGGGCTTATTCTTGGGACTTGTCACAGACCAGGGGGTGAGCACACAGGCATTTAGGTGCATACAAGGGAGAATACATTTTCTGTTCGGTTTTAGCATGGGCTATATTCCCAGACTTGAAGCTTTCTGGAAGGTGACTGTGTACATCTGTGTCAATCAGGGAGCAGCAGGGACAGGATGATCTGGGAGCTGTGGCTGCTGGTGAGGCAGCAGGGCCAGTGGCAGGGGGCAGTCTGGCAAGACCCCAGCCAGGGGAGGAGGGCAGGTCTCACAGCTTTTCACAGCAGGCTGGTTCAGCCCACCAAGCCATGCTGTGTCAGAGTGGGCCTCGAGCACAGGCAGTGCAACCCCTGAAAGGAAACGTTGCCTGGTGATACACTCAAGGCCTTGACAGTCACGGCTTTGTTTTAACTCCGTTTTGTCCACTGGGAGTTCAGGTTTGCAAAGGATAGGGGCTGCTGGTGGGACCTGTAGTCAAAGACGAAGCAGTGCTCCTTGACTTGGGTCCATCATATCTAACAGAGCTCTAAAGTTTACGACCTCACAAGTGCAGTAATATTGAAGAGAAGCTGATGCAGGTTCACATTTTGTACTAGTTATGTTGTTGTGCTGAATTTTTTGCAATCAAACCAAAAAATTCAGTGGCCATTTGTGTAACTACAGTTAAATTTTTCAGAGTTCCATTCACGCATGGGGATCCAGAAAGTTCAAAGCTGTGCCTGGCTCTTCCTAGCACTTCCTAACATTGGTCAGAAAATGTGTGTCAATATATGTTTCTCCCAATGTGTATTCAGTCCACTGCTGATTTATTTACTTAATAATACTCTTTATCCTATTCTCAGCATGTTACCTGATTTTTAAGCCATCTTTCCTTGTCCCTTCCTTGTCTTTAGAAAAAAATTAAAAGTTGTAGGTTAGCAGCAGAATCTGAATGCTGAGAACTGCCACCTAAAATATTTTCCTTTAATCAGAAAGGATATCTACATTTGACATTCCTGAAACAAGTCTTATAAAAGTCTGTATTGAGATAACAGAGGGAGAAAGAATTGCTGAAGGTTTACTTGCTCAAGAAAGTTTTTAGTGTATTTGTTTGCAGCAGCTTTATTCCCTGGTAAATACGTGCATGCATAATGAACGTGCAACATAATTTAGCTGGTATCCAGTGCAGTTAACAAAGCTCTTTGTAAGAGAGCTACAAAACCAGATGGATTGCTAATGTGAAGGTACTCAGAGAAGTTGCAAGCTATTGGAATTACCCTATCACCTTCTGCTCCTAACTTTCTCTTTGGAGGGTTAACTGGTTGTTTTGCAAAGCTCTTTGGAAGAGTGTAAAAATCCACCCCACTATCATGCCAGCATACCAAAAAGATAAATCCTTACTCAGTTTACCTTAATTCAAATACAGTATTTGGCATTAAATGATTTGTTTAAACTACTTCTAATGCTTTGATTTTTCCTTTAAAAGATACCCCAGTCTAGAGCTTACCCTTGGACTTCAAACACTCCCCAGAGCCCAGAAGGATGGAGAACACAGACACCAGGTTCTCCCAGAAGAGCCCAGTCCTCCTGCCTCTGCGGGGAAGGGGCAAGCTTAGGCACAGACAAGTAAGACAAATACAAAACAGATTCACAAGAAACAATGCCCTTCCATTACCACCATCCTATGTTATGCTTGCTGAGATATGCCAATGGTTGTGGGAGTTGCTGCTTGGGGCATGGGGGGCTGCAGTTTGCTCCCACTGAATGCCCTTGCCTAGAGGAGCTCGTTCAGTCTCCTTGAGACAGGGGCATCAGCACTGCACCAGGCACTGCTGAGAGCTGTGAGGGCTTCCAACCTGGCACTGTTGAACAGAGCAGGGATGTGTTTTTCTCTGATTGCACCAAATTAAATTGGGATTATGGAGCTGAAATTTATATCTATTTCATTATTGATTTAATAAAATCTATCAGAAAGCAGAAATTGTGGACCATGTAACACTTAGTAAATTACTTAAATAGGAGCTGAGAATGAAGTAGCTACTTTTAATTAATTACCAACTCTGAAAATTATGCCCCCAGTTTTTCTTTGTGGTGTATGTTCTAAGTCTGTTTATGGCTTTTACTGTAAGAAGTGCCTCAACATAGTTCTCATATGCCACAAATCTTAGAATCAACCAGGCAATCTCTCTGCAGTGTCATTATGGCAACTTAAGTGACTGTCATAAAATTTAAAAATAAAAAATACTTCCCTTTTTTTTCCAATCATCATTATTATGACTCAAGTGTTGGAGAGAGTGAGGGAAGGAAGAGAAAATGGAAATGACTTCATTTTCCAAAATCATAGTTAATGGTTGGACTCCGTGATCTTAAAGGTCTTTTCCACCCTTAACAATTCCATGATTCTAAGGCATGTATTTATTTTAATCAGTATTACTGTAATTTGGGCCAAGGGTATTTAAAACCTGCCTCTGGCCATTTGTCTGCATTTTGGTTTTGGAATACAATTTTTTGGGGTGGGATGTCCCAGAATTTTTTTTAAGAGAACTCTGGGTTCTAGTTCATATTTCAAAGCAATTCTTTTGTTCCTGACCAACACTGGCTCCATTTGAGAAGGCAAACAGAAAGTAACCCAGGGGATGGATACTACTCTGCCTAACACAAGTATTTTAAAAGGGCAGAGGGGATCACATCAAGGCATGTTACCAGAGTGAGGTTCTTATACAAGATGCACATGTGCCTTCTTCAGACACAACATAATTCACCTTCTCAACATCCAGGTAACAGAATAATGCTCTCTAACTCAGTTAATCATTCTAGTTGCACTTTTCTAACCTCTCTATGTCTTATACAGTGACAGTCAATCTTGCATATATTGAATTTCCCATTAAAATCCAGAGACCTCGTTCCTGCTGCCTAAACACTCCTACCTTCAATTGCCACTTAGATATTTGTATCTCCCAAGCCTTCTACTGCTTCCAAGCCTCAGTCTAGTCATCTTTAGTTCAGAGGGCACCCAAAAGTCTTTAGATGCTCTTCTCACCTGAGATCTATCATGTTGTAATAGTCTTTTCCAGCTATTATTGTCACAAACGAATTGAAGTCCCCAGATTACTTTTAAGATCAATACTGATTGTACTGCTGCCATGAAAATCAAATCATTGGGTGCAAATCAACTGATTCCTTAGAGGAAGGCTGCAGGTGGCAGTCAGATGGCTGTCACCTGCCTGACCTCCACAGCAATGAAGAGGGACATCCTGGGAAATCAAGCAAGTAGTTCCCTCCCTCCTTCTCCACTCCTCTAGGCAAGGTGTTTAAGGTTTGACCTCTGACATTTTTCCTGACCCTTTTCCTGTGGTATTGGAGTGATAATTTTTTGTATGAACTTGATGTATTAAATGAAATTTCTAAGTATGTAATATTTATATTTTGGATAAATATATTTGGATAAAAGTATCCAGTAAAGCAATTTTACATATGAACTTTACATTTTGATATTGAAATTTCAGAGAGAGTGTAGGGAGGCACCATGCCTAAGCACACAAAGAAGCAGGCAATAGGGTACCCACCTGTCTTCCTTACATTTTCCATACAACTGGATTTTAAAAAGGATGCTGTAGTCTGTGGGGATCAGAGGACACTACTTTTCATAACTACTGCAATTTTGACAAGCACCTAATGAAGAGAAGAATTTATCCAAACTCTTAATTGTGGAAGTACTTCCAGACTGTATTTCAGAATCTCTTACTGACTCAATGTTTTTTTTTAATTGGTCTTTGATCTTGGTATTTTTCTGAAAAAACCACTAATGTTCCTTCTAACCCTATTTCAGCAGTTCAAAAGTCATACAGCTTCATGGAATACTTGTTTTCTTCAGCAAAAGGATTTAACTAAAAACAAAGTGCCGAAATTCACAGAATTGTTGTGAAACTGGAGCTGAAGAATGATTCTCAGCTCTGTGTTTAGATGATGACTCTATGCAATTAAAAGCAGTGGTCTCAAAGGAGCAGCAGTGAAAAATTGTTTGAGACAAATCTACAATCAGTAAGACCACTAATTTGGACATTGGCAAAATATCAGCTCTTCCAGCACAGTAGGTAGGTTACTTCATCACAAGAGCTCCTACGTGCAAAACATACATATTTTTGTCATGCATGATCTTTGAAATCACAGAGGAAAAATTCAATAAATATTTTTCTTCCATTAGAGAATAGCAGGTAGTTCCCCAACTGATTCAGCCATCACATACTGCAAATCCCTTATTTCCTGTCAGTTATCATTATTACTCATGCGGTTTCTTGGGCAAGCTTTTGGCTTTATACTCCTATTTTTTTAACCATTTTGGTCCTATTTGATCCATGGTAACACGCCAAGGAGAGATTAGCATGCTTTTCCACTGGGTTTCAAATGTCCTCTTTTTCTATGCTTTGATCAACCTTTATGCCTCTGGTAATTAATTCACAGATTTAGTGAGTTCTTTCTTTTCCTTTTCCTATAAACCTCATTCAAATTAAAGGGTGGAAATTTTTATCTTCCCTCATAGTGAAAAGTGATCAATGAGCGTAAAAAATTAACTGGTGCTACTGGATTTTTAATTGTCTCTGCCTTGATTAACTGTCATTGTTTTGATTTCCTGCTCTTGATGCTTAATATGGTGGCTACAGAGAGACACTGAACCCCTGCAGTTCAACTAATAATTAAAATATTTTAACTGTTTCAGGGGAGAATG
Organism: Edolisoma coerulescens; assembly: GCA_013397115.1. Lineage (NCBI taxonomy): Eukaryota > Metazoa > Chordata > Aves > Passeriformes > Campephagidae > Edolisoma > Edolisoma coerulescens. The sequence continues at coordinate 1,263,725 of VWZW01006491.1, read as the reverse complement.
AAAACATCCACAAGAAAAAACAATTTTAGGGAGCTGATTTTTTTTTAGAAATCTGTTACTCCCTTTCTACAATTGAAGCTCTCCCTTACATAAATAAATAATTGCCGATGCCTGGAAAAATAAAATTGTCATGACAATTTAATCTGACACATCCATCATTGAGACTGCAGTCTGTCCTTAAAGGAGAATGGACTTGCTCACCAAAAAGACTTTTTTCTCTCTCCCTCTGCTACAATTGTCCACTTTATATGCATCAATACCAACTGAAAAGGTCATCCAACTTCAGAAATTGTTGGCTAATCAAAATATAGAGACTGCAGAAAATGGTGTCCTCCAGGTATGAGACAACAGCTTGAACCAATGCCCAGTCTGTACAGACAAGTGAAAACCAAAATACAAGGGAGTGTATATCTGATCGCAGATTTCTTGATGATTTTTTAAATATTTTTTAAGGAATTGGAGGCTTCATCTCGTGCCCAAAGATTAGCTGAAAATAGAGTTCACAGTGTGTAAATTCAGCTAAAGGCAGCATCTTCAAATTCTACTTCATTAATACTTAAAGAACTATTTGGAAGTATTCCTCCTTTAGACCATGTGATGCAAAACTCTACCTGATGCAGCATGTAAGGTGTAGGACTATTATTTACTTGTTGTGTAGTTTTTGTTACTAATTTAGTGAAGTATAGTTCTCCAGGAAACTCTCCAGTGAGATGTAAAAAGTGATTTAGCCACCTCTGTTGCTAGTTCTCCTTAGTAGCACAGTGTGATCATCTGCCCTCTCATCTCTTTCCCACCTTGTTTTCAAAACACTGCTCCAAGCAAGAGAAGTAAAATCTGCTGATTACTTGCCCTGTATTTTTCAGGCATTTTTCATGTCTTGGTATATAAACATTTTAGTTGCAACTTTCCAAGCTGAACAGTGGCACCAAAAACTGAAAAGCAGTAACAGTAGCACATCAACAGCTAAAGAAAAATAATTAGCCTCTTATCTGTCCCTGTGCTGTTGAGTCTATTGTGTAAAATTGACATTGTGAAGGAGTTTGTATCAATAGGATTGGAACAATATTGGTGAAAAAGTAAAATCTTGTATCTTGGCAAGAATATATTTGTGTATAAGAAAATGTGTCTATTACAGAAAGTAATCAATGGTTTATTGTGTCCTGAAGGAAACAGAAGTCCTTTTACACTACAAAATAGAAGGAAACTAGCTGATAGCTCACCTTCTGCTCCTAAGGTGGCCAGAAAATTCTGCCTTCCAGGAAAAGTCTGTGCCAATGCAGCTTTTACTTCCAAAGTACTTAAGTCTTCCATCTATAAGTCATCAAGTCTTCCTATATGAAGACATTATTTGGTGGAAGGGACAGTGAGGTTTGGTACCTGCTGTGCTCAAAAGTTATTTGCTAGAAAAAGACTAAGACAAACACAAACAGTCCAGATGGATGGCCAAATGCAAGTAGTGCCACTGAACATAGATCAGACCTGGTAAGCATTAATTTCAAAGATATGTGTGTGAAAAGAATAGGAAATCTCCTCCCTACAGCTTTTTTACGTGAGTGAAGTCAAACACATTAGATTGTCTGTTCCACTCGAATATGTGGAAGATACTGTTCCTTTGGGATAATCAGCTGCTCATAACAAGGTGTAAATTCCCCTTCCATGTCCATGTGGGCATCTCAGCACCGTCCAGAAAGTACTCATTGTGAAAGCTAATTCCATAGGAGAGGTGCAAGAGGAACTTATCCAGCTGTGAGGCAGCACCACTCACATTTCTGTGTTTTTATGAGTTTTTCCCAGCAGTATGCTCTGTTTCATCTCTGGATTAAGATCTATCCTGGTGAGATTAGATCCTAATTAAAAATATTAAACATTAAATATAGATCAAATACTGCAGTGCCACAAAAGAGAGATTACAGAGAATTTCACAACTATGTTAAGTGATTTTCAAACCAAATACATTTTCAGGCTATATATCTATACTGAGATCAATGAGCTTATTTTATACTGGGAAAAAAAAGAGTAATTTCCTTAAATAACACTTTGCCATTTTAGGACATAATAACCTTGAACAGTGGAAGATTTTATTTCATTTGACCCAAATGGCGTTAAGCTCAAGTTCTTACTCAGATACATATTCAGCAAAAAACGTTGTACTTTTAATACATAGATAATAAGGTTCAATCTTGCATCTACTGAAGATGAAAAGATGTTTCTGTCATCAGGAAAATACAGGGGTTTAGTGCACACATGAATTAATATAGGTGTCCCTGATACATATTTATACATGAACTGTATGACCGCTAGGGCAGTCACAGAATCAGAGAATGTTAAGGGTTGGAAGGGACCTTAAAGATCATCTAATCCCACCCCCCTGCCATGAGCAGGGACACCTCATACGAGACCAGGTTGCTCAAGACCTTATCCAACCCGGCCTTGAACACTGCCAGGGTTGGGTATCCACAGCTTCCCTGGGCAACCTGTTCCAGTGGCTCACCGCCTTCACAGTAAAAAATTTCTTCCTAGTATCTAACCTAAACTTTTCCTCTTTCAATTTGTACCCATTACTCCTTGTCCTATCACTGCAGTTCCTGACAGAGAGTCGCTCTCTGGCTTCTCTGTAGACCCCCTTCAGGTACTGGAAGGTTGCTATGAGGCCTCTACACAACCTTCTCTTCTCCAGGATGAACAGCCCCAACTTTCCCAGTCTGTGTTCACAGGGAAAGTGCTCCAATCCTCTTATCAACTTCGTGGCCCTTCTCTGGACTTGCTCCAACAGTTCCATGTCCTTCTTATGTTGGGGACACCAGACCTGGCTGCAGTACTGGGTGGGGTCTCACGAGAGCAGAGGGGCAGAATCCCCTCCCTTGCCCTGCTGCCCACACTCCTGTGGATGCAGCCCAGGATACATTTGGCTTTCTGGGCTACGAGCACACACTGATGGCTCACGGGAGTTTTTCATCAGCCATCACCCCCAAGTCTCTCCACAGGGCTGCTCTCAATCCCTTCTCCACCCAACCCGTAGGAGTGCCTGGGATTGCCATAACCCAGGGGTAGGACCTTGCACTTGGCTTTACTGAACTTCATGAGGTTTCCATCGGTTCCGCTCTCAAGCCTATCAAGGTCCCTCTGGAACAGTCCAGCAAATGAAAGAACCTGTGTCACCTCCAAAAGAATGCTTATATTTATTAGAGAATAGACATCCTCCCTAGTTTTTGAAAAAGATAGATATATGTAATAAAACACATGAGCTACTGAATTAAGTCTTCAGTAATGACCATTTTAAAAGGACCCTGAATATCCATTTTAACATGGTCAATAAAATATCTTTGTAAGAGTCTGTCAGTAAATAGAAGAAATTTACATATAAAAATATGGAAGGTGTATTCAAGGTTAACTATTCAGTTTTAATTTCAGAGTCTATTTTTGCATTGAGATATGAGCATTAATATAAGTGGATGCATGTCAATGCACAAATACTTCAGAGAGGAAATACTAACTGATGGTTGCAACAAAATATTAAAACAATAGTAGCTGAAGATACTTCCTTAAAACATCCCTTACAGTACATTGAGTGTTTTCATTGTACTGAGGTATCCTGAGGTGTGCAGTGAGACCTAACTAATATTTGGGCGAAAAAAGCTAACAGAATACTAAGTTATTAGTCCCCACATGCCTTCAGTACTGTGGCTTATGAGGAACTGTCTGCGTTGCCATAAAGCATTACATGGAAACAGAGGGATCTGAGGGTGATAGACCATCTCATCAATTTATACCCAAGTCTGATTTTTAATAACAGTTTCCTTTCAAATTACTGACAATCAAAAAATCTATCTGGGACCAGTATTGTATCTCTGGAGTTCTTGACTTTTCAATGTGATGATCAAACCTGGGACAGTTTTATTACACATGAAAAACAAGCACTCTTCATGCAAATAAACAAACCATATGAACAAACAAGAGGTTAAAGTGATGATAAAAGTCACCTGAAGTGTATTTGTCCTGTTGTGTATGAAGGAAAGAAAAACTCTAATTGGTTTCCCCATGTTAATAGGATCCAAAAGTCAGTGTTGCATCCTGCTAAGATACTTAGAGAACAGTGTATATAGCTATAAAGTTTGTATCAACCTATTACTGATAAAGAATCATCACTGAAGTCTCTTTCATTTGGATGTGGTATATACCACTGGTGCAGGACCCAGACAGTGTGGCAATTGAAATTCAAAGTCAGCTTTAGATTTCCCTGTTTTAATGCATTTTATAAAGGAGAATAAACAAGATAAGCAAGAAAGCTTCCAAGAAAATAAGTGTCATCCGCCAGATGGAAGTTTCATGTGGGCTGTATTTTTTGGCAGTCCTGCTTCCAGGGATAAATCCTGCATGTTCAAGGGCAGTTTTCCCTGCTTTCCCTCTTATCAGTGCCCAGAAAGAAGCTTGCTCTGGGAGGCTGCCTGTTTTAAAGTCCTTTATTTGCAACAAGCTGTAGTTATCTTGCAGCTGATTCCCCACGTCCAACCCTTACACATTACTATAGAAATCATTGCTTCCTCACAGGAGGAGCTGTCTTCTTATTAGTTAAGTCAATACTGTAGGCAGCTTTTCCATATTCCAAAACTCTGGAATGAGTGGTCAAACTTATAAAGAGCAAGTCCTTCACTGCCATTATATTACCCTGCTTTTCAATTCAGTGATACCATTTTAACATGGCCAGCATGAATGGTGTGATCTGCAGTGATCAGCAGACAAGCTGCATCTTGTTGATGAGTGTTTGACATTTTACAGTCAAACAGCATCAGTTTTGCAAATCAGTGATTAGGTTCCTGAGGGACTTCTGGCAGCAACATTAACAACTATATTACCTGCAGCTGCTGTAGGAAGAGTGTGAGAACAGAAAAAGGGAAGGAAAGGGAAGGATAGGGAAGGAAGAGAAACAGCTCCTTTTGAAATAATTATTTTTGACTCAAACTCACTTTATTTGGTGTCAGTTCTAAGCATGAACTGGCAGAGAGAAATGTGTTGCACATCTGGAAGGCTCAGCAGTGGCAGCAGGATCAATGCTACGTTTCTAGAGATCTCTGCTGAGCTCTCCTCCCCCAAAACTGTGCAAGAGAAGCACAGGAAAATGAGACCCACCTGACTCCATTCCCCAGTACTTTCATGGTCTCCAGTGCTATTGATGACTGAACAAGTTCACTGAGATACTCAGAACGACAGCAGCTCTTGTTTCACCCTTGGTCTGAGCACTTAGACCTGCACCAACACGCACTAAATTAGGCTGCCAGAAGCTAAAATTCCTTTTTCAGCTGGTGTAGAGCAGGTGGTAACTGACTTGTATAAGGACACATTCTTGGAGATGCTTTTCTTCTCAGTGGCTGATCACTGCAGGGCAGGATTGGGAGTTTTCTCGTCTAAGCCAATCAGGGGATCAGCTCACAAGGAAGGCAAGCACAGACTGACCAGAGCAGATGCTTCTGGAGGAGCATGGGGCTTTATTTGAATAGATTTCACTTGGTGTAATGGTGCTTCTAACGAGTGTCCCGGGGGGCCTCCACAATCAAGGAATCTGGTATGACTGAGGGTTATAACAGAGTAACAAGTTACTATGTGCAGTTAGTATTATAGGAGGTCAAGCCTACCAAGCAGCTTGCCAGTCAGCAAAACACTTCCAAGGGCCATACAGGCAGGTCCCAGGGGTAGTTTAAGAACTACTGAAGAGCTGAGCTGCCGGGCCCTGCCTTCACTGAAAATGCAAGACATCAAGCTAGAAATGGTGCCTGAACTCTGCACAGACCAAGAACTTTTGGATGCACATAGGATCCAAATTTCAGGACTAATTACCAAGAGTCCTAGTGGACTGTAGGACTCTGCCAGTAATATCATACACTACCACACTACCTATTTACTGTGGAAATTACATTTTTTCCTTTCCTGCATACTAAAATTATCCCTATTTGACAGCTGGAGAGGAAGCAGAACTACAGTGATATGAAGCGATTTGTCTAAGGCCATGTTGTGTTCCATTCACAGACATAAAAACATGAATGCATATTCCTTGGCCCTCAAGCTAGTTCTGGTTCCCATTCTTATTCTTGCATCTTAATCAAGTGATCATTTCTCTATGGTTTTACAGATTTTTCCTCCTGACACAATGATAAATGGTTGCAAGCACTTAAGTAGCTTGCTAATCTTCTGTTTTGAGACAGAAGTGGAACGTATTTGAAATAAAGGCCAAAATAAATTTTTGAAAGCTGAAATGATGATATAGAAGGAGCTCACTCTTCTGATAGAAGTACTTATGTGGCCAGTTGTTAGGCAGCTCTGCTAAACTGGTTTCACAAAAGTATTTCATAGTATACTCATGATGAGAAGTGCTGCCGAGCCGTTCATTTTGTGTGGAGCAAAGCACTTAATTCTCACTTTCAAAGAAATCTTTGATCAGATTATTCACACAAGTGTTACTGAAGGTTTGTCATGGCTGATACGGCCAGAAAGTATCAAACAAGAAGGGTAAGCACATATGCTCTGGTGTTACTGAAACTATCAGAATCTTCCCATTAACATATTAATAAAGCAGCATCATTATGTTTAATTTAGGTAACCAATAAAAAGTTTTTTGCCTATTTTTTTTAAGGTTAAAAAAAAGGTACCTTTAATTAATTGAATACACTTGATTTACTGGGGATCTTAAATAAATTATTAAATAAGGTTTTAAAAATCTTACAGCAAACAGGCTTTTTCCATAATTGCCAAAAAAAGAGTATTAAAATAGCCTTAAAAACTTATCCAACAATCCCCCCAAACTCATAATTTTCTTGCACTTTTTATATTGTGAAATTGTAACATAAAGGTAAATAAAGAAGTATAAAAAAAAAAATTGTTTTCTTTTTATCACCCCAGCTTACTTCCACAACAGAAAAGAAGCTGAAATTATCTAGGAGGCTGTCATCTAGGAAATTATCTAGGAGAAAGTATAGCTTATAAAAAGAGAGGGGTATATTTTAAAAGGGTCTCTTTGAAGTTTCTCAGATGAGACAGAATAGATTTTTCAGTGCTGAGATACGCAATCTACTGTGGATTGAAAGTGAAAGTGTAGATTGAAATTAAACTAATCATATGTCTAATAGGAGTCCAAACTAATTTACAACTTAAAATGAAGCATCACTGCAGGTTCCTCAATGGGCAAAAGACCAAACAAGCGATCTTTGGTGGCCAAAAGATCAAACAAGTCATTAAAGGGGAAGAAAAGAATAGCAGATACACCGTGACAGAAAAAAAATCTGTCATTGTTTGTATTGACACTGCAGCATCAGTTGCATGGTCTTTGTAACTACATGTCAAAAAGGATATCACAGAGCTAGTCAGAGTGGTTTCAGAAAAAAAGGTGAATCAAAAAAAGATGGGAATGGAATCAAGGGAATGGAAAAAACTCTTACATGGAGACAAGTTAAAAATACGAGATACGTTTGCTTTAACATGATAGATAAAAATAATATTATGAACTTACTTGAAGCTTTCTGTCTGCAGTACTTTTATAGGCAAGAATAAGGCAACATTCAATTAAATTAAAGAACAGGCATACAAAAGTAATGAGGCTCTACACTGGACAGCTAATATAATCTTTTTATATTCCTCCAGCATGAGGAAAATTATGAAGGCTGACAAGTGATAGTCCAAGTTTCTCTAAATAACAAATAGCAGAGTTGTAACTATGGTCAAAGCTCTCTGAAAGGTATTTTTTGGTATTTACAAAATCTCCATTATATCAGGAAGAAATCTAAAGCATGTGTAGGGTGAGAATAAAAGACACAATCTTTCCCTCATATGCTGGCTGCAGTGGTCTTACATATTCTTCTGAAACACCTTGTACTTACTGCTGGCAGATAAAAGGAATCCTGGGTCTGATTCAGCTGCCAAGATCGTTATTTGTTCTGGGACAAACATCAAAATACTAAGGTTTTGACCTTACCTTTTGGAAATGTATTAATTGCCTTAATTGCACTGACAATCAATCATCATGATACAAAACATTAAAGCAGCATGTGCCTGATGATGAATTTCAGACACTAATTTAGAAGCCTGGAACGCGCCTTTAAGTCTGTTTGCAATGGCCTGCACTATGTGTCAGAAGAGCTGCAGAGCCTCCTCCCAGGCCACCCGCAAAGGCTGTACCTGCCCTGAACCTTCTGGGCTGGATTCTCACCACGTGTCTCTCTCTGACACCATGTGTCTTACTTCAGCCTCCTGCAGTCATCAGTTTGGCTCTGCTCCAGAGCCTCTGCTCTGTCCTCCTTCAGGCCTCATAGTACAGCAGGCCAAGGGATTATGGGAGGTTCTCCCAGCAAATCAGGATTTCTTGTGCAGTAGGTATCTTGAAGCCTCAAACAGGAGAGGCCTCTCTAAAATTTTGCCAAAGGAAAGTGTCCTCTGGCTGTAGCTGCTTGCATTTTTGAGGTATCTTTGCTTTTTTTCCACAGGGATATTGCTTTGTATTTGGGACAAGGGCGGGGTGCTGGGACAGTCTTCTTTTCAAGTGAGGAGCCCCTTTGGTGAGGAGCGGGCTAGTTGCAGGTAGAAGGAAGTAGTTTGAAACTATTTGTGCCTCCAATTAAAACACATCAGAATACAATTTGCTCAGCTTATATTAGTATTTCAAAACAAAGCAGTCCCGGAAAAATGAATAAACTTCATCCATATATTACTGTTCCTAACTCAGCATTTAAATGGTGAGCAATCACCCAGTAACTGCTTTTGTTCTGGTACAATGACAGTCTGTGGTTTATCTGCTGTTAGCTTTTCAAGCTTAACTCTGGACCTTATGCTAGGGTTAATTTTAACCAGCTCATGACAGCAAACTTTTCACAGCTTGGTTTACACTAGGATTTGAAAAGGTGTTAATAAACAGTGCATGCTAAATTGAAGCTTTCTCTAGCAGAGTGTCAGTAGAGTAAGCATAGCCACAGGGTACATATGGAAAACAGCTGCCAAGTGAACCGAAGGATTTTTCATGATGGGGTATCCCTTTCTCCCCGTTCCCAGCTTGGCAAGATGGATATGATCTTGCTGCCAGCAAATACCACTGCCTGAAACTCTTGCATGCCAGAAAGCTGACTATTTGCAACACTCAGTTTCCACACAGCCTGTGCACAAGGAGGTCAGATTTCCAAATTCCAAGCAGAGTTTGCCTTACAGGTGAGGCCACAACACTCAAACTTCCAGGGAGTTACACAATATCATTACCAGCCTCCTACCTTCCTGCTAGAACATGGTCACCAGACTTCCAAGGGTTAGTGGTTTGGCTTTTTTTTTAATTGTGGCCTCAGTCTAGCATAATGCTCTCCCGGACATCTAGCCCTTGGGTTAACTTTAACATACAGTAGATGTTGCACATTCTTCAGTATATTGTCTGCTAGCATGAAGCCAGGAGAAATGCCCCAGGAGAAGACTGTGTCTTTGCTATGTGAATGTATGCAAAGCAATCAGAGTAAAACGACTTCTCCCCTGGGGAAATCTGTCACAGAAAAGAACTTTGACATGTAATGACACGTATAAGAGTCCACCAACGTGAATGACTGTGGGACAGTCCCACTGTGCCTTCCAGAACCCAGGGCATGTGGGCAGCATGTGGGCTGCAGCTGTTGCCCATCCCTGTGGCATGTTTCCCTCCTGGCATGCTTACACAGGTGGCATTGCAGTGTGCAGTTTTCTTTGGAAGGGTGTGACTCTACTTGTTTACATTTAATTAGTATATTCCTCATTCATCATCAGTTGCAAAAGGGAGTGGACCCCCTGCACCGTGCCCTGCTGGCCCACCTGCCATTAGCATGGGAGGCAGGAGGGCAGCACCTGTGGGAGCCCAAGGGCAGGTGGGAGGATAGGGCAGCATGGGCTATGCTGCACCAAAGCCAGGTGCTCCACCAGGGCCACCCCTGTGGTGGGGCACCAGGCACCCTTGTAGCAGTGACAGGTAGAAGTCAATCAAGATATCATTTCTGTCCCTCCCAGATGCCTGATGAGCCACAGCCTGCTCTCCCCCAGGTTATGGCATCAGAAGACAAAGAATTCAAAGGTGCATTAAAGAGATTTTTCTGTGAGTAAATCCCAGTGTAGAAGCCTGAAGCATAATGGAGTGGCAAAGTCAATTATTTTTTCCTCCAACTGCTAATCTTCCTTAGCTTCTGGCCTGTCTTTTTGCTGATTCTCAGAAGGGGTGATTTGTAGGTGTTTATTGCTGAAATTTGAAGTGATTTAAAATTGATGTTTAAATGCAGTATGATTTTCAGAACTAAGTTATTCATATATTAGTAATTTTCTAAGCAGTTAATACATTTTAAGGACTTTTAAAATTTACTAGCACACTTCATATATCATAGTTTATGCAGAAATAGCAATTAACCCACACAATGAGCAGTCAAGATAGATGAGGATTAAGTCCCTACAGCCATTGGAACAGCACAGATGCAACGACCTGAAAATTGTATCCTTAGCTCCTTTGTCTGTAATTAATATAAATTCACCAGTTAAGTGCCTTTCCTCTTTTTATTAATCCCTTATCTACAGTCCTGGATCTATGTTTTTCAAGCAATTAGGACAGATGGCATATGTTTTCTTGATTCTTTCAGATCTGACTTCAGACTTGCAAGGGCTGCCCAGCCAGGCTTGATAAGCTGGGGGCTTGGGAACAGGATACAACCATCCGGGATATGTGCAATAAATTTGCAGTTATGCAGAAAATGCCAGGGCATGTAACCGAACAGCTCTCCAGCTCCTATTTCTTGTGCATTTGTCTTCCTTGCACATTTCTGAATATGCATTGTCTCCTCTTCTTTACTCAGTATCAGCCCTTCCTCATTAAATTTTGTTTGTTGCTGCCTGCCAGCCCACAAGTACAAGAATCAGTGCAGGACTATGGAGGATGTCCTTTTGGCCTGGAGCAGAAGCTGAGAATGAAGGACTCATGACCTTGTCTGCAGTCACAGAGGCATGGACCAGGATAGGATGACCAAAATATTTTAATAGGGAGCAGAAGTTACTGCTTCCATGCTCTCCCCCTTGTTTCTAGAGGCACATGGCGAAAGTAGGATCCTACTGTTCTGATTCCAGTTGCTGTGGATTGCATACAATTTCACACATACTTTGCTTCTGGTTTGCATTTCACAGCCACACAGCTGTCACCAGAACCAGGCAAATGAGGAGAGCTGTAGATGCATGTGGTTAGCTGACTAGGAGAATATTTGGAACTGCTCAAATCCTGATGTGGTTATCAGCCACACTACTCAAGGATATCAGAAAAAAAGGTATAACCAACAGAGGCTCTGAGAGACCAGCTGTGGTGAATGCTGTGAGGTAATTCAGAATTCAGGTTGGCAAATAAGTTCATTATAATATTTTTTCTTTTCTTTCATGAAATTAGTTAAGATTCAGCCTCAAAAAAAAAGATGAAAGCGGTCCCTTGTTTGTCCTTGAAGACAAAAAGTGCCGTATACTGTTTCTCTTATTTTTAAAATGTAAAAATTAGGGTTAAGGGAGGTAGCAGGGCTTCTCTGAGACAATAGAATTTCAGAAGTAATGGGATGCTTATGGTGCTTAGAGTTGCAGGAAGACTAAGCTGTGTTTTGGTTTAGAAATCTTATACCACCAGCTGAGTTATTTATAACATTACACTCCTTTGTGCACCTCCTTACATATAGCTCATTTTTTAAGAAGGAGGGTTCTTAAAATTGATAAAATGTTACTTTAAGAAGCTCTGAAATCAAGGAGAACTAAAAACGTCAGCTAAATGAAGTGATGGAGAAGGCACGAATCAATGTGTTGGGAAATAAGGCCAAGAGTCATGGTGACAAAAGGATCTCTTAGTCACCATCTCACAATCCTATAGTAGGTCTATGGAAGGAAATACATCTAGTGACTTAATAGGCAAGATTGATAGGATTAGATCAATGCTGAGAAGCAGCTGTAGAGTCATATGTATATGGATGTATATAAGATGGAATTACACTCAAAGTAGAAGCTCACAGGATTTAAGGATTTGGAATATTAAGCTTAGAAAAGTAGTAAACTCAGAAGTCAAAGCTGCTAGACAGTTGGTCTTTAGCACAGTATCGGTTACTGCACCAGGGGAAGAACAGTGGCATTTGATTGGCATAGGGATGTAGTTTGAGCCACGTACAGAGATGCATTTGTCCTACTTGTAAAACCACCAAAGTATCTTCAAATTATGCATACTTTTTTTAAGGCCTTTAATGGCTAGCCTGGGAACGCAAAGATTGTTAAGAATCTTTTAGTCAATTTCCATCCTGATGTGTGTCAACAGCAGCAGACAAGATGAGAAGAAACTTGCTATTAACAGATTGCTGGAAAATACCATGGTACTCACCTGAAATGTGTTATCATTTCTGAAATGACAGGGGAACAATTGACTGCTAATCAAAGGTGGATCTGCTTTCCAATTACAGTACTTCTATACAGCTAACACAGACATACTGTCAGCTGTCACCCAATATTATGGCCAACCCAAAAAGGGGCACTCAGCAGTTGCTCTACTAGCAAATCTCATTCACAAGTCATGGCTCAATAAGGTAATTTTGTATTTTTTTTAGCTATTAGATTGGGAAATAGCATATGAAGTGTCCCTGATGGTAAGTGCTGTGCTGTGGACAAGCCACTGATCTCTGCTCCTGCCAGGCAGACAGAAGTCTTATCACCCTTAAATAATTTATTGTCAAGTGCAGTTCCCTTTATATCTGCTTCACCTGATCCTTGAGTCAATCAGAGTTACCATCAGAGCTCAGGCTTCTGCTAGTGCCGCTTTCTGCTCCTCTGAAGTCAGTGGCAACAAAATTCTGCTGCTGCGAGCCTTTCTCATGCACCTTTCAGTCACTGTTTTTCTGTTACCTCAGCTTTTTGCAGAATTAATGGCAAATGCTGAGGTAGACAAAGAATGAAAGATGAAGTTTTAAAAAAACCAAATCAATTTATCTCATTGGCAATATGCATTCCTCATGGCTCATACCTTTTTCCATCCTGAAATTGAAAATCTGGTAATATTGTTTCACATCCAATCGGTATTAGATGTATCCTTGCTTGTATTTTCCTTGCTCCATGCTGGCTTATGGGATGACTATACATGCTGAGAATATTTTGGTAAACATGACAACTATCTTCAATACTTCTGGGTGAGTGATTTTACAAGCATATTTTAGTACCCTCTAAATTCCTATTTGAAACAGCCTCTACCTCTATACTCTTTGCTGGTTTCTTTTGGTTCCTAGGATAATCTAGTAATCAAACCAGCATGAAATCAAACAGAACATCATAATTGTGTGAATGCATTAATAAACACAGTAACTGTCTCAAATAATACTGCAGTAAAAAGATACATATTTTCATGGCTTAAATTTACCGAACACTGAGTTTGAATAATAAGTGAGTGGGAAAATGACCACATACACAGGAAAGAACAGAAGAGAGGCAGGCAAGTGAGAAAGAACAAACGGCTTAGAAGGTAATAAAAAGTCTGCAGAAAGAAAGCATTAAGAAAGTGTTCATGCAGAAAGTCAAGGAAATAAATACCAATTACAGATTTAAATTCCTAATTAGTGTTATCTTGTTATGTTATCTTGTTACAAAAGAGCACCTGCAAAGCACTGACTGCTGGTCTTTTTACAGTTACTGATTGGTAGAGTAAAAATAAAGGGAGAAAATTGCCACTGCCAAGTGTGGTTAAAAGGAGTTGACAAATTGACATTAAGTGCTCCCTCACATGGTGACTATCCACATTGTTATTAGCTCAGCCCATCCTTGCAGATGCTTGCACTTTGTTTAGTGCTCAGTGTTATGATTCCTTAATTCCTCCATGGTTTGTTCTAGACCATGTAATAGGTTTCGTGAAACACAATTCAACACAATAAACTAAATTTACCAAAGGAAAAGCAGGAAAGATTTTCCTATCTTACTATATTTCCTTTAATTTTAAAAGCCATTAAAACTTAAGTGTACAGATGCTGACAAAATACTAGTATTTATGAAGTGGGATTTTTCTACATTTTATAATACTACAGAGCCTGAGTCATTATACTATAGCGTATGAATCTTACAAGATGTGTGTTGAGGGTTTAATCCCAAGGCTTTGTTTGGACCTTCTACTTTCAGACTAACCTATGGAAATATCATTGTAGAAGGAAATAAATACATCAAACGTGCTGTTATGGCACATGGAAAATCTTGCATACATACTGGAACAAGCAGAGGATTATAGCAGTTGTACTGTGACTGTACCTGCTGACTGACTTCAAACAGGATGTAAACATTCACGTAGCAGGAAGGCACAGCATATGACCCAAAATAACATGCCAGAGAGTTTTTATTGTGCTTTTCAGTGAAAACTCAAGGTAGAAACTAGACAATATTTTCATTAAAATGGTAGAACTGTGCCCGTCCTGTCCCGTCATCCTGCCCTCCAAGCTGTCCTCTAGAGGACTTGAAAAACATAACACTGCATTAATGTGTTTTAAGTAAGTGGCATTTATTTAAAGACAGGCAAATTGGGGGGTAGTATATTTTGGAATTCAATACAGCTCTATGTGACTGACTCTGCTTAACTACAGCTCATGTGAAGAGTTTTTGTGTTTGAAATTATATAGCTATAGGACACTGCCTGCCTTGCTCTATCGTTTCCTGAAAAAGTTTGTTATGGTGCAGGCACATCTTGTTCCATAAGTGAGGCAGCAGCTCTGTTCCCAGTTTGTAAGGGCCATGGCATATCACAAGCAGAATAAATTGAGCTCCAAAACAGAAGACTGAAGAACCTGAATCGCTTGTGGCGAGACAGGAGAGCACTGACCTCATTGAAGAGATGTGGGTTCAGCTGTAATAATGTCAGAGTGTTTCTCTTCCCGAGGGCAGAACAAAAGTAAGTTGTACTTGGTGATCACATCCACTGGAAGGTGCAACAGGATAAAGAAAGATAGTATTTACCTTACTTAAACTATATCCCTTGAACTCCCTTTCCTACTCCCCTACACTTTGAGGCCAAGTCAGCTGCATCTTCATCCTCTGCTGATATCCTAAGTGCACAGTTAGAAATGAGTGCATTGTGGTTTGCATTATTTCATTTGTTTCTGTGATGAGTTCTTATTTCTAGAAGCAGCATTTTCTTCCTGAGGTTTAATTACTTAGGGTTTTAGTAAATGAAAGCCTCTTTTATTGATAAACAATAGCAAATAATGACAGCAATGAGAATGGTAGTTAAAAGATTATGATTGAAATTAAGTTATAACAATTTTTTCCCTATGGAGTATCCTTTCCAAGAAAAACTCATTGCCTTGACTGAAACTTCGGGGAATTTTTTTTTTTTTTTACGGAAAGTCTGCCAATGTTAACTGATATCATTCAGCTTGGTTTAGAGTACTCCTATTTAATTTAGCTGTCTTGATATGGACCTTGTCCACCAGGGAAACTCCTGAGCTTTTGCAGCTGTATTTATTGTGGTCTTTTATGAAGTGGGTTAGCTAACAAAAAGTAGTTTCCAATGTACAGTTTATGTACATTGTATTACATTGTACATTGTATTACATTATCCGTGCAGGCTTCCTATTTCTGTACACAGCAAGACTATGTGAGGGTGAACAACCCCCCTCATCTCCTCTCCTGGATGCTGGAACTGACAGTTATAAATCTTTACACTTTTTATCAAAAACACAGTTGCTAAACAGCTAAGCCACTATTTATCCCCAAAAAAGGCTCTGTGGATGAGAATAAATTGAAGGAGAGATAAATCCCTGAACACATTTTGATGCTGTGCCCATGTTACTGTGCTTGGACACAAAGCAGCTATTAGCCTGGGTTGACCAGCTGACTTGCAGGGTGGATGGCAGCTTTGGGTATCCAGAGGGAGACAAAGGCTCTGAAGAATACAAATGGGCTGCAGCCACTAATTTGAGGAGTGTTACCCACAGGAGAAGGTAAAATGATGACACTGGTCAAAGACTAAATACATTCAAATTACAGTGTATATATAATGTTTTGTGTAATAACATAGTACCTATACACATGATCTGGCAGACAAAGTATGTTGGTGCTTTTTGTTTTCATGGGAGGAATAAAAACAATCCCTTTTTCATAGCTGGGATGAAGGTACTCTCATTTTTCTGTTGATTAGTTATCCAGCATGAAGTTGTAAAAGAGGGAACACATGCTGGGGTTGAAACAAAGCTGGGAAAACTTGAAGTGTTCTTCTCTGGTTTTGCCTCTCCACAAATCCAGAGAAAACAAAAATAGAGTATTATATTTCCAACTCAGAAAATTCTTAAAGCCATGCCTAACTAATCTACTGTCAGTGCCCATAATAGCTGTGGTCTGTATCAGAGGGAGGAGATAAGATGGTCAGCTTCCATTTGTGGAGTTATGACTGTATTTCCAGGACACAGTAAGTTGTCATGTTCACTACAGAGCATAAACAGTCGTAGTTACCCCAGCAGGGAGGGTGGCTCACTGAGTTATTACTTCAGCTTTCTGGTACATTTTCCACTTAACTGATTTAAGTGGAATAATGTGTGACCTATAATCTTGAGAATTTTGACACTGTCAATAGAGCTAAGGGAATCTTTAATTACTATCTAGAGCTTTAAAGATAAACGTGTATCATACAATGTGTGTCTGATTTTACCCTGTCCTTTGATTTATATTTTACTTCCAAGTTACATAAAAAATGAAATAAACTTATTCTTGCAATGTCTTTATGAAATAAAAAATGGATGCTTTGGCTTAAAAATGTCAGAATATATATGTAATAATTTAGGGAAATGAAAATGCTAATTTAATAAATTCAGCATTAATTTAGCAATAGTTTCAGCCAAACCAAATGTATATTTTTGGGTGAAAATAAAATTCTGTATAGCTGTGACATAAGTATAGTGAAATTCATAAGGAATCATAAGGAAGATATTTAAATCTGTGATAAGAAAATACAAATTTATTGCCAGCCAGTTAACTGTCCCCTAGCTCCTAGGCAAATAGTAATTTACATCTAGGTGGGGTCTTAAAACCAAATACTAAATAGCATTGGCTTCATTCAGATATGAACACAAAGTGCTACCAAGTACCAGATGACATTGTGACAGTGATGTTAAATGAGCTTTGAAGAAAAAACTGAGATGAGCAGGTGAATGTTCTTCTGTGCAGAATGTAATTACCTTGGAAGCTGTCTGCAAATGATTAGTAAATAAGAAAATTTAGTTCTGACAGTAATTTCTAGAGTTTTTGGGACTGTGGTTTAATAAGACAGCAAATGACTCCCAGGCTGCCAGGACTGGAACACAGCTTGCAGCCACGAGATGGGAGGTACTGATCTCGCAGAAGCTCACACTGACAATGCGAATTCTCTGTCAATGATAGGCCGGGTCAGCATTGTAGTAGCTGGCTTTTTATGCTAGATTAGTGCTCTCATTGCATGGAGAGTCAGGTATTGTCTGTCCCCTCACAGCTGACACAAAGCTGGCAGAGACTCCAGATGGCATGTTCATTGGTGAGTCGGGCACACCAGTGTGGTTGGTCAGAGCCCAGATTTCCCTGAGCATGGAAACAAGGCCTGGCTACTGAAAGTCTGCAGTCCCACAGAGCATGTCCAGATGCTGGGGAGACAAGATGCATACAGCATACAGTAAATTTTGACATCATGCAGGTTTGAAAAGTCCCTTTACTACGTAAATTCTAATGTGATTCTATAGCCCAAACTTGGCCACTTGAATAGGCATGAAGCAGATGTTTCTGAAGGGCCAGTTGAAGTGTGACACAGTGTATCTAATTTAAGATAAAACTGGCACTTTTTCCAGCTGCCAGTCTTTGCTCAGAGTTGTGCAAACCTCATTACAAGGGGTTTTTTCAGGATAATTTATTTAAAATTTGTGAGGAAGACTCTGACTACTCTTACTGCAGTTTGAGTGGGCCTAGTTCAGTTTAGAATACATTCAAGTAGTTAAGCAATCAAGTGAACTATGATGGTATCATAATTAGGACATACATTTTGGCACGCTTTCTTTAGAAATCTAGAGCAGGAAGCCAAATGAAAGTGAACAATGAAGACAAAGGAAGCATGGAGACATACAGTGACTCAGGCTTCCTCCTCTCCTTCTGAACAGTCCTCACAGGGCAGTTCTGCTTCAGGTCTTGACTTTAATTGGAGCCCCGCACAAAGCAAAAACCATCCCAAGGCTTGTAAACCTTTCTTTCAGCTAGGGCTATTCATCCACATATCTTTACACAGCAGCCAAACTAATTACCATGGCATGTCTTTCCAAGTGACAAAACTTGCTTGTCTGCCAAGATAAAACATTTGGAAGGCTGCGAAGTGATGTAACCTGGGGACACCTTTGTATTGATGTATTTTAAGTGCTATTACACAGAGCTCTGCTAATGATTTGAATTCAGGGCACATAGTTCGGTAATTGGGTGAAGCCAGACTGGTCTCTTCAGACTAACACAACCCCACACAGGAGTCAGGACTGATGTGACTGGCCCAGCATAGCTTTTGTAATGAAGACTGCTGCTCTGTTAGTGTGATTCTTAGGTGTAATTATTAGAAAAGCTGGCAAAACTAGTAGCCCAATAAGCTAGAAGGGAGCACTGCTGGGACCAGCAGGCAGAAGACATATTAGAAGAATGACAGCTCATTGCCGTGACTTGCACTGCCACTTCCTCTGTGCCCATGGTCCTTCATCTTCACCAGGAGGGCACAGAAAAGTCACACAACACCCAGGCAGTTCTTGGCCCTTCTGCTCGGCATATCATTAGCAGTCTAATGATACTGACCTATGGAAATTGGACTGGCACCAAAGCTTTTATAAGGATCAACCATAGCCATCTCTTCTGCTTAGGAACAATCCAGTTCAGATTTGGACAACAAGAAGTCTCAGTGGATTGTGTTATTGGCACCTGTACTACTCAGTTCATTGAAGGGACTGGTCTAGAGTCTTACCATAGCTGCCTACGTGCAAGCTTGATGCTACTCCAGAAATACAGTAGACTAAATGAGATTTTAAAAAAATTGTCTGATTGCTTTCAATTCTTCAGCAATCATTTAAAATCAAGAGGTTTTTCTGCAGCTTTTCCGGTTTTGGTGGACAAACTCCTCCAGGTGGCAAGCAATATGGCTCAAGGTCTTGAACTAGCAATGTGTAGTCTGTCAGTTTTCTCTTTTCCTTTTTGGAACAATAACATAAGTTCAGTAACTTTTGGGGAATCTGTGTATCTGTTTTTGTTTAGTTACTACTAACTTTTGTTAGTAATTACAAAGTGCCCAGACTGGGTTTTTGAGGAACCAGACTCAGGTTCAGCCCTTTACCTTCTTTTAGGACAGCCAAGTGTCATGGTTTAGCACAGCTTGGTTTTTAGTTAAGGAGAAATCCACCAGCTATGGATGTGATTTTTTGGGAATGATTTTCTTTCCCGAACCTGGAACACCAAGTTTTTGCACAATCTTGGAGTAAGTTCCTTCAAGATATGAGACCACATATGAAACCACAGTTTTTCTGTTTGGCTCCATTCTGTGATATTACAACTTTAGAGGGCAGGAAAGAAAACACTGTGGTAGTATCTCCCTTCAAAGCACAGTATTCAGGCATCCTCATCCCACAGTCATATCTTGGCTACATTTACAGTTTGAATTCAATTAAAACCTTTTAAGTGGTCACTCTTCCAAACATTTCAGAACAGTCATTCATTTTCCGATATGCCTAGAGATCTATTGTCCTAACACAATTTTAGTCTGACACAAAAGTCAATCACACTAATTGTTCAGCAGGAATTAACCTCTTATGCATCATCAGATTATTAGTGTTCATTTTGCAAAGATCTGTTCCTTTCTCTTATCTGTACATAAGCAAAGCTAAGCACCAGCACTTGTGAGTCTCAGTACGGACTAGGAAATAACTACTTTATTGGAACGAAAACAGACATAAATATTGAATGTACTTCTAAACTGATCGGCATATTGAAATAGGCTGCAAGAAGACAGGTCACCTTCAGCTGTAGGATAATGACACCGATTTTCTGATTAAAAATACCTTTGCCTTAAACACAATTCTTAATGAAGTAAATGATTATCTGTGTATTGACAGATATTAAAATGATATCTAAAGAACTTTTCATCAGATTTCAAAGTTGATGCCTCTGAGGTCATTCTGAGGATATGCCCTCATATCTCCATTTAAAACTCACTTATGCACATCAACTCAGAAAATGGAGTGATCTGGATGATTTGAGAGGCATATGGGTATGTGCAGGAGCCAGCTCAGGTATTTGTGAGAGCGTGCTGAAAGATAAGCTCCTTGGGGAAATTCTAGGGGAGTTCTAGGTCAGCTAGAAGAGGGGTGAAATCTGACTGTGAGAACAAGGAAGAGAAGTTGGAAGGAAGAAGGATAGGCAATTTTTTGGTACTGGATAAAAGTAGTCTTGCTGATTTGAGGGAAGAAATGTTTTCTTACGCTCAAAAAATCTTATTTTTATGAGAGGAAAGCTCCATTAGGTGTAGAACTCATGGTCTGCTTTCCCTCTGAACTGAAATTACAGCAAAGCCCTGGATTTTGACAGCTCATGTCAGAGAAGAATCCTGAGACAAAGTGAAGGAAGAGATGGGGGCAAGCAGATCTGGCAGTGGTGCTAGAACTCACACTTCTGTCCAGACGATTTGAAGGACTAGGTATTTGTACTCTCTCCCCAAGAAGCAACCACAAGAACTGAATCGGAATAATAATACAGACACTTAGGAAATTGACTCATCAATAAAACAGAAACATTCACTGGCAGGATTACCTGCATGGCTTGTCAGTCATCCTGCCAAAGCATTTCCTGAAACTTCCCTGAAGTGTCCGAAATGGAAATTATCTCCATATACAGAAGTTGTTTGCTTCCTTTAAAGAGATGTAGTGTTTTCCACAGCATTATGTTTGACTTCTGATTTTATTCAGCACAGAAATGTCAGCACAAACATGAGAAGCTGTGCAATTAATTTTTCAGGAAGGGCAACTAGAGCCAGTGGGGAGAAAAGAGCAAGTTAGCATAACACATGAAAGCAGGATGATAAAACTGATGTATGGCATGGGCAGAAGTCTGTGTCTCAGTATTCAATAGCCTGATGGAAAGTATGATGATACAGGGAAGAAAACGGAAGCCATCTAAAATAAACTGAGGCAGAGCAGACAAAACAGTGATGTTACAGGAGTGGTATACCTACTATTGGAAGTAATTGTGTGTGCCTGGACCACCATGCATACAGCCCTGTGGCTATAGCTATACTAAAGCCTGCTGTAAAGTTTAGTGGAATCAATTGTAGTTTTCCTCTTGCAGTGTATCTCTAGCAAGACATAGCAATGAGATAAGGGATCAGAAGTAAAAACCTATGTAAAACCAAAAAGGTTTTTTTTAGCCAGGAATGCAAAGCCTCAGTCCTAACCTCAGTCTTGGTGCTGATGAGTCGTGTGCTTTCTGACCCTTTTCCATGCCACATTTACGCCTGTTTGCTGTACCCGCGTTCAGAGTAAAGTCATTGAATGTTTGAGAGTCCTTCCTCCCGGGACAGTCCCGCTCCCGGTTAAACACCTCAGCCGGGAGGGCCGGGAACAGCGCTCCGGGCAGGGGTCACTCGCGGGAACCGGCCTGCGACAGCCGACCCCGGTCCGCATGGCTGTGCAGAGTTCATAGGGGGCTTTTCACTTCTGCCACCTGCCTATTCCAGTCGGGCGCCAGCCTTTCCAGGCTAGCCGCGAGCCCGGCTGGGCGGTGAAGGGGCGGGTGGGTGACACGGCGCCAAGCCGCCAGGGCGGCGGAGCCCCGGGCCGGCGCTGAGGCGGAGGCTGCGCCCAGTGGGTATAGCTGCTGCCGGCAGCCTCGGCCGCGGTGAGTGCCCCTGGGACGGGGTCCCCGCTCACTCTCAGTTTCGAGCTTCGGTGCGGTCTTTTGGCAGGGAAAAGGGGCGGGGGAAGGCGGCTCAGGACCGCCCGGCGGGGCCCCGAGCAGCGGCGGGCGCGGGCGGGAGCCAATGGGGGCCGGCGCGGCCGTGTGACAGGCGGGGCGGCCGCTGCCCCCGCCGGGCGGGGAGCCTGCACGGCGGCGCTTGGCAGCATCATCCGCGGCTGCGGGGCTGACACACGCCTCCATCCTCCTCTCTCCCGGCAGCCGCTCACACGCGCCTCGCCGCGGGCGGAGCGGAGCGGAGCGAGGGGCGCCGCGGCAGACAAAGCAAAGATGGCAGGGATCCTCGCCTGGTTCTGGAACGAGCGGTTCTGGCTGCCGCACAACGTCACCTGGGCGGACCTGCAGAGCACGGAGGAAGCCGTCTTCCCGCAGGCGGAGGACCTCTACCTCGCCTTCCCCCTGGCCTTCTGTATCTTCATGATCCGGCTTCTCTTCGAAAGGTAACGCCGAGCCCCCCGCGCCGCCCCGGGCTTGGCTGGGCTAGGCGGGCCCAAGGGCAGCTGAGGAGCCTTGTCAGCCCAGTGTCTTCCCCCGCCACTGCTTCTCTGCCGGCCTTACCGGGCCCTTATGTTCTCCCTGCCCCCTCGGTCGGTTGTGTAGCGGGCCCAATGCAGGAAGGCGGGAGGTTCGGGAGGCAGCCGGCGCGCCGTTCCCAATGCCTGCAGCGCGGCCCGGCGCGGGCGCTAGGAGGCGAGGTCTGCCCGGGAATAGGCGCAGCCCTCTCGCCACCTGCGCCGGCCGCGGCGGGCGGGGGCAGAAGGGCCCTCCGGCACCTGTGCGGATTGGGGCGCCTGCCCGCGACCCACGAGCTGTAGCGGGAATCTGTCCTCGTCCCTCAGGGAAGCTCCGCAAGAAGCGCGGTGGCGACGGGCCGCGGCTGCAAGCGGTCCCGGCAGGAGAGTTTGCCCGTGCCCGCGCCGCAGGGCCGCTATCCGGAGAGTTACCCCGGGCGAAGCCCGCGCTGTGTCTCCTGCACGGCCGGGAGCGGCGGCGGGGAGCTGGGGGCCGCTGGCGGCTGGTCGGCGTGGGCCTCAGGTGGGAAGGGGCAGTTCTTGGTGAGAGCAGCCCGGGGCAGTGGGGCTGAGCAGAGCTGTGCGTGGCCAGTGCAAATGGTATCAGTGAGCGGTCCGTGTCGAGTATTCGAACACTCCCGGGGCCGTCAGGATGGGGGAGCTCAGTGATGAAACGCGCCAGGCACTGTTCATCCCTGAACCAAATTCACCGCTCTTCGAGGTTGCTGAACTCAAGCCCCACGTTTCGCAGACACACAAATATGTATATATATATACTTAAACACAAGACGTCAGACTAGCCATCAGTCAGCAGTGACTATATTTTCTGTGAGTGTTTCCGTGCGAGTGCTGAGCAGGGGCCGCCTGTCACGGGGAGGCAGCTGAAGCCAAGTGGGTGCTCACTTGCGCACGCTGCTGCGCCGCCTGACAAAGGTGGTGTTCCCTCAACAGCAGAGAACAAAAGAACGATTCCTTATGCCAACACCTACGTGTTTTCAGTGTTGTCTTCCTAGGCATGCTATTAGGGTAGTCAAGGAAGATAAAGGAAGACCGGTAGTTACTGCGTGCCAGCGAAGGGCTGTAAAGATACTTTAAAAATGATAAAACAGTTGATTTGCCAGGTACCACCACATTTCCTAAGCATTCCCTCTCCCTGGATAAAACTTGCCTGTTTTCCTAGCTTGGTTGAGAGGACAATATTTGTTTTGCAAAACAAGCTGTCACAGGCTGTTGTTAACTTCTGTGTTGCTTTACAGATTTATTGAACAAGACAGCAGAAGTTGTCATCTGCCTGAAAATCTGAGGTTGTGAAAAGTTAATTGAAACAATTGAGTTAAATACTGCAATATAGTTACAACTGGAGTAATGTGAACAATTACAAGTATTTAGATGATGTCAAATCATTAATTTTTTTTCTTTGCAATCTGTATGATGTGTACTTTTGAGTGTTGAAAGTGGGTGCATGATATTGCATCTGAACTCCAATATGCATCACAGCAGGACTGTGTTTTGATGGAGGAGCAGTTAGTCAGAGAGACAGTTTCAGCCTCAAGTTAAATTCACATTTCTGCTAATTCTGATGTGGCTGTTGTTAGCATTGTAGAAGCTACTCTGATTATGTAGTAGTTTGTATCCACTTACTCTGGTTATTTTTTTCATTCATTTAAAGTAATTTTTAATTTTGCAATGCATTATATTTTTGAGTATTAGTTATACATACAGATGAGAATATCAGCGCTTTTTAAAATTCTCTTGTTTCATTAGACTGATTTTGAAATTTATATCTAGAAATGTGTTCTGCTAGCCTGATTGCAGGTGAGAGACCTCCCAAGATGTTTTATTAACAATTACTTAGGTATGTATTTTTTCCTTTTAAAATTAAAATAAATTTCAAAACTCCTCTGTGAGAGTAGGATCAGGCAGTTTTGTGTGGGATTAATCCACACGGCATGGTACAATAGGGATTTTTCATGTAGAGCATTTTACTAAAGCAGGCTGAGCAAAAGCAACTGGACCTGTTTCCACTGTTAAAGGCAGGGGGATTGTATATGACCTCGAATGAGGGAATGATCAAGCCTTGTTATTGCTTATTGCTAATTGGTCTTTTCAGATTTCTGTGCTTTTGTTGTTGGGAGCTACAGAAATGCTTCATGCATATCATCAATTAAAGGTCTGCAATTATATAAGATTTAGAAGGGGGAAGAGACGAATATCTTTAAAATTGATTTTTTTTTATTTCTTCTGTGTATTAAAACATGTTTTTCTTTCAAAACTGGAGTTGTGGATGACTCATGTACATGCTGCATCCTGCAACATGCCCTTGCAGATATTTAGCAGTTGCAATGGTAGCAGCTAAAGAAAAAATAAAAATAGATTCTGTAATACATTTAAAAAAACTTTTTATTTTAAATAATTTGCAGATTTATTTTAGATCTATGACTGAAGTATTTGTAACATCAATGTATTCTCTATTTGGTTTTGTAAGATACCCTAACTCTAATACAGGTGCTCTCATAATTCTGTATACTGGTAGGTAAATAGACACAAGGTGTTAGGAATCTGATTATGTGTTTTATATCCATTATTTTCAGACTGCTTCACAGCAGCTCACTGCTAGGCTGCTGGAGTAATGTGGTTTACTTTGCTTCATAGGAAGGGTCACTAACTTAATGAATCCTCACAGAAGTAAGAAATATGGTTTGGGGGAGTTGGACTTCACATGTCTTTGCTTATAAAGTTCTTGACATGTTTGGGGGATACAACTTGCAATGCCAGAAGTTGACATACATGTTTATATTCTGTATACATATGTATTTGTGTGTATATATTTGCAGGTAGAATTGAAATGATAGAACTTGGAAATTTTGTTCTTTACATATACACGTATTATTTACAGATTATATTACAAATCCTACGGGGATTTTTGTTCTTGTTGTTTTGTTACTGGTTTGGTGAATCAGCTAACCAAGCCAAGAAAATAATCTAGACACTTCTTAATTTTTTTTCTCCCTTCAAATGAGCTACTTTTTATTGATTGCCTTGTTCTGCTATCCCTGACGAGCCCTCTTGAATGAAAGGAGAGTGTAGATTAGAACATTAATTGTATGCTCAATTGTTTCAGCAAGTGGATATGATGATGATGAGTGCTCCTGAAATAAGCTTTGGTCTGAGGTGTAATCTCATAGACATGAGATTTAGTGGATGTATCTACTGAGGTTATCATAGTTATGGATGAGATATTAAAATACTCTAACAGCCTTTTCTCTTTTTCCTTCCTTCTCATTCATCTCTTTCTTTAAACACAAAGTACCTTTTAGAAAACTATAATAACTAAGCACAAAGATAGTGTTACCTAGTAATTTGGAAGACGGCAGGAGTTTAGCAATGCAGTAGTAATGTGGGAACATATTTCCCCATAGTATGTATCCATTTTGTGTGTCTTACTACTTTATTTAAAGGCATGTAAGCAATTAAGGATACCCCCTGTACTATACAATGCCTTCAGATAATGCAAGTGCTCAATAATAAGTCTCTGTCTCCCAGGATTCTTTCCAGTTCTAGCGTGGGAAAGACAGGTTAAAGCTGAAGTGAAACTGGTCTTACTAGTAGCAGGGTGTTGTCATTTTGATTGCCCTAAAAAAGATAAAGAAACACCTGTTATTCTGGGCAAATACAATTTTTCTTCTTTTGTTTATGGGATAACATGGCTCTTCTCCCTCTGCACTAGACCTCACTGCTCAGAAGCAGCATCCTTTCCTAAACTCCTAAGCATGTCTTCTGTGAGGAGTATGTGCTTAAACAAAAACAATATTCACTCAGCAATCGGCGTGCTCGTTGGACACAAAGCAAGAGCATAACACTTCTGTTTTAGAGACTTCTCTCAAGGGAGAAGTTGACTGAATAATCCAAAAGGATTCCTGACTAAACGGATTTCTGATGTGGTCCGGCAATCTTCTGAGTCAAGTGGTCTGATATTACTGCTTTCTTCACACTTGGCTCATCTATTCAAGTTAGTCGTATTTCCTCTTTGCACTGTAGTTGCACTATATTTTATTTCCCTCGTCTTGTAAGCAGCAGTTTGGGCTCAGATCTAATGAGATCACTCCATGAATCAGCAAACGAGGCTTATACTGCTTTTATTGTCATCTGGCCTTTATGGGGAGCAGTTCTCAAAGGTGATGCTGATATTCTGCAGTTGATGGAATGGCTCATAAGGTCAGAGATAGCTTGATTATATATAGCAACAGCCCTCCAGCTGCACTGAGTTGAACTGAACCAGCCACATCATTTACTATTACTCCGATCAGGATGCTGTAGACATTGAGCAAGTGGAAATTCACAGCTTTTATATGAAACTTTGCTTTTATAATGATAATTCAGCCTCAAAGGTAACCTCAGCGGACTCTCATTTAGTATGACACAGTAGAATTCCTAGTGGATCTGGGTGACACGATCCAAGGACTGTATGGGCATGTATATGTATTTTTGGCTAACTATAAAAATGTATTTGGATGACAATACATACAGTCTTACACGTGTTTCTGGTGTGTCGTGAATACATACAGATTTGATTTTTGTACTTCCTAGGACATCTAGTATCGGTATTTTTTTACAACAAAAAGGAGGCTAGACAGGATACAAATTTTGGAAGACAGTGTACAAACTTGCTGCACTTCCAGCAACCCAAAACTTTATCTGGGGAGGTTGGGTGGAGCACTGATGGTTATTTCTGTCAAAACCTTTTTGTAGGCTGTAATATTTATAGATTTTTTGCTTACTTCCCTGTGTGTTAGGCAATATCTGATCATTCAGGTGTAATTCACTTGTGTGTAAGTGGATGCATGTGTTCACTGACAATAACTTTCTCAGTTCTTTCTCTATTTTTTTTCATAATTTATTTTTTTTATAAGATGACCTCTAGGGCTTTTTCTTTTTGCATGGTTACTACCTACTAAATGCTTAATTCCGTTGAAATTGAATAGGATATTGAAATTCCTAACTTCTGTGAAAAGACAGACACTGAAAAGAAAATAACTGAAAAAACTATTTCTTTTCAACTTTAAACCAATTTATTTTTGAAAAATAACAATAGAGCCTTAGCAGTAAATAGCTGTAAAATGCATTTATACCTTGCTGATTGTACTATCCATTTCTCTGTATTTTTTTAAGTTACTAATTTTCTGTCATTTATCTTTTTCCTTATATAACCAGTTTTTGTTTCCTAGGGTTGCAGGGTTGAGCTTCAGCCACTAACACATGCAGATACTTCCCAACAAAATGATTGTTTTACCTGGAGAGCTGTTGTCTGTCTTGGCCTGCCTGTCTTACCAGCTCAGACCAGTGCAGGGTACGCTCATGCACGCTGATCCTGCCAGTACTGGCTGGTGCACATCTCTGTTGTGTAATGTAGTCGTGTGTTCACACATAAGCTTAGAGTGTTCCTTTAAAAGAAGGTGGAGTGGATAAAATGCACTCGGTTTGTGTGCGTATAGGGCGCATTAGTGTCAATCTTAAAATTAGGAGTTAAATGGGAAATGCGTGGTGAGCTCCAGAAGAAAATGCCATTAAATGATTCCTAAAATATCCACGTGAGAGAAGTATGACAGCTAAACCACAGCTCTGCCAATGGAAGGATTTCAATGACAGGTCACTAGTAGGTGCTGGGAGCCTATTACTGAGGCAGAGCCACTGTTAGTGGGGTTTTGTCTGAGTGCAGGTTCCAGTTACTGGTAGGAACTCCAATTTGCTTCCTGCCTGGATTCCTGTAACCACGAAATTGGATCCAAATTACCTGTGTCTCTTTTTGCTGCTCCTACTTCTGCCTCTGTCACTGATTAAAAGGCATTTGCCAAGGATTTGCTCTTGGAAAAAGAGCTTCTGGTATGCTGCCCCTTTCTACACATTTACAGACCAGTGTCTTACTAGTCCATGCAAAATATTTAGTAAATGAACATTTGGGGTATTCTGTTCCCTTAAATCTACCTTTTTTTTCTGTCAACATGGTTGACACCTGAGCTGAACAGTGTTTATTTGACCATATTTTGGTGGGGGAGGGGAGAGGTTTGTTCTTTTTTCTCAAGTTGTTAAATATCCCATGCCTGCAGTAGGTTGACAGTTTATTAGCATTTGGTGTTTCTGTGCCTGTCTGAAGGTGGTCTTGGAGTTTTGAGAAGAAAGTTAAAATTACAGCATCAAAGTATGTAGCTTTCAAAAGTGATGTAACCTTATATAATATCCAGTAGTATGCTTAAGACTGTAGTTGACGCCTTATGGACAATCAGATGAATGTGATGTGTATGAACAGTTCCTTGGAGTTGTTCATTGATTGCTTGGTGTCTCCCACCAGAGTGACTTCCTTCACTCACTGGGCACTTACAGATTTTGGGGGACATCCAGGTCAAGGGAAAGGAAGGGAAACATGCGGGTCTCTGATCATTTGAAACAGGAGGAATCACTAATGTCTTGCTTTAAGTTGAGCAGTTTCTGACAATCAGATGGGCTGAGAACTTCTGTCCTCTGTGAGGAAGTGCTTTTAGCACATAGTCCTTACAGAAGACTAACTCTACATCATATGGCATCGACCAGTTTCTCTGAAGTAGTCAAATTGCAGCCAGGGTGGGAGAACTGGAGTATTTAGCACAGTCAGTTGTAATCTTAGAGATGGTTTTCAGGTGGACCTGTAATGCAAAGCTGTGACTTCTGCACAAAAAACAGAGACTAAACTGTAATGTTTTTTCCTGTGTAGTTAATACCTCTCTTAATAGCAAATTCTGCTGTTGTTAAGCTTTAATATTTCTGAGCAATTGTAAAGCTTCATGTAACTATTAGTGATGTAGCACAATCAAATTTTAACTCTCAAGGTAATTGTACAATTACTAGGAAAGTTTAAGAATTGTGAAGGAATGTAACGTCCAGCTAACCATGTTAGGTATTTTTTAATATGTAAGATACCTATATATTTGTATATTGGCTATTAATCCAGGTTATGTTTTGCACAGGGAGGAGTGAAATGCTAAGGTTCTCCAGACTACCTTGTATTAATGAAGTATCTTTCAGGTTCACTAACTTAGAATTCATTTTAATGTTGTAAATGATGCACTTTAAAGTTTGGTCTGAAATGATGAAAAGCCTTCTTTGCGCTCACAGGTCACACTAGGATAGTTAAAGCAAAATACCTAAATCACTTGCATTTTTTCTCAGTGCAAGTGCAGTAGAAGCTTCCTTTTAGTAATATCTTTGCTGTATTGGTTTCTCCTATATGGATGAGGGCAATAACCTATAGTACTATATTAAAAAAAATAAATCTAGCTGACATAGTGAACACTGGTGCACAAACAGAGGTTAGAGCTTGGAATGTGTTCATTGGCATAAAATCTTACATTCTTGAGGCTGTTTGAGTATTTGTGCATGCAGTAGTGTTTGTCCATCATTTGCAAAAGCTGGTAGCTCTATTTTTATCAGTAGTGAAATAACATTACGTGTGGTGTCATCACATGTGCTCACTTCCCATTTGCCATCCTCTGAGATAAACTTAGTATTTTTTAGTTCCACAAGCAGAAAGAGAAAATAGGCTTAATAGAAATGATGCTGAAACCCTCGCTTCAACACTGGGATTTCTTCACTTCCTTTTCACCTCTCTTCCTGACTGAATTCAGTTCTAAATGACATTGTATAGATACCTGAACTTCCACTGGGACTGTTGTTTACCATGTCTGTGGGACTTTCATCTTTTCACTGAGAAGAGAGTGGAAGACTACTCTCAGTTCATACTTTCCTATGGTGTTTGACAGAACTTCAAACTATGAAAACTGCTTTTACACCAATACTGTCTACCTTGAAATGGTACAAATGAGATAAACTGCCTAGGCCAATGAAAGATGTTTTCCTGCAGTGGCAGGGAATTGCTTATTTGGAAATAAGACTGTCCTCTATAGCTCAAAGTAAAGAGCCTACTCAAAAGCAGCTCCTGATCACAGAAGTAATGTGAAAGGAAGATCAGAGTGGTGTGTTGTAATACCCCTTTTGCTTGCTGTTCCTCATGTCTGTTGTGACTGTGTGATGTGTCTATTGCTGAGACGCAGTTGCCTCTGTAGTTGGAGAAACACTGCTTGGTGTGCTTTTATTAAGGGGACTGCTTGAACAGGGTATGTTCCTTAAGATGCACAGAAATTAGCCTTGAGATGGCAACTGCTGAAACTTTGTAAGTGGGCAGCATAAATGTTGAATGCTAGTCTAAACCAGTGGGCATTACAGTGTGACAAAGGAGACAAAATTAAATCTACATGAAATGAAAGTGAGTTCAGAAATTTTTGGGGTGGTGGGTGAACTCAGGTAGCACTTCTCAGCCAGGAGGAGACTCGTGCAGCTGGGGAGCTGGAGAGCTCCAGCCTCTCATCAGTTGATTGTCAGGGCTGTGGCTCTCTTGAGCTCTGCTATAGCAGATGAGACCAGTGCTTTATCAAGACCAGAATCCCCCTTGCAACTGGTAAGACCAGTTGCTTCTGTTGAAAACAAAGTTCTAGGAAATGAGTGGGTCTTGAATATATGCTTGTTGACAAGCTTTTCTGCATTTGTCCATTAGATTTTCTTAAACTTCTGCTTCAATACTTGTGGTTGTCCAAAGCAAGCTGCTGGATGACAAGATCAGGTCCAGTTGGGTATAATTAATTCCTGTTATGGGCATCATGTTGGAAAGAAGCTGTTGAGAAAAAGAAAAGTAGGTGGTTAGACCACAAGCAGAAACGTGTTGTGTATGTATTGAAGCAATAATTGAGTGGTAATTGAGTGGTTGATTCTTATCTGTCAAGTTTTCCCACACAGTCATATGAGAGAAGGGTGAGAACTGATATGCTAAGAGAGTAGCTTGAAAATATAAACAGTTCCAGCGCCAAACATTTCCCAGTATTACAACACTTGTGCTAAATTAACAGTGATTGCATTGCTGTGATGATGACAAATTGAACTGTAGATGGAGTCCTGGGAGTGGTGGTGGACAAAGATTCTTCTTAGTGGTGTACAGTGAAAGGACGAGAGGCAACAAGCAATTGATATGCAGGAAATTCTGTTTAAACATAACAAACTTTTTCTTGGGATGGTGGTGAAACACTGTGACAGGTTACCCAGGGAGGCTGCGGAGTCTCCAGCTGTGGACGTACTCAGAAAACATGGGCATGGTCCTGTACTAATGGACCGTCCAGCGGACTTGGTGATCTCCAGAGGTCTCTTCCAACTTTGGCAATTGTGTGAAATCATAAACCTCACTGAATGGCATCAGTGCAGGGCTCCAGGGCGCTCCTGAGAGCTACGTCTGGATGAAGTTTGTAAACTGTGTTGGAAAACTGAGTAGGAGGGAATTAAGTTGAAGTTCACTGTAAGCCTACAGAAGAAAATTAGGGCAGAGCACGTAACATTTGATCAAATGGACGTCTGGATTTTCCATTTTCTGTAGGATGGGTCTTTTGATTTTATTGTAGTCTGATGTGTGAACAGATGGGATGTAAATTGAGAAACAGATGTGGACCTCCTCTACCTAAGACAGGAATTCACTTATGGGTACCCAAAATGAAGTCTGAGTGGCTTTGAAATAAACACATTCTGTTCTTTTCTAGGATCGATGCTTTGAGTCTCATACAGCATAAAATTTGATTATAACAGGCCATTTTGAGGATAATTTTAGGGTTTTTCCCCTTAAGTTGTTTCTTCTCAACACTGCAATATCTTTAAGATAATTTTGGTTCTGAAAAAATTCACAGAAAGAGGTGCTTAGACACAGAAAACAGAAATCATATGCCTTACTGGAAAAGATTTTATTCCCTTTGTGTTCAAGACAAAAAGAGTAAATCAGACTTATGGGAAAAAAAGAGAGAAGCCAGTCTTTAGTTTCACATTCACTAATTCTTTATATTGTTAATAAAATGCATAGTTGAAAATATATTTGTATGTGTGTGTGACAGAGAATGTTATATACCACAGTGGCATCATGTCACTCTGATGCAATGTGCTTTTTTCTATTTTATTTTAAATATCATTACATTAAAAATAGTCATAAGGAGTGAATGTCAAATATTGACTGGTCTAGAAAATGAGGTATTTCAAAATGTCACTTGTTGGGGTGATAATGAAACAGTTTGATATTTGACACAAGAAACACATCCTATCTCCTAACTGGAGGTACTGTTGTGTGCTAATCTGGAATTGTTATTTTCTAGAGCATTTATAGGAAACATGAAAAATACTTGGTTTTCTTCCAGTTTGGAATGAAACGGAAAAGTTAGAAATGTCAAAATTTCATCAGGAACAGATGTCCTGACTTTCAGCCAACACTGATAAATGGGTTTGGTTACCAAGACAAGGATGTAGAGAAAAATTAGATCTCTATAGCATTGCCAGCCTCCAGAAGCATACATTTTTCACCAGAGTTAATCAGTTTGTATCTGTATGCATGATGCACAGAAAGTTTCATAGTGTTTTTCTGTTTGTTTGTTTTGTGTTTTATTGGAGGAAAAAATTACCTCTTAACAGGTTGATTTTCTTGAAAATAGGCTGATGGTTTGTTAGAGTTATGGCAAGAGTTTGAATCTCTAGGCTGACATTAACCTTCAGTTGTCAAGATGAAAAGTGCACTGGCAGAAATAGAACACTTCTTGCTTACTCTTCCCTTGAGAGCTCACTCCAAGGTTTGAAGAGAACCTAGCAGTTTGTATCCATCACATAAGAATTACTTGTGTTTTGTCTTGTTTCCCAGTGGGAATATTCAGGTGTAACACCGCAGTGGTTTAGAGCTTTAAATACTAATAACAAATCTCCTAAGTAAGTTGTCTCAAAGGAAAGAAAACTTCAAATTTATCTTGCAGCATCTGCTTTTACACTTATTTTTAAGGGTTCTCAAGTGTTTCAAGCTGATCCTAATTTTATCAAGAATCTTTCTCAGTTTGGTGAAAAACAGTGTATTGGTCAAAACCCTTCATGTGTTTATCAGGAACAAACCATAGCTTCTTTCACATTTTCTTTCTGTAAAGTCCTGTATCTATGCCAGGAAATATTTTTTTTAATGGTTTGAAAATAACCCAAGTGCATTGACTAAGAAAACGACATCTGCTAAATAATCTGCCATCCTCTTCCAGCTCTCAGACTAGAGCACAGCACACGGAGAAACTATATGCAGAGAAGGAGGTATCTGTCAAAGCAAGGATGTTGCCAACTATGCAGTTCACAAAGAGATTCTTTGATTTCAGTCCTCCATATCCAGTGTTTTGTGTACAATATGCAAAGGACTTCTGCTTCCCTTGGAATACCTGTGGCTGACTTGAGACCTTGACCACAATAAGAAGGTGTTATTATGGACTTTGTTTGACTTTTTTGTTTATTTATGGTGCTGGGTCTCTGTCTTGGGGAAGGCTTGTTGGAATGAAGAGCCAAGGCAGTAGCATCCAGCATCTTACCTTTTCTTCTTGTTCTCATGTAGAAATTTCATATAAAAAGCTAGATTAGATCATCTTCATATATAAAAACAGTCATTGGAATCCAGGTATTACCACTTGCATCTTGTGTTCTTTTTCAGACTTGTATTAACTTCACTTGGGCTACTGTGAACCTCTTGCAGAGCTTTAGGCCTGCCTGGTGCACATGGACTGGTAAATCCTTGGTCATACGTGATAAAATAAAGGTCAGGGATTTTCACGCTCCCTACCTAGTGACTCATAGAGTTTCCTGTGAAATATCCTGGAGTCCATACATCAGACTAGTTGTTGGTCTTCCAACATCAGCATTTGTTTTCCTAGATGAATTTTAATGTAAAAAGGGCATTAATTTTATGAAACTGTATTACATGCATAAAGAGAGTTTTGTCACATAGCCTTATTGGATTACTTGCATACAGTAAGGTCTGCTGGTGGTGTAAATTAGTTTCTTTGAGGGTGGTCAAACTGATCTGAGGATCTGTATTACGCTTAAATGTAATTTATTTACTCAAACGTCCCGAGTCTGATCTTATGCCAATA
Organism: Edolisoma coerulescens; assembly: GCA_013397115.1. NCBI lineage: Eukaryota > Metazoa > Chordata > Aves > Passeriformes > Campephagidae > Edolisoma > Edolisoma coerulescens. Next base: position 1,229,254 of record VWZW01006491.1, on the reverse strand, counting down.
TAAATCAGAAATCAGCTTTTGCTGAGTTCTGGTGTTTTACCAGCATATAACTTCGTGAAAGACCAGAAATTTTATGACATTGTGTATGGTCGTGTGTAGCCATGGGGTTTTAGTGATGTAGTAATCTAATCTAGTATTTAAGTTGCTGTTTTAGTAATTAGGAAGCAGAAAAAATTCTACCTCTATACCTATATATACATATATGTAAATATATTTAAATATTTTATATGCATTGCATTTTTCTTTCCTTGACTAAGTGCCACATTTGCCCCCCTCTTCCATTTTTTTCAGGACTAGTAGTATGTGTGCAGCTATAAAGTATTCATTTTATCAGAAAATCTCACACATAGAAGGTTAGTTAACACTTGGTGTTAATTAGAATGACTTGCTCTTTTTTTCACAGAGTAAGAAGTGCTCCTGCATGCTGTAGGGTGATGGAGCAGTGAAAGGGACAATGTGCTGTCCTTGCTACGTCTTCCCTCAGTCCCTTTAACAAGAACATCTCTAATAGTGAGTACTGAGCCTGCTGCTCAGTGACAGGCTGCTGGTAAGCACCTTGTGGACCTTCCTGTGTCTTGCCTCAGTTCTGCTCTTGCACAAAGCTACTTTATGGTGGAGAAGAAGGTCTGATACATCTGTGCAGTGGTTGTAGCTCCTGTCCACACGTGTAGGGTGGCCTGGAAGTAGTATTCAGATGTTGCCCTAGCAGGCAGTGTGCTGCAACTGCATTGCTGTCAGTCCATGTGACAGGTAGCCTAATGTGAACCCAGGTGTTCTATGTGAACTGTAGTCACTGCCAGAGTAACAATATAAGCAGCTATTAAGAGCTCTGAGTACGAACAAACAGAGAAAGAAAAGTGTCATCCTTATGATGATGATCATCATGTTTGTTCCACATGTGATGATTTTGTGATTTAGAGAGTAAAACTGGGTATGTGTACATGTTGATATTAAAACAGGTTGTAGTGATGACCTCCATGACTGTCTCAACAAGTCTGCCACTCTGCTTCACAACAAGGCTTTTTTTGCCTTGCCTGGTGGTGCTGCAGGTATTTGTTTATATTGAATGACATAAAGAGGCCTCTGAATGAGTACACTTACATAATGAACAGCACATTCATTGGATCCACCCTGTATTTTCTTCCAGCTTCCTTTCACTGAGCTCTCCTCAACTGAAGGCTTGGCAAATGTTCCCTCTCAGCTTTGCCTACAGAAGAGCAGTTATCAACCAGAAAACTTAATCACAGGAGTGGGCCTTGCATCCTCCTGACCCTCTGCAGTTCTGGCCCATGGGAAAGTAATGAAAAGTATATTGGTCTGGTTTTGCTGTTGACATTGAAAGAGTGAGGCTCCTGACCTCAGAAGGTCTAAATTTGAGTATTACAGTCAAGCAGAGGACTAAAAATTAGTGTGCTTGTGTTTTCTGCTGATTATTTTGAGTAATCTATTATAGGGCCTGGGATCCTTTTTTTTATAATATGAGCATAACTACAGTAACTGCTTATTGCTTCTAAAAAGTTTTCGTATTGCTTAGTGAGAACTATCACTCAAGTGATAGCAAGATAGCAAGAAGTTTTTAGAACTTTATGCAGTTCTGCTGAACTCCTAAGCTCCTTTCCGCTTGGACAGTTTAGCCCAGTCTTACAGGTGCAGTTGCTACTGTCCTGGAATAATTTCAGAATGTGTCTGGGCTATGTGAGGATAGAGCAGAAGCAGGAAGATGGAAAATTTCACCTTCACACTGGAGTTCTATAGGATATTTTTCTCCCCCTCTCTTAAATAAGACTTACACGTATGAGGTCTCAGTGATTGGCAGTGCCCATCAACTGTATTAAGCATCCACTTCTAAAGGAGCACCATTAATCAGTCCCATTCCTGGTTTGACAGGGACAGACCTGGAAGAAGATGAAATTAACTACAAAACATACAGAGCTTGTGGGAATCCTTACCAGAAGTCTGGTTTGGAGAACTCAAATCTTGAAAAAAGGCAGCTCTAAGCTCTAGCAGCCGCTGGAGAGTTAGCTTTTCTTACTTCTTAACACCTTCTTAAATATTGTCTTGCCTGGAAATTTTGTAGCTTATTACTTAAAAGAAACAAAAGAAACTCTTCATGATAGCAAAATGCAAGCTGTCAGACTATCTTAATTTTAATGGTATCACCTTGCTTTACCCATCCATTTACAGGGTGCTCAGAAGAGTCAAACACAGGGGTTTTTACTTTCTTGTTTCTTACCTCTGAAATTGTAATAACAACAATAGTAGTAGTAGAGGTGATTATTTGCCTGTTTTGAAAGGGTGTTTTCAGATGCAGGTCTCTAAAGTGAACTTAATGGATATTAAGTTGAGAAAGGTCTTAGCAATAAATGATATGATGGCTGGGTCACTGGCTGTGTGTAATAAGGCTGTGTAAAGGTGAAAAACCAGCAGAAGGAAATGCTGATGCTGTTCCACACTAAACATGGTATAATGCTTGGCATGGAGACCTGTGAGTGGAGGAGGGCTGCTGTATGTGGCAGTGCTCTATACCAAAGGGATGTATTGTCTTTATTTGGCTAAAAAGAAATAATTTTTGGAGCTCATTAAAAATCTGTATTTTAATAATGCTTTTGGACACCTGAATGGTATTTAGGACACAAAATTAAAATTACTTACAAAGTTATTCTCTTGTAATAGTTGCAATTTTAATGAAGGGCTTTTTCCTCTTAGGCTTTATTTATGATGGTAGTAGCACGCTAGTGGAGTGTGCTTCAGCTCTCAGTTTATAGTTCTAGGTTTAGATCTTTGTCCTGCAGCTGGATTTTTTATGGTATAAAGAAAATAGTGATAAAATATAAGTTCTTTTGGTCCTACTGCAGAACAGGCTGAGTGAATTTGGCATTCCAAAGCCACTTAACAGTGCTAAAATAATGAGTAATAAAAGCAAAAGTTGGAATACTTCTGTGCCATCAATAAATATTTGCATCTCGGATGACTGATCACGACAAGTCAACCCCCTCATGAGAGTGAGTAATGTAGATAATTTTTGTGGAGATGCAGTGCAGCAACCACATGACTTGTGGTGTGACAATCTGCTGCTCTTCAATATCTTGACACTTCTGCTGCTTACTTGGAATTTAAAGTTTAGAGAACTAATTATTCACCAAATTCTTCCTGTACTTGCTAGGTAAAAATCATTAATGGAGAGGTTGAGGACCAGAGGTGGGTATGGGGCAGAGAAGCAGAATTGGAAGGAGCACACAGGTGTATTCTGAAGTGTGGGAGAGGGGTGTGGGACTAAAGATACAGTGTGTGGGGGGAAACATGACCATGATGTAAGTCTGTGCACTTGGGAAGAATGTGGTGTAACCAGGCATGCCCGTTTGTTTGTGTCACCAGAAACAATGTGTTTGCAACTATTCCCTTCAGATACACTTCTAAATTCAAAGGTATATGAGAACACTTATGAGAACACTTACATCCTAGGCAAGGAAGAGGCTTGATGTATGTATGTCCTGTCTTCCTCAGGTTGTTCATGGAACAGACCTGAAAATTCTTAAGAAGAATTCAAATTTTACTTTTTATTTTTTGGCAGTAAGAAAGCCATAGTGTTTGTCATTGCAGTCCTGTCCCACGTGGAAGGGTGTAGCATGCCCAGGCACCACCCCCACCTTCTTGCAGAATCTTTAATGAAGGCAAATGACAATTAATGCCAGCTGGCTAATGTGACCCAAAATGATTATGGACTGGTGTCTGTTTATCTCTGCTGATGGCATCTAGAAATCTGTTATTTGGGAGAGACAGCAGTCTTTCTTCTCTTTCCACATTAAGTCAATAATAACCTTCAAGGTTTAGTTGGAAAATGTAGGTACTGTTACTTCTGGGAGATCTTAGTGATAGATCGGATCCTTATCATTCACCAGAACCTTGGATGATCAATGAGACCAGGAACTGGTCGGAAAGGTAACTGAAAGGAAATACAGGAGATTTATGTTAAGTGTCATTAGGGAAAGTGATTTGCATCTGTAGAGGTTAAAAATAGTATTAAAATGAGTCAATTTCTGATTGGTGAGCTGAGAGTTCCAAGAACAGAGGAATTACAGCTGAGGTGACAAACCTCAATATAGCCAAGAAAAACAGGAGACTTTGAGGATGGAGCAAGTAGGTGAAATTTGAGTCTTGTGGGCTTTTTGCGGGCAAGAGAAACATTATTATTCACAGTGAGTTGTCTGAAGTGGACTTTTCTTTGCCCATTGCAACTGCCTGACAAACTCTGCTGTTGGCAAACCAGGACTGATGAAAGGATTCTTGATTTTAAGATAAACAACACTTCCAATCAGCTAGGCAAGGCATCCTTCATGTTGTTAAGCTATCACAATACGAAAGTACTGCTTAAATCATCTAGGGAACCTAATAGTGTGCTACTCTTATGACTTGATTAGCACTAGAAGTTTCTTTTATGACATTAAGAATAATGCCAAATAATTGTTCTTGTTTTATGCTGTACTGTAAGGAGGGCTATGTGCCTGTGTGTGTGAGAAAAATGGTAATGTTCTCTAGTAACCCAGAACAGTTATGATTGCCTGGATCATCTAGAAGCACAAGATGTTTTCAGCAATTAATTTATAGACTGAGCAGATGTTCATTATGGCAAGAACCCAATAAAGAACAAGAGCTGTTCTCTGAAAGACTCATAGATATTTTCCCAGTAACTGAGGCCTAGGAAAAAAAATCTGCGAATTTTATTTCCTTATTGAGAAACACCTATTTCAAAAGGGAGATCTTCTGATAAGTTTGTCATTAGACTGTCAGTCGTAAGATACGATTAGTGATCTAACAGAAGGAATTTAAACAATTGAAAAAATTCACTTTCTTTACTTAATACAGTTTGAATGTTCTTGAGAGCTATTGTTAGATTGTATAAAATGTTAGTTTGAGTAGCTTTTTTAATAAATGAAGGAAAAAGTAATTTCCAGCTTGATTTATGTAATTTCAGCTGGTATTTCAGAAGTAAAAATAACCTTTGTATCATATAGGAAGCAAACCTAGTTGACAATGTTGTTCTGCTAGACATCATTAAAGAACAGCACCAGTTTCTGATTGAATTGTGGAAAAAGAAACCATACCAAGGGAAATGAAGTTTCTCAAGTTATTGTACAATTTATCTATTGAATAGAATGGTGAAAAAACACCTTTTTCAATCTCAGACCATTTTTCTCATTCTGGGGCAGTATTTAAAAACGAAAGATAAATGAAGGAAGTATTATTTCGGTAAATACAGACACACTGTCTCACCACTGTTCAAAGGATTACCACAAAGTGAGTTTTGCATTTTTCTAGAAGCAAAAGATCTGTTTTAGACCATCATGCATGAGCACAGCTCAAGGAGAAATACTGAGCGTTAGAGAACAGGCTTCAAAACTGAGTAAGTATGCTGGATGTTGCTACCTGACAGTGTAGTGATTCTGGAATGTGTTTACTTGGCAATTTTCCTACAAATGCTTGTTTTTCCTACCTTGCTTTGTCAGCTCCTCATATGTACCTCAAGAATTTCATCACTACCATTTCTTTGCTTACCTTCTGATCCAGTATACATTCAACAGAAGGTTCAAATTCCAAATGTCTTCCTGGGTTCAGGTCCAAGATGCTTCCCCCCTCTAAATGTGTCACTGTCAGAAAACCTAATGAAACAAACATGAACCAACAAGCCAGAAAGAAAGCCCAAACATTTTCCTCAGGATTTCCATAGTTGTTTATCTGAGGTACTGAGGCAATAATTGTTTATGTCTTGCTGAGTTAAGGGTGAAAAATTATTCAAGACAATGAAAGTTCAACTGAACTGCTATAGGTAAGATACTACTCAGAAACAAAGGCTAAATGGGGCTGATTTAGATGAGTTATGTGTAGCATAGCCTTAACTTCAAAGGAATTTAGCCAAAGGCAGGAAGGGTAAAAGTAAAAAAATCATCAAAGACAAAGGCTTCCTGTGCACATTCTAGAATTTAGGATGCGTCTGTGTAGTCTGCTACTCATCTGTGTACTGTGCTCCAAATGACTTTTCTGGGTGGTCTGTGATAGTCCTGGGTTTGCTGGTGAGAGAAAAAGGCTTTAGCAGCACAATAGAAACTCTGCATAGCACCTGTGTGTAAAGTGAAATTATGATGATTTCCACTGATTTGACCTAAGATGGCTCAAGACTGGTTGTGGATTTTGCCAGCCAGATCTGCACGTGTCACATTCCACAATGGTCATTATTTTCCATCAAAGCAAATGAACGAGTCACTCCTGCCTAACAGCAGCACCTTCCCCTCTGCCCCCAGCACTTGCTTTCCCACCACAGCACTGGAGGCCCTTGGCTGCTGTCCCAGTCCTCCTCTTAGGGAAGGCAGCAACAGCAGCAGCACACAGGGCTGCTGTCACCACATGGTTAGAGGAGGTGCTTGCCAGTAAGAGTTGGGACTGGGCCCCCCCAGCCTTCAGCTGTCAGCCAACGTCCTGTGGCATTCAGCCGTATGAAGGTTGTGGTATGTGGCTTGCCAAACCAGTTAGGTTGGCCATCAAGTCAGGAAGTTGATTTCTTCGCCTTCTTGCAGGAACTTGTCATGTAGCATATTGCATGTGGTGGAAATACGGTTCAAGAGTGATTTGTTTTAGTATTTGCCTGATACAAAATGGCATATCTTTTTTTTTTTTAAATGATGCTGAAATAGAGTGCCTTCTGTCTCTGCAACAGAAGGAGAGAAATGAATAAAAATGAGTAAGCTGCGATTGGACTGACTTGGTCCCTACATGTTGTGAAGATTTAAAAACCCGCTTAATGCCTTTCTGACGGTGAATATATGAATTCCAGTGTGTGAGTCCTTTTTTCCAGAAGAGAATTGTTTAAACTTACAGAGGGTGATGAGTAGATATAAACCTAGTATTACAGTTTCTCTTTGAAATCTAGTGTCAAAATGGAGATGTTTATGAGATGTCTAAAACTGTTCACCATGAAGCCATACAAAATACACTAGCAAGATGTCATTAAAAGCGGCAGATGCTATTATGGTTTTGCTGCAAGCACAGCAAAAGTGAAAGCACAGCAATTCCTCTATTTTTGCCTCTTTCTAGCCTATATTTGTCTGCCTCTTGCCCCTTTCCTTCTGCTTCTATTTTCCGACATGCATCATTTATTTGCTTGCTAATGGACCCTAGTAGCATAGAGTACATGTGTTCTAGGATTAGAATTTGTGAATAGGAAAGACTATAATGATTTAATTTTTCCCCCTTCCATCAGAAGTTGCATAGATGACCCCCCTGATATGTACCAGGCAGAAGCAATTTGAGACCTGCATGACAGGTCTGTTAATTGATTCCTTCAATAACTACTGAAATCTAAAGGGGAGGAGGGCTGGGGAGGAATGGCAGTGAGGCTGACTAGCAAAGGATTTGACCTAGTTTTTTCAATCTGCATGGCTGTGCAGACAGACTCAATTATAAATCTGCTGCTTTAGAAGAGCTTTTATTTTTTTTCGCCTGTGTAAACAGCTGCCCTGATTTTGAGTGTTCAAATTTGGTGTGTTAAAATGTAAAATTTTATCATCATTGTATATAGTGTCATGAAACATGCATGTGTGGTGAGGAAGTAAGGGTAGGCACCTGCTTCCCTTGGATTGCTGTGGGGTTTGCTGCATTCTGCCCTGCTGCTCGATCTTCTCCTGCGTGACATTACACGCTTGGTTTTTGTCCTGCCTGCAGTATTACTAAGTATGTGAAATACACTCACTCTACTTTGTGTAGGAGTTATGTGATACTGCTTTGCACACAAAGCTAAAGGAGGCTGAAAGAATATTTTTTTAAAGCTTTTGATAACATCTCTAATCATTTGGTCTTCTTGTATCTATTTATATCACTTGCCCTGGCCTTTGCTTGGTTTGCTTGTTTGTTTATTTTTCTTCCCTTATTTAGCAGTGAAGCACCAGGGATTAGTACTAAATTTTGCAGCAGCATGGGGATTCATGACAGGCTTTGACCAGAGCTTTGATCCTCCAGATGCTCTGAATAAACATTACAACAGACATTTGAAGGGGGATATTCAGTTGCTGAATAGGTTTAGGTATAATGTTTTTCTTCCTTTTGATCACATATTCCTTCTAGAGCACTTTGTTAACTGAACATATGGCTCTGGTGTTGGCCAACAAGGGATTTTTTACCTGTTCTGCATTTTTTAATAACTAGTTTGGTTCTTGAACCGCTTGCATCTGCTACAGGAAAACCATACCCAACTGAAAACCAGGAAACTGACTTCTGTTCCTGAAGCTGCTGTGAGATACAGCTGAAACTGTGTCAGGAGATTGCATAAACCCATCCTCCTGGTTACAGCCTGGCTTGCTATCTCTCTGTCCCGAGGCTCTCTTTCATTGTGCTATAGGCAATGGCCCTGGAATTTAGCTTTATGCAGCTTTGCAGTTTCTCACTGTTTGCTTGTGACCTCTGCTCCGTTATGGCACTGGCTGTGGCTGCAGTGTTGGTTTGTGCCAGCTGGAGAGGCTCTTGAAAAGGGCAAGAGTTTGCAGCTCTCAGCTGGCAAGGAGAGGACCTCAGTGATGGGGAAAGAGCAAAGCAAAGGTGGTGCTTGAACCAGGGGAAGTTCTGTAGGCTTCATGGGAGCTCCTCAGGGGTTCTCTCTGGTTAGCCAGCCTGTGTGTGTCAGTCAGCAGTACTCCCCTGCATTAGGCCTGGAAATGGATGCATGCTGCTGTGACCTTGGTGTAACACCAGTCAGCAGCCCTCCTTCTTCCACCCCACTTTGGTTTGCAAGTGCTTCTCTCTGAAGCTGGAGAGATACCCCTGTAGGTAGAAGCTGATCTTGCAGTGGAATAAATTCATCACTGTTTCCTATTCTAAAGTAAAATTTGGGATTATGTCATAGTCCAGGGTATTCTGAAGACTTTTGCTTTTCTTTGTGTGCCTGGCCGTAGCTGGTGGAGTCAGCAGTCGTGCTCTTTGGGAGCCAGGCTGTGTCAGTAACATTTCTCTAGGGGATGATGACTGACATGCATGTCAAGACAGTGACTGTCAGCCCCTGGAGCTGGAAGGAGGTGCCTGCTCACAGGTGCTGCTCTGAGTATCCTTCTGAGGCATCGTATCTGCTGGCCTGACATTCCCAGTCCTGTTCTAAGTGAGCTATGGTCTTGGGCTGAGATACTTCATCGTGTATCTTGGATGTAGACTTCATGTCTAATTTGTTCTCAAGGGAAGGCAGAGTTTGATCTATGATTCTCTGTTAAGTCGATAATTACCACGTGCTCAGTGCTTGCAAAGCCTTGCTGCAGTTCAGGTGCTGTGCAGATACTTAACTGATGTGCATGCTGAGTGTTTTGGAATGTATGCAACAGGGAATTGTGAGGGCCCTGGCAGCACACTGGCCAAGTGCATATGGTGGGCTATAAGTTTATAACATTTGTGTTTGCCTGGGCAAATAGACTGTTATGGGCAAGGCTTCAAAATGAGTCCTGCAGTAATTCCTACTGGGGTATTTCCCCTCCCTATTCCATCTCCTCCTTTCTTTGTCCTCTTGCCAAGTGTACAGCACTCCACAGTTCAAGTGCAGCAATATTACACATGGCTAATCTCTAACCCAGCTGGGTGAGAGACTGGCTGTCGCTTCCATTTCAGTTGTCAGATGAACAAACTCGATAACGTTCTGGATAGACTTTGTGCTTTTCTGGCCGAGCTGCCTCATGATTGCCCATGCGCACCAGAATGCTCAGTTTACTGCAGTACCCAGAGCAGTGGGAAGAGCTCTGAAGATCTGTGGAAGAGCTGATCCCCTACAAGGCAGTGTGTTCGTGTTTTAAGTTCTGCTGGGAGGGTTTTGGTGGTTGGGCGAGCTTAGCCTGTGCCTTCAGAAGCATGTACACTGCTGCTTTGCTGAAACTGCACCCTGTCATTGCTGTCACAGCTTGTTTTAATGCATTTTTTTCCTTTCGTCTTTTTATTTATACTCTTAAACAAGAATTATTCAATGACTAATCTTAGAAATTATGTTTATTGCCATTAAAAAAATTAAACTGATGATCTACAATTGTGTAAAAATCTTCTATAATGATAGAACTCATATGGGTTCCCAGTTTTGGTTTTCATCCCAAGCAGCATGCGCTGTGGTGTGTTTTGAAACAAATAAATAAGCAAGACAGTTCTAATGATCCAAAGGAGATGGAAAGGCTTATGGCACCCTGAACAGGAATAAACAGAGTGACAAATACTTGCCACTTGAAGGTTTTAAGTAACTGTTCTCTTAAAAGTAATTTGTGATCAGCCAGGGCAGATAAGTGCTCTGTCTAGTTTTCAGCATGAGGGCATCCTTCTTTTCCTTCTTTTTCAAACTCTTAATAGTAAAAAAACACCTTTTGTGTTATGATTTTAGCATCACTTATTTGTGGCATCTGATAGCAACCACTAGGGGACAACGTTACAGTGACAGGCTCCCTCAAGTACTCACCTGCCCAACTTTTTTTTTTTTTCACCTTCTGCTGGTAGAAGTGGGCATTTATATTGCAATACTGTTAGGGAATCATGTTCTAGTCAGGTGCCCTTTAGTCAGGTATCATTTGAAGTTGTAGTGTGCAAAGTTGCTCACAAAAATCTTGTAATGAACTAAAAGAAACTATGTTTGCAATAGTTTCTGGTGTGTTTTGATGTAGAAAATACACTTGCTTATGGATCCAAAGTGTAAATCATTCAGAAATGCCCAAGATATTGAGATTACTTCTTCTCTTTTGTTTGACTTACGCTGCAGCATGTTCAAATGCTGTCAAAAGCGGTGAGCCAGCGTTGTTGTCGCACGGTGAGCTCCTCTGGATGCCTGGTAGCTGTGCATGCAGCTCACCAGTGCATCCTGCAGCATGGCTCCCTTCCCTGGCTGAGGTTTCTGGCTGCAGCAGCCCAGGGAGTTGTTTCCAAAGAGTCGTTTGGGTGATCCGCTAACAAATCCTATTATTAGTTAATAGGATTTGTTCTTGCACTGTTTTGTCCGATCACTAATTGTTTATCATGCATTAGGGGTACAATGAGATGCCTGTCAGCTGTGTTTTGAGCTTTTTGTGTGCAAGACTCGTTGTTTGCCTGTGATGGCAGCTTTTGCTTTGGGACAGCCTTAGTGCGGAAGGCAGAAAACATAAGGCTCTGCATTTCAAACACTGCAGTGTAATATATCCTGCACTCTGGTGGGCACTAGCTTCCCTGGCTCCCCAAAATAGGGTCAGAGGGTCAGTAAACTCATTTAGGAGGGCTGGGTGTTCTGCACTTCTGCATGCAGTCCGCAGCTGCCTTCCAGATTGCTTCTCTGCCTTTCTGAAAGAGTGTCCTGCTGAACTGGCAATCAAACAAGAAAGCATCAAGAAAATTCAGCAGTAGAATAGAAAGGTGAAAATGTAAAGGAAGACTTGCAAGCTAGTGAGATCTAGTTGCTTTTTGTCCTTGTTGAATGTTTTGATCAGTCCATATGATATTAAATGATCGTACAATGCAGGTGGAAACTACTTCTTGAAAGAGGTCCATCTGAGCTGGTTTTTGAGATTTCAGGTGTGAGCATTTGTATAGGTATTTTAATAAATCTTTTGCTGAAGCACTTCTTATGGAAAAAACAATTTATAATAAATCTTCTGAATTATAAGTATCGTAATACATTTTTTTAATCCTTTTTCTCAGAAGAGAATACTTTTTAAGAAATAAAAAAACAGATTTCCAAAGCAGAATCTGAATGTGGTCCTGTGATGGCTTGGCTTGAGCATCTAAAGAGTTCATCTCCAGGTTTGCCAGTGTCTCAGTTTAGTGATGCTGTGCTGATGGAGTGAATCAGATCAGATTACTGATCCAGCTGAAAGCTCCATGCTCATCTGGAGTGGTGTGCAGTGATACTCTTCAGTTTCTTGAAGCCCTAATCTGCTTCTTCTGTGGCTTCAGTAAAAGTGGCAGAGAGGGACAAGTGTGGGAGAGGAAGCCCAAGCACTTCAGGTGGGTGCCCTTGCTTAGGGTGCTGTGCCTGGGCAGATAGGAATGGCTCGGAGCAGCCTGCCCCATTCTGTCTGCAAATTTTAACAGTCCTTATTTTCTTAAGTAATACCAATTTAAGGATAAAACAGGGAAAATAATTTATTGTGTTGTTTGGCTGTGTGCTTCTTTAGGAATAGGTTTCCTGAATATCTGCATGTATCTCTTATCTTTTTGTATTGGTAGCTAATTAGAAATACGCTGAGGAACCAGATTTTTGTACCAGTTAGGAACTGGGTTTTGTTCTGAGTTTGTGTAAAGTGTCTGGAAAGAAATAAGACTCTAATTCTTGTATTTGAGTAGTCAGACACTATGGTGAAGTTTGATTGTATATACACACATATATATAAAATGTACACAAACGAATATATTAAAATATATGCCATTACATATGCTTTATATATGTATGCTTTTTTCAGTGTACATATATATGTGTTCATATACATACAGAAAATACAGTGAATGAATACCACTGTGATCATTTTTTGTAATTAATACCTGCCAGCCAGAATGAAAATTGGTTCCTCTTGAAGCTCCTGCAAAAGTTTTGATGATTTTGTGACCTAGCTCTTGGAATCAAAGCTTAACCTCCAAGTCAAACCAACCATCCCTATTTCAAGTACTTACAGAAGTACAACCATCCTGCAGTGAGGTATCCATGACCTATTCCCTCTTCAAAGGGAACAGAGTAAAGATTTAGTGTGAGCACTCTACTCAGAGCAGGAAAGTTCCTGAAACATGTCCTACCTCCTGAGGTAGGGAGAAATAGAATTTGCACCAGAGGTAGTGGTTTGCCCATAAGATTGAGGCACATATTGAAATTCTCTCGTATGCCATGACAGCCCACCAGCTGTGAGTTCAGCACAGAAGCTGAACTCACAAGAGGACAAAGAGAAAGCTTATGAATATTTGAATACTTTGTGGTGTGTGCTTTTTTTTCAAGACCTGAAGTTGCCGCTCTCACGTAGTGTGATGACAATGTTCAGGAGCAGAGCATGCCTACAAGTCATGCAGGCAGGCTGGGTCATTTGCTCAAACACAAATGCACACTTGGAGCAGACAGACGGAGGTTTGGGCTTTACCTTTCTTGCAGCACCTGCCCTTCCTCAGGGCCTGCTTGCACAAACCATGGAGCAGGGCAGGAGGTAGGATCCTTGTGCCCCTCAAGCACTAAAATGTTTTACGGACTTAAATTATTTTTTTTAATGTCCTATTGAATATAAAGCATCATTTTTCTTCTCTGCTCTCAAAAACTGTTTTCTAACCTGACATAACTTAATGAGTTTCTGTTCTTGGTGAACAATATAATTTCCCAGCATTTCAGATGCCTCTTAGTATTTAACAGGAAGGTGCTGCTGAACTCTTCAAGTTCTGTTCTGTCACTTGGTAAGCTCTTTAGTAATAATAACTGTTTGTTGTTAGTGATTGCTAGGAATTTTTAACAGCATCCTTCATTATTTGGCCTTCTGATAGTAAATAGATCAGAATAAGGCAAATACATTAGAATTTAAGAGGACATTGATGAGACAAGTTACCATGTGCTGATCAGGCTGAGAACTATCATGGAGGAACCTGGAGGAGTAGCATTGACTTTCTAGTGGGCAGAGCTATGTTATTTATTAAAATGATTGCTGAGACTTTTGCTTCTTTGGACAATTTCTATAAGCCACTTAGCAACCTTTGGGTCTTGCCCAAGTGGCAGGTAACTGCAGTTTCTTTTGCACCTTGGAATCTGCGTTGGTAGATGAAGGAGAACTGCACTAAAAGTGTGTGTACATGTCAAGAGGCCAGTGGATGGCATGCCTTGGCTGTTGGTCAAGTAGTCCACATAGACACTGTGCCTTTACTGTAGACACAGGAATTGCTCACAATTTAAAATTTTTTTTTCTCACATGTTAAAGATGTGACCATGGTAAAAGATAAAGTAATGTTGCAGGGCCTGGAGGATTAGAACAGTGTCATTGTATTAGGATAACCTACTGTGATTTAAAAATTGTCAGATTTCATTTCTTTCTGTGTTCTCTTCCTGCCCTTTTCCCTGTCCAGCGTTGAATCCCATTTAGACTATGTGTCTTTTCATATGTGGATGTTTTATGGTTGGTTCTTTGCCTTGGTTGTTCCACACTTGCTGAAGTGAAGGGACATATCAGCTCTGTATTTTAGAAGGTGGCAGAGGGGAGTAGGAAGTCTTTAGTGTCAGGAGTGACAAAGGATGCTTTGGGATTGACTGGTCATTTTTACCCAGTGCAAGAAATAAAAAAGCAAAAATGAAAAGTTCAAAATGAAGTGGGATGGTTCTATCCTCATAGAGTCTGAATTTACACTGGGGAGCTCTGCCATAGACTGTGGAAAATTTTCACAGGCTCAATGAGCTACTAGTGCAGCTTGGGGAGGGAGGGTCAGCTCTTTGGGGACTGCTATGTGCAAAGATGCCTTTTTTGGTCTAGAAAGTCCCGAAGCCACAACTTTCTAGAAGTTGGGAGAATATTTTTGTCTTCGCTGACCTTTAGCACTGGGCTACAATTTTGGAGACTGAATTTTACCATTGACCCTGACTTGCGTGTCCTGATTTTAGAGCAAAAAGGGTGAGAGTGATGCCTTCCGAATTGTATCGTCCAGACCTTCTACAGCCTCGGTCATGCTGGTGGAGGGCAGCTGAGAGAAGGCACCGTGTGTGAGAGGTGCAGGGGACTGGAGTGTATCTCCCGTTCTGTTCCTTCTCCCCCTGCCTGATCTGTGCTTGGAAAGTTACAGAGTGACTAAACTTTATTTTTAGAGATTACAAAGAAAGAAAGAATTAGACAGCTGGCTGCAAAAATATTTATTTGTGACCTTTGTCTACATTTGTGTAGTGCTTGTTGCTATTCTGGAGCATGTAGTTCCTCCTGACTTTGGTCTTAGAGTTTAAGGAGAAACTGAAATGCTTATAACTTTATGCATATATATATATTTTTTAAATTGCTTCCATATTTGGTAAGCAGGACTCCTTCTGTTTGTAAGGTGCTGGCCTTATTTGTGCCCCATTTTTGTAGTAACATATTGACTGGAAAAGCGACTGGAGCACTGCTGGTAGAGGCTGGGCTGGGGTGATCCCATATTGGTGGCTGAACACCCTCTGCAGTGAGTCAGTCCCGTTATGAACTAACCTGGAGAAAGGATTAAATAGGTTTTCCAACTCAGTGGGGCAAAAAGGTTTAGCAGGATGTATGAACAGGGTCTGGAACTGGGTCTGTGATCAGTGTGGTCTGGCCTGCAGCTTGTGATGGGAGCTAGCAGGTATGCAAAGGTAGCTCAAGCCAAACATGCTACTTGTCATGGTTTTTGTTATTGGATCGAAATCTCCAGAAAATGGGAGTATTTTTAACTTTGCACCCTGAGGAAATGTGTCTTTTAGATGTGTATGTTCAGTCAAAAAGGCAGGATAATATAAATGTGAGAAATCTACTGCAAAGATGAAACAGTTTTACAGTGATTGAAACAAAGGTATGGGTCAGTCATATCAGTTGTGTTTCTTAAGAATAACTGTTAGGACAAAGCATTTCCTAATACTGCTGTTGAGTGATAAGGATAATTTGTTTTATTTACTTAAAATTACGTGTGTTTGCGCTGTACTAACCAGTAAGTCTGAAAGCTGAAATACAGATACCAAATCTGTTTTTTTTACACAGCTACCTTTCACAGACTGTTGGGTAAAGTGAAACTTGCTATTATGTGAAAATACTCCCGGATGGAAGTTCTTGAGTTTTATTGCCCTGAAGCAGATTACTGTGACCAGATTTTCTTCTCTGAAGCTGATCTGTATAAAACCAAACTTCACTTGCATGGCAAGAAAACACTTGATGCTGAATGCTGTTTTGCTAAGACAATATGTGAATTTATAGGGCACTCTGTTTCCCAGATGCAAAATGAGGAAAACCTTTTCGAAGATAAAGCATTGCTCTTGCAAGCAGTGATGGAGTGGTTTTATACAGCTAATATGTGTATGTGTCAGTATTCCTGTTGAATCAAGTGTTACAGGTGTAGGGCTATTCTTTAGCCTGCCTTCTATATCCATCTTTGATATATTACAGGAAAGAATCATTTCTGTTAAAGGGCTGAAAAATGCATGGGACTTGTGCTGTAGCATTTCAGGGCCTGTGGCAGTACTTGAGTACAGCTGGCGGGTCCATCTGGTCCATGGAGCAAACCTGACAGAGCCCATGTGCAGCAAATGAGTTGGCTTCTGCCACCACTGCCTTCTGCGACCCTGCCCATGCTAGATCCTAGCACACACCTGCACTCAGTGAAGTATTGCATTGCACTTCTTTTTATAGATGAGCAGTTTCTCGTTCCAGACCATTAGTTCCACCAGCCTTCAGTGGCACTGCAGGCTTCTGCCAGCCCTGTCTGCTCTGGGAGGTCCAAGTATTGGAATAGATGAGTTTTCTACTGCCGGCCTGACAGGTAATTTGAACTTCGTTAGGAAAGATGAGCAATGCCCTTTGTTAGGAAAGATTTCAAACCTTCTTTTTCAACTCAACCTCTTCTTCAGAGAGGTTCCCAGCTCTGTGTTTAAGAAGTAGCAGGATATGGGTGATTGTTGGTTTTGGTGGGGCGTTTCTTGTTTGGTTGGTTTTGGAGGGTTGTTTGTTTGTTTGGGGGTTTTTTGAGTTTTTTATTGGTTGGTTGCTTTTGCGGTTGGTTTTTTTAAGCCTTTTAATGAAACTTAGAATACTTTGTAGAAATGCTGAGGTCGAAGACATGTCAGCTTGTTAGAAGGGTCTTTTGGGTCAAAACTAACAAAAAGCTTTTAAAATCTTAGGGAAAAAAGCCAAACAAACTCCAAAGCAGTGATTTTTCTGCTTTTTTTTCCCCCATCCAGTGACTATGACTGTTGTCTAATAATTTAGGACAAAGAAAGACAAAACCTCACTAATTTTGTAGGCTGAGTTCTCTTGCAAGCTGCTTAGCTGTTGTTTTTTGGAAACACATGTGGATTGCACCATATAGTGTTTAGTTTGTATAATTGAATGTGAGGTATGGGATGATGATGCTGGTGTGGGAATAATAGCTAATGCATCTCTATGAGAAGAGAAGAAAAAGCACTGAACATCTCAGATGAAAGGCAGCTGCATACGCCTGCTTTTCTGAAGTTGTTTCAGGAGGGTTGGGAATAGGTCCCCCTGGAAGGGTTGGCTCTGTGCTGTCCCTTCCACTGCCCTCTGAGGCGCTGCTTGGGATGCTCAGCAGGAGAAGGCTCTTGCTGACATTCAGAGTTGTGTGCTTGGCTTTTTGCTTGGGCAGACAGGTTCTTTCCTTTGAAAAGGTTTTCACTGTGGGAGTTTTGACCCATTTCTCAGCACATCCAAAAAATTTCAGTGAAGTTAACTTTCCTGTGTACATACATTTTGGATGAGATCACATGCATCCTGCCTGTGCTTCAGATGTTGTATCCCATTGGGTCTTCTGTAACATAAACATTGGGAAACATAAAGCCAAAACCAGTGCTGGGATAGGTATACTGAAGTGACAACCTTGTTTATTACTGAATTTGTCCTAGGACTATTAAGATTTTTCTGGGGTTTGTGGGGGGTTTTGTTTGTTTTATTTTAATTATTGCTTATACAAGTAACTTCTGAGTTAAGTAGGTCAGCTATACCAATATAACAAAACAAATTCAGTAATTGTTTTTGAGTGTTGTGGCAGTAAATTGGTTGAGCATCTGCTCAGAAACAAGCCTTTTCTGCTTTTGCTCATCCTTAGAGCAAATTTAGATTGTTTCTGTTTAAAACCAGCAAGCAATGCCCAACAAGTTAGACAATTGTAATCATAAATCCCTGCAATAATCTGTGTTTAGTGAGCATAAAGTAGATGAGCTGGGAAAATTTGCACTGCATCACTCTTTCAAAAAAGGAGCCAGACTCTTCAAAACAGATTTGTGTACATCTTTAGCACAGAGAGGAATTTTTGCTGGTTTTACTGCCTTCCCTGATATTTGTAAGTATACTGAGGAAACTATGAGACTTTATGGACATCCTTGATTGGCAAGGAATAGTTTGCTTGCTTGGGTTTTTTTTAGAGCTCCCAGCTGGCTGGTGTTAGCAACATGAGCAGCCTTTGATGCAAGCACCACTTGAACTATGCCAGTGTCTGAGCGAGAGTTTTTTGCAGTTTCACAGAGATACTGTATGTAGGTAATCAGAGCCTACCACTTAACTGGAGTTTGTTATCACGGAATGGTTGGTGTTGGAAGGGGCCTCTGGAGATCATCTAGTTATACCTGGGGTGACTCAGAGATGCGCTGCACATTTTAACATTCACCACAGTTTTGTCAAATTACTCCCAAGTAGATGCATTCTCAGCACAGGAAAAGGAGACTCAGCTCTCATCTTGAATTGACAAGTAGTTAACTCAAATGTTTTCGTGGACATGAAAGGCTAAAACAAAGCTGCATATTCTTGGGGTACACGGGGACGTCATAGCCAAGGTCCTGCCTGTTTGCTTCATGGTATTTTTTACCTGTTAGCAGAGGTCATGTAGGAGCAGTCTCCAGGGTAATTTTGTGCAGATCCTTTGTGCCATGCTGAGGTATCTTCTCAGAAAATGGATTGTTAGTTGGGGGATGGCTGGTGTGTAATAACAGGCCATTAGTCATGTCTGTTGGTCCATAATGTGACCTACTTTTGATAGAAATTAATGACAAAAGGGACTGAATTTAGCTGTGATTAACCAAGATTTTTTAGGAAAGTGTGAAATATGTACTGGCTTAGCTTTTCTCACTTGCACTAATGAAAATTTCTGAGTGGGCTTCTGTATTGAAGTCGGCCACAAAATAAAGTTGCTTAAGTGAGGGAAGAAACTTTCTGTGCTTAAAGTATTGCAAAGAAAAAAAAAGATTTACTAAGTTGTGGGATGAAATGTACCTAAATGGAAAAAACAAATATCTAAACTTACTTTGCCAGTTATTGCTGCGTTTGGGAGCTGATAAGACTCTTGCAGATCCTTCCCTCTGATCGTAACTTATTTTAGATATACTAGTTTTAAGTGCAGAAGTGTAAAACACCCTTTTTCCTCTGTATCAACTCCCCTTGTTTTGATTTAGGTTCTGTTGAATGGATAATCTTATCCTTTTGCAAAAATACTTGGTTAACATGTATCACTTACCTAACACTGTCAATTATTTGAAGACTGGTGTTTCTTAAATTGATGGTTTAGAAGAAGCCATTATTTTCTTTGTGTCTCTCCATACATTAAAAAGAGCATGAATTATATGACTAATATTCATTAGCCCTGTTAGCTTAATTTTTGTTTGTTTGGTTGGCTTTTCTGGGTGTTTTCGGCCATCTTTGGAAAGCCTTGTTAATTCTTGCAGACTTCTTAGGCTGTTTAAAAAATCTGAAACCTGTAATCCCTATTTACCTGCTGTGGGCTCTGCGGTCATTTAAATATCTTCAGAGCTGCTGAGAAACTGTCAGACATTAATTTGCTAAAGGGCAGCCACGCTGGTCAGCTCAGAAATGGCAGATGACCTGGTGGTGTGAAAACACTACATTCGCATGCTATCAGAGGGCCTTACAGGCACATTCCCTGTGCCCCAGATGACTAAAGACTTACTTATCTGTGTCTGGCCAGATGCAGGGCAAAGATTACATGTTACAAGTAGGGCTATTTGATTTGTAGTAAGAAAAAATAAAAAAGATAATTTTACTTTTCTTCTCATCCTTCATGTGATACTTAAAAAATCCCATTTATTTAATGCAGACTTTGCAAGTGCGAATGAACATCACCCTCCAGGGATTGTGAGGGGTAACATTTTGGATTAATTCTGGCAGTTTTGGGAGTTTGTTTTCCCCAGCATTGGTGGTGGGGTGGGACTGTGGTCTGCCTCATGAAGTACTGCACGTGCCTGGCGAAACCCAAAATGGTACTTGATTAAATTGATATACTTGTGGTGAAAATGATGTTTCTTTTTATACCCTGGAGGAGGTGGGGGATCATTTTGCAAAGGGTTTTCTGACCCCTCTCTAGAGAAAAACTGATCTCTGAGTTTAGGAGTAGGAGTAGGAGGCCTTGCCGTTGTAAATAAGTGAATTGAGAAGGACAGGATTGCAAATGCCGAGCAGCGCCTGCCCTGAGCAGGCACGGGGCGCTCAGATGTGGCCATCGGGCACGCACTGGGCTCTGTGGGCCCCTGAAGGCTCCGTGCCTTCCACTCCGGTGCTCTGCAGTAACCCACCTTATCTGCACTGCCCGACTGTGGGCCTTCTGGTTTGGTGATAGATTTCCTGTCTGAGGATCCTCACACGTCCAGTTTCCTCTTCTGAGTCTCCTCACACAGGGCACCAGTTGACGGGTTTCCTAATTATTTCTTTTCCCCCGTCCGGTCTTGGTTCTTCCACTCAGGTTTTGGGTGAAAACGCAGAGAGAGACTGAAGCTTCTTGTACAGACTTGTTTATTATATTCTTATCTATGTTACAGTCACACAGCCTATGCTCTCCAATTAACAAGGTGGAAAAATGGCCGTGAGTTCTGTCTTTCAAGGTCTTTTAAAGCCCAAATCACCCAATTATAAAATGTTTACTAATCTACTTTCAATAACTAATTTTGCTAGGCTCCGCATTGCGGTATTTTTAAACCAATACTAAAGTACCTAAGTTTGTGAAGAAGAACAAGGAAGAGAAGTGAAATTAGCCCATACCCAAAATCCTTCATCTTGTTACATTCATATTACTTCTTACTGTATTACTTATCACTATACAAAAATTCTACATTTCTATATATTCTACCCAGTGATATAACACACTTATTTTCAATCACACAGCAGCGATCTCACTGCTATCATTTAGTTTTGGCAGTCTCTCCCAAGGTCTCAGGTCAAATGCAGTGTATTTTTGGGGATCATTGTCTTTCAGCACATAAAGATCAAAAACATCAGAATCCAGGGTTCCAACAGTTTGGTTTGGTTTGGTTTTTAAATGTGGCTTTCAACTGTGAATGAGGAACCTGCCTTTTAAAAGGTTCTTGAATTCTGATTTTAATTCCCTTGTTTATGTTAGTCTTTCATTTCTAGATCCAGAATAGATGGGGCTGCATTTAGCTAAAATGTGTTTGTCCTTTAATTTCTGTGTAATTGAATACCAGCTTTCAATTCAGCCGTACTGAAATCCATTGAAAAAGAGATATTAGTGTGGGGTTTGTTCAGATTTCCATGTTTCAAAGAGAAAAGCTGGCAATATACTCAATTCTGCTTACCTTACTCTTTCACAATAGTTACTTCCTCTTAATTGCAGTACCTTATGCAATAAATAGTCCCATGGGTTTCACTAAGACTGCTTAGGGAATTGAATACCACAGTGTTAGCAGAAATGGAAAAAATGAATAGGGCTTTCAAGAAATGCAGCATTTGGCAAAACACTCATAGTTTGTACATGTATCAAACATTAATTCTGGTTTTTTACTTATGTATCAATTTAAATTATTACAGAAAAATATCATGTTAATGATGTTTTTCATGACACCTGGTGTGACATTTGGGATCCTATTAAATCAATTTTACTTTAAAATTTCATTGTAGCCTTGAAAAACAATTTTTATGCTGTAAAGTATAGTTTGAATTGGTTACATTTTTGTATGAAAAATAAAAAACACGTCATATTTTACAAGTTCCACCAAAAGTAATCACATGGACAAGGCTTGGCTCATACATACTCGAATTAGTGGTCAAACCTGCTCAGCATTGCAGGTATATAAAACGTTCCGGTTAGAACGGCTTTGTTTCTCTTGAGTATCTTACTAGGACCTTCGTGGGTTTGTTGTAGCTTTCCCTGTCCCTTCATCACAGACATAGCTGGCCAAAATAATCCTGTGTCTTACAGCTGTGTACCCTTTACGTGTCCTGGCTATGCTTTGCTGTCTTTGTGGACGAGCTCTGCTTTGAGTCATGTGCCCGTTCCTCCCATGCACATGAAAAGCATAAGCAGAAAAGGCAGAAAAGCTCAGGTTTGTGTTTAGAAAATGTGTTTTACTTTCGGTAATAACATCAATATTACAATTTCTTAAAAAAATGAACACTGGTGCTGTGCTTTGTCCTGGATTTGTCTAGGCTGTTCGTTAACATGACATGTAATTTTAAGAATGTCGTTTACGCAAACCCAGGTGGTTTGCTTAGATTTAAATAAGGATCGGCTCAGCATGAAACTTGTTGGAATTGCTTCTTGTTAATTTTTTTCTAACTGGGACTTTTTATCTGCTTTTTTTCTTTTAAATTAGCATGTTTAGGGAACTGCCTTTCTATTGGAGTTATATCATGGCTATCAAAATCCTTCACTCAGGAGAAGGAGAAAAGCAAATCAGAAGTTGAAAGATGTATTTAATTAAAAGAACAACAACCAAACAAAACAACAGGAAAACCCCCAAGCAAACAAAACCCCCACCAATACAAACATCCCCCCCCCACGCAACTAAACAAAAAAACCCCATATCCTCCTAATAAACAATAAACTCCCGAATCATGTCTTACTTCAGAGACTGACTTAACAAGTGCACAGAATATCCATCTGAAACAATTTTTATTATGTTTTTTGTGTTTATTCCATGACTGTTTCTTGATCTTGCTGTTGATGGTGGAGGATGAGCTTGGGTTCCTCCGTGAATGCATGAAGCTGCTGCAGTTGTCTTCTGTTCCTTTTGTTTGTTTACTCTGCCTACAGCAGTCCTCTGCCCCTCTACTTTTAAATGTTTCCTTTTATTGCTTTGTAAAATTAGCTTTAGCACTGATTGACATCACCTTTATTGTCTCTTTAAGGATTGACTCTTGTCTGGCCCTATTGCTTGCTCTTCAGGAAATAGTTTATATTGTCTTTAAATTGTCTTTAATAATGAAGACTTGAATTTCTGGCTGGTTTTCAGCTTTTTGATACAGAACAAGGACATAGATGCTAATATTCTGAGCCCTGCTGTTACATGACAAAGTATTTTAGAACTCATTAGAATTGTAAAGTAAACTTCTGAAATCAACCTCCATTGGCTTCTTCAGCTATCTTTTTGGTTACCAGCTAACAGCAATGACCAGCACTGGTTTGGTTATGTCTGTGTTGAACTAAAGAATACAATTCTCACTTCCTTTGTCAGCTTATACGTTAACTAATGTAAAAGTTTCCAATGCGGCTCAATTATACTGTATTTAAATCTAACATGTACAGAGCTTACATGCTTCTCTTTCACGAGCAGAAGACTGGACTTCCTTCTTGAGTTTAGCAGTGAAATTGGTTTCATCGAATGTCTTAACTCTAAACCAGGGGATTTACACCTCATGCAATGCCTTTAATTTGGGTGACGCTATAGAGCTAGCACGATGGTTGCAATCTGCAATCAATTTAGATTGCCACTGAACTTTTGCAGAGTATCAGGGTTTTTTTCTTCTGTAACACACTAGGAACCAATAGTAGGATCATTGATACATTGCATGTGGTTTTGGATATTTGTCTTCCCACTCTCAAACTGTCATCAACATTATTTCAGGGTATAGAATTGCCTTTCATATGGGAATAGTGTCAATGTATCAAAATTTTTTCTCTAGGAAAACAAGGTGGTCTGGCATCACCCACCTTTCTTTACCAAATGCTGTTTCTGTATAACATTACCTAGGAATTAATTCCCATTTACCAGCTGCGCTGTCTTAAACATGGCAGAAACAGCAGTTGTAGCTTATAACAGTGCTTAAAATGGGGCTCTTGTGCAGATTCAGTGGTTTTTAATAGCTTGTGGTCATTCAGCTGGATAAATGTGGAACCACTTAAGTACCAAGTGTTGTTTTGGTCCTTGTTGGTGAATGAAGTTTTAGGAAAAAGGAGCCTTTTAAGTGGAATCAAGTTATATAGTTCAAAGATGGCAGAAGTTCATAGTGTTCATATTATGAATGTGATTCTTATACATAGTTTGTAGCTTTCATGGGAATTCCAGATTTGGGCTCATAGTTACGAATAATTTAGTTTTTTGTGAGTAGAGTAGTAGTTTTTGAGTAATGTAATGTAAACTATGCAATTCAGGTCTAAAATGTATTAGAGAACTTAGTGATTGGTGTTAGGATTTGGGATGGCCTCCTATTTTCACAGAAGAGTTTGGAGGGCCGAGCATTGCTTGTGTCTCTGTACCATGTAAATTTCATGCTTTTAGAAAATTGTATTGACTGGGCAGCTTAAGTGATTGCTACCTTTCAGGATTCTGAAATTCCATTGTGCCAAAGGAGTCCTGAGGCAGTAACTACTTTGGAAACTGATTTACAAAAACGGCTGTGTTTGGAGGATAATATTACATGCTCCTCATCTCTACAAGCTGCCCTGCTCTTTTCATTAGTTGATGCTTCTCTAGGAGGCATTCCTCTCATGCTTTTGTTCTAACCTCTTTCTTCACAACATGAAAGAAAATCCTCCGTTTCATGTGTTCCGTGGAGTTCTTTTCATCCTTCAAAGTGATGTTACTCACTTTGCGATGTAATTGCCTATATGAGCTTGCTTTTGAGCTGTAAAACTAAGTATTGTTTTTGTTGGCAGGGTTATAGTGTTTGCTCATTTAACACATGTCACTGATTGATAACAGTAATGAAGTAAATAACTGAAGGATTTCACCTGTTTTCTTCTCTCATTTTTCTGTTTCTCACAGGTTCATTGCTAAACCATGTGCCTTAGGCCTTAAAGTCCAAGCCAACGGACCACAGAAAGCTCAACCTAACGCTATCCTGGAAAAGGTTTTCACAGCCATTACAAAGGTAGAGTGTCTAACTAAAATATGTACCTTATGAAGTGAGATGTGGCACTGTAAACTATGTCTGAACAAAGCAAAACTAACAGATAAATGCAGTGCTGCATTTTTACACCTAAAATCAGAAATGCAAATACTGGGGATGTCATTAGTATGGCAGTTTGAGCAGTTGTGTATCCCTTTGTGATGTCTCCTGTAAGCTTTCAATCAAAACCAAAAATTTCACAGTAACACTTTGTAGATGCCGTATGGCCACCAACTTTTTTTTGCTTCTTATTTGTTAGAAATTTTTGCGAAATTGTTGGGTTTTTTTTTAAAAAAAGAAAGAGCTCATTGTGAGCCAGTAATATTGATACTGAGCTTTCCATCAAACTTCAAAGCTACTCCTAGGGGAACTGCCTGTCTTGCTGGTGTCCCAGCTACAGGAGAACGAGATAGAAAAGTGGGAGAAACTGATAGGATGATGTTATGTTTAGAGTTTGCATATCTTTTTATACAAGTTTTTCCCCCACAACTTACATATCTGTCTCTACATCTCTCACCATATGACATCTCAACTAAACTTGTATGTTGTTCTGTCCATGCTTTTCAAGCATCCCAAATTTTCCTGCAAGAGCTTTCCAATCCCGCTTTGGCTCCAGGCTGCAGCTGGGCACCAGTGTAAACTTCTGAGGCTATTAAAGTCATAAAGGGCAAAACTGGGTTCAGTGTCACAGACAGTGAAATATGCTGTGCATCTGTCTTTCTAGTGTGTCCTACACCATCCAGAGATCACCATGGCACTTGGTGTGACTTTTGTCCTGTTTTCAGGGAGGGAATTGCATATGCCTTGTTCCTGAAAGCTGTGGGATATACTCTTGCACAGACTCAGCTGAAGGAAGAATGGTTAGGCTTTGTTCGTAGTGGGGTTGTTTGTTTGGTTTTTTGTTTGTTTTTAATATCTCCATGTAGAATCGGGTAGTCTGACACAGGGCCTGAATACCTGTGTGTGAAGAGCTCCAAGGGAAAGTATCTGCTTTCCTGCAAGAATCTGGTAGCTGCTCTCAGAGAAACTGTCCAATTTAGCTAACTGCCTTTTTTGAATCCTATACAGCAGTTCTCTCCAGTCAAACTCCCAAGAACTGCATCAATCAGTTCATTTTTCTAAGGTTACAGAAATTGCTTTTCTTAACCTTCCATTGAAAAACTAGTAGATACCTTGGTTAACCAAAAAACTTCATTGAGATGGATGGTAAATGTTTCACCCTTCTCTTTTCTCATCCTTTCATTTTCCTCTTTCCTGTGTTTTCTTGGAGGCTGATAGACAAAACTTCAGCCTAACAAAAGTTTTGCTGATTTATGTCTTGCAACATTTAAAAATTTGAAGCTCTTTGTTGTAAGACCTCTTGTATCTCATTCAATGTATGTAACTGGCTTGCAGAAATAAAGCTAAAGTTCCAGAAAACAGATTGGTCAAAAACTTCTTCTGTTTCTTAAAAAAATTATATGATCAGGAGAAATATATAAGTAGTATACATGCTTTACTGTGCATGTAGAATTACTGTATGATTGGAGATTCTGTCCTGTACTGCTCTTCAAATTAAGGACAGACTCATTTTCTTTTGCATTACCTCTGCACTGGTTTGCAGCCACACTAATGGTATGGGACTTCCACATTTTCTGCTTTGGAGAATATTTGTGTGTATTTAGTTTTACAGAAAACAGTTCTCTCTCCCTGTTGTCAAGGTTATTTTCCTTTTGGAGCTGTCACTTTGTTTAAAGACCTAATTTTTTAACATTATCATGCCACAAACATGGGATTTATCTTCTTTCTGTGTCAGTCAAACCGTCTTCCCTAGTGCAACAGTGGATAGGATAAAGATCCTGATGTAGGAGGGTGGAACAGGTATAGCGTGTGGCAGGCAGTGGGGTGTTTGTAAGCACCACTGCTCCAGAAATGCATGGCATTTGATGCCTACTAAACTTCACTTCCAAGTTTCAAGGAAGTTTCAATCCAATTGCCCCTTTAAAGTTTCTTATTAGGAATGGACCTGCATGTCATATTACAGCATCTGTCCTCCTAGATTAGTAATTGTCTTTGTAGATGTATTCTGACGGGAATCTGCCAATTGAGATTCTGTGAATATATTTCTGTGTCTCCAAGTGTCTGACAGGCAGGCTTGATGAGAAGGCAAGAGTCCATTACAGTGGTTCTGAATTTGAAGTGTTAATGCAGTTGGGCAAGAAAATAATTTTTGTGCTTCTCTGTTTTGTAGCATCCAGATGAGAAGAGGCTGGAAGGCCTCTCCAAGCAGCTGGACTGGGATGTACGCAGCATTCAACGTTGGTTTCGACAAAGACGCAACCAGGAAAAGCCCAGCACCCTTAGGAAGTTCTGTGAGAGCATGTAAGGATGCGTGTTCTCTTCTTGAGTCTTTTTGAGCCTGTGTTCTCATCAGTTTTCCCCTTTTTTCACAGGTATTTTTGTAGACAGGTAGAATATTATACAAATTGGTAGAATATAACTTCTTTAAAAAACAATCTTCATTCTCTTGAAGGAGTCAGATAGTACTTTTTGTGTATTTTCAGTGGTCAAAAGCTTTTAGAAATCATGTAGTTGTGATTCTATACTATCAGGGCACCAGCCTGATCCTTTAAGACAAGTCACCTGGTGTTAGTGTGCTGTCCTTACAGCACTACCCTTAGCCACACAACCTGATGGAGATCTGAGGAGGAGTAAAGATGAAAGGCAGCTGGTTTGTTAAATAAAAAGAAGACAAAAGATAAATTGTCTAAAGATGATTGCCCTTTAATAAACAGAAGAACTTAAGTGTCAGAATGCTTAAGTCCTTTCTTTGGTATTTACAGCTAAAATCCTCCTTACTGAATATTTAATAAATCAAGGCATGATGAGATTATGGATAGACCTAGTTATCCTGTTGCCAGCAGCTGGTGGCCTTAGAGTTAACTTGTTTTTGAGATCAGTGGAGAACAGCCTTTTTTTCTGCAAGGGTTGTAGCTGCTAACTTGTCTTCTTAACTTGTAAGAAAGGCTGTGGAATCTTGGGAAGAGTTACAGCTGTATTAGCCTTAGAGCTGGCATATTTGGGTGGTATATTTTGCTGCCTCTGTAACTCAGCTCAAAGACCTCTCTCTCTTGCACTGGTGCCAGCACATTTGGGCGTCCCTAGAGGTAGAAAAATTTAAGCATACCATGAAATACTGGCACGGATAGGCTCGTAATGGGTGCTGAATTTGCTCCTTTGTGGCATACAGTATCAAAACAGGATGCAAATGACAGCTATGAATGCAGACTGGAAGGTAAAGTCAAGCTGTAGCAAAATGCTGACAGAACTTAGTGCCGGCTTTGTTTAGAGGGAGCCATTGGGCATTTCTGCAATATGCGTACTTAGTAGTAATGATAAAACTTGTCCAAAAAGAAGCAAGATGTCATAAATAATAGGTGGATACGTCAGGTTCTATCTGCTCATAGTTTGCAAGACCTGAAATGGGAGTTACCTCTCCATTTCTACATGTACACAGTGCTGTGGGAATGTGGTGTTATCCAACCAATTGTGTGTGCCTTGCCCTGGGAGCATTTCCAGTGACGGAGTGTGTGCCACCAGCTGACCTGACACATCTTGGACAAAGTGGTTGGCACGAAGTTAGACTACCACTGGGAACCCAGGATTACCCTTTTATCCCTTCAGTATGGGTGTTAAAGTGTTGTTTAATTCAATCTGTCCATCAAGGCACTAAGCAAGGTACTTCAGTATATTTTGAACTGAAAAAATCCTTTGATATGAGGTCTGTAGCCTTTTCATAGCTATTGAGTTAATGGGGTGGCTTTTCAGATGTAGTGACTGTATGTGGCAGGTGCTTTGAAGCTCTGAGCTACCTAAAGTACATGTTCCCACCACAGTCATGGGAAGGGGACCACTCAAGTCGTCAGTAACTCGGGTGCCAGTAGAGAATTTCAACAGAACGAAATGTGCCCTTACGTAATAAGCAAGAACAGAGCAAGCAAAATGACAGTGATCTCTGCCTACACCTACTGCTGAGCTGCTGTTGTCCCTCCAGAGAAGGCTTCAGTTTTGCTGGCAACAGCAGTGATTGACTGTGGCTTGGGAAGAAAAGTGACAGAACCCACAGCAAATGTGGATCTGCTTAAAAAGAGCTCCAACTCTTTTTACATGGAGACGATTCAATTTACTGCTAGGCAAAGTGTTCCTTGGGCCCAGAGTGGGTTTTCCATGATGGAAGGGAAAAGGAGCTGTGCCAGAAGGGCTGTAGGCCATTTTTGACTGCCTTATCTTTCTTGCAAATGAATAGCGTAGGCACTATCTAAGGTAGAGTAGCTTTAGTAGGACGAAGGCTGAGAGTGAAATCTAACGATAAACACACTTGCCTGAGATGAATGACACCCAGCATCCAGCCCCAAACACACCATGCCAGTAACTTCATTACTTGATTCTTACTGTCCCAGATTTCTCACTTTCTCTACCCCTTCCGTTCTTTTTCTTTTCAAGCAATTACAATTCTGGCCGTAAACAGAGTGCAGAGTAACTCCAAAACCTACACCGCTTCTTGTGGGGGGAGTAGGTGTTTGGGTTTGTTCAGTTTGGTTTGGTTTGGTTTTTGTGGTTTTTTTTGTTGTTTTGTTTTGTGGTTTTTTTGTTTGGGTTGGGGGTTTTTTGTTTGTGGGGGTTTTTTTGTTTGTGGGGGTTTTTTTGTTTGTTTTGTTTTGTTTTTTCCAAATGGAATAATTCCTTTGCTACTAGTCTTTGTCAGATACTCTGGCCATGGGCAGATTATGGTTGTATGAAGAAAAAGGCAGTAATAAAATCCCTTATCTGTAGATGCTGTTTGTGTCACAGCATTATAGTAAAAATAAATTACTTTTTCAGGAACCTTAACCAGTATTCATGCCATAGAGTGTATCAATCTGGAAGAGAAGGTATAATTTGATTATTGGAACCATAGAGACCCTTATGGTGAGACTTCAGTGGTATTACGTACCTGCTTAAACTTTCAGATGTTATGGTGATAAGTATTTCTATGAAATAGATAATTTATTATCCATTAATAAATATCATATATAGAAATATATTATTTATATGAAATAGATAATTTCACTCAGTGGGGATTGATGTGTATAATTACCAGGTGGTGATTAATGATCCTGTCAGAAAGACAGTGATAAATGCAGTAGTGAGTATTATTTTACTAGCAAGTCAATCCTTGTATCCCAAGGATTTGGTGATTCTTGCATGAAACCTGGAATTAAAGTCACAGTTTGTAGTCACTAGGAAAGGTATGCACCTAGTATAACCTCAGACTGCAAACCTCAGCCACTTAGCCTACTATATTAGCTACAGGGGATAGTCTGTCCATTGCTTTTCTTTCTATTGTGTGAATTTAGACCATTTTCGCTCCTTTCCTCAACTTGACAGATCCAAGATGCATAAAGGAGGAAGCAAAGTGGTCAACTGAGTGTGTGAAATAGACTTTTCTACTTCCATGTATTTCTGTTGGGTTTTTGGTATTCTTTTCTTCTGTCTCTATGGCACAGCCTAATGTCAAGAAAACTACTTTGCTTATTGCCAGACAGAATACAGGATCCAAGAATGTCTTTGTTAATGTTTGATGTATCAGAAAGCCAATGCAGTAGTGATTCCCAAACCACTTCCAGTTTCTTCCCAGTTTCAGTGTGTTGTGTTTCTGCTCATATTGCCAGTGTGTAGGCATGTCTGGTTTTCTCAAAGACTTAGTAGTACAGAAAGAGACAGCATTCTGTCCTCCCTCCTTGTTGTCTGGAGCAAAGGGAAAGAACCTGTGATGCCATAAGTTACTAGCCTGGGATTTTGGAATGTCATCAGGCTGGTGACTTGTCTGTCCTACAGCTATGTGCATTTAAGCAAGCTGTTTATGAGAGACACTTACATGGTTTCTAAGGAGTGGCTGGAAGAAACATATGGCCAAGAGAGGTGTTTTGAGTTTATGCAACATTCTGCATGTGAAAACATGGAAATGTGCAGACTGAAGAGCCAAAGATCTATTTTTTCCCCCCCTCTTTATTCTCTAGAAGAAGCTTGGATGCTAAAGTGTCTGTAAGTAGGGTGTCTTTTAGTTTTGATGTAGGGGAGAGAAGAGCCTCTGTCTCATATCCTAGCTAGACATTCTTTTTCCCAAGGGAGTGAAATTTTGTTTATGCATGTTGCTTTGGAGGAAGATTTTATCTATGACTGTATATGTGTGTGTGTGTGTGCACATGTATGTGTATAGATATAGAAAAATACAGATTGGGGGCTTTTTGCTTGTTACGCACATTTGTGTGAAAATTTTGTGGGCTGTTTGCAACTTCTTGGGCATACTGCTTTTCTCAACTAGCAGAATAATTCTCTCCTACAAAATTGTACTGGAAAAATAACTATCAAGGGAAAGAAATGAAGACAGCTGTTTGGTTGTTGAAATTCTGAACTGTGCGGATACAAATCTTAACAAAATGCATGAAAGAATTCATCAGTCTGTGCTTTGTGTTGAGCAATAAAGAATGCTGTCTTTGGAGGGAGTAGGGCTCTTACTTGTTCAATCTCATAAAGCTGGGTTGGCTGACACTATTTCCCATTTTGCTGCTAGGCTGGTGTGAGCAGGACAAACTGTCCCGTTGCCGTTTTAAATTAAAATAATTTTTCAATGTAATTGAAGCTTTGGTACTTTGCAGATGCAGATGACAGCCTCATGACTATAGCTGCTACAAAGGTTGTGCAGGAAATTAGAAAGACAATGGAAGAAGAGAGAGGGTCACCTTAGTACAAGCATATGGGAAGGATGGAATGGATAAAGAAAAATGGAGAGCAGCAACTGCCTATTTTCTTGTGCAAGAACCAGGAGTTTTAATTAAAAAGAAAAAAGGAGCATATTCAAAACTGAGTAGTGAAAGCAGGTTTTCACACTCAGAGTAATTAAAAAGGATTTCATGTTTGTTTCATGGAATTCATTCCTCTCCTGAGGCAGTATGTCAGCAGTAATTTGTAAAGAGATCGTTTCATTTACTTGGGCAATCAGGTATCTGGTATTGTGTTGATAAGTGAATTGTGTCCATAGTTTGCTTAGAAGACTGTTGTGAAGACTAATGTGAAGTCTTTGAAGTATCACGTGCTGAAACTGGAGCACAGAGATAGGGAAGACAAGAGCCTTGTGAACAAATGGTATTTTGTGACATGAAGGGCAAGTAGGGAGTAGGGGCTCTGGTGTTGGCAGAGTCAGATTTGTGAGGCGGCTTGCGGAGGGAGGACATAGGTGTTCAATGAAATGTGAAGGGAGTTGGAGTCTGTGAAGTTGTTCCAGAACAGGGAAAATGTGACTTTGCTGAGTGCAAGAAATGTTTATTATAGCTTCAGGTGGTAGGGAAGTTGAGAAAGGAGACTAATTGCTAGCAAGTGGTAACTGAAGGGCAGAGTAACAAAGATGATCTGGCAATTGTTATTGTAGTAAGCACGTAAAATACTGCAGTTTTACCGTAGTACTGTAAGAGTTCCATCTAGACTCTGGAGTTGATACATTCAAGGACCTATTACTCTCTTGAGAGTTTTATATCTAGTAACGTCACTGAAAAGGAAGAGATGTGCTTGAATGCAAGGCCTCTATAGAAGGTAAAAATGAATGAGGCATTTGTACTGAGACTCATGTCAGGGAAACTAGAGCTATGCAAAAAGGCCTGGAGTCATGTTTGAGAGTATAGAAACCAAGACAGAAATCCTGATCTGTTTTACATCAGGGTGAAATGTTACTCCACAAGAGTAGCACTCAGTTGCTCTGTATGTTACTAATTCCTTTGTCTGCTACTCTCTAAGCCATATATGAAGTCAATGCAGAAAAGTATTGATGAAGCTTTTTATTTTGTGCAAATATATGGTTTTGTATGGTGTCATTCAGTGCTGGTTCACTGGTGGCTTCCCTGCTCCAAGAGAAACAGGGTAAGACAGTACTGGTTGCCTTCAGTTACATAATACATAGTAATTTGTGGCTCGAGTCCGTGGACGCACAAATAAGTCAATGGCTGGCGAGTTGTCCTAATTTAAAGTTGTGAGAACACAGTACAGCCACAGACAGCAATTTTAGTTCTTTTCTAACACTTGTTCTCTGATAAATCAATAGTAAACATCTTCATGTACCTCCTCTCCAACACACCGCTTTCCCAGCACTCACACTTCCAAAGGCAGACTCTGGGCAATCAAGCCTAGCTGCTACAGCGTGGTTTGCTGGGGGTTTATGCCTTCAGCTTTGCCTCTTGGAACATCAGGCATATTGCACAGGCTGGCTCAAGCTGTAGTTCAGCAGCACAGGCTACCATTGTAGAGCTAATAAGCAGTAAAGGCCACCTCCCTGAGCTCTGCATCCTTGCCCCCCGATTTCCCCTACAAGACAGCTGGCTGTACAGCTGTTTTGTAGGGCAACCCACTGTACTCTCTGGGGTTAAAGGTTACCCTGCATGCAAACATAGGGTGCTCATCAGTCATATTCTCCTGTTGTGGGTCATAAGCTTGCTGGAGTCCGTTTCTTGTGGTTGTGGAGAGTGTGTATGCAATCAAGTAACAGAAGGGAAACCACAGAAGCATGCTGAAAGCTCAGGTGTTGATGTGATGGAGGAGAGAAGTGGGGAAAGTAGCTACAGCTACCTGGCCCCTCTTGATGTGAGAGGGTGGGAGGTCATGGTGTGGTGGAGCAGGGTGTGGTGTGCCATGTGGTCCTCTGTGTGCACCTCTTCCTTCTGCCAGCTCTAATAACAAGGGCTTAGATTAACACAGGCTGAATGAATGAATACTTTTCTACTGAGCAGCTGCACCTGTGGCTCTGTTTATACCCTTTATCTCATTCTTCCTATCATTTTTTTTAATGTTGAATAGTAAAACACTGGGTCTGGGCCTGCTCTTGTTGCCCTGCTATCCTGCTGCATTAGAAAGCTGAATCATCTGGAGAAGGGGAAGATGGTAGTAGCCTTCTTGCAGCTCCATAGTATGCTGCTCAAGAGGCTCCAGTTAGCTCAGGGCTGGTAGCAAACAGACCCCAGCATTGGGCAAGGTTGGCAATTTCCCTCGTGATTCCTTTCCTACCGTATCTGCCATACCCACGTATGAATCTGGTCTGTGATCACTGCTCTGTCTTTTTAAGCTGGGCCTCAGGACTTCTCACTGCCCAAACATGGTGTTGGGGGAAATTGCAACACTGGTTAAGTGTCAGGAGTTGCCAGCCCTCTTTCCATGCTGTTCTGCTGGAGCCATGTCCTCATAATATGCTCGCCATATTTTTAGACTTTAGTGCTTCAAGCACTTACTATTTTGCATCTTAGGAAATTCCCTCTTCCCTCAAATTAGATTACTTAAAGCTCTGAATTCCCTGCCCTTACTGTCTTCCATGACACAGTTTTTAATACAATTAATAAATTTAAATTAACTCATGTGCTCATCCTGCAAAGACACCATCACTTTACATTATCATTGTACATTAAGCAAGGTTATAATTAACTAGGTTTCCATTCTCTTGTGGGTTGTATGTGCTCACCATTATGTTATATTATGGAAATTAAGTAATTCCTCCCTAAGTTCTAGTTAATGTGAACATAAATCCAAAATTACAGTCACAATATAACAATTTAAGACAACGAAAGGAAAAATGCAAAGACTGCAGCAGCTGCATTCTTTGTTCCATGCACCTTAAATTGTCTAGTTCATGATTGTGGAAGAGACGAGCTGCTGCCTTTAGTCAGCCTCAGCTTTAAATGATGTTGGCAAACACTGGAGACAAATGGCTTGAAAGGAAAGGAATATGGAGACAGAGCTGTGGTTTTTCAAAAGAGCCACAAGAGATGTATGGCCAAGAAAGCAAGAGTTTGGACTGGGATCAGAATCATTTAGGTTGGAAAAGGCCTTCAAGACTATTTAGTCCAACCTTTGACCAGTCATCACC
Source organism: Edolisoma coerulescens (assembly GCA_013397115.1). Lineage (NCBI taxonomy): Eukaryota > Metazoa > Chordata > Aves > Passeriformes > Campephagidae > Edolisoma > Edolisoma coerulescens. The sequence continues at coordinate 1,194,559 of VWZW01006491.1, read as the reverse complement.
TTGTCAACTAGACCATGGCACTAAGTGCCAGGTCCAGTTGTTTCTTGAACACTTCCAGGGATGCTGACTCCACCACTTCCCTGGGCAGTGCATTCCAATGTGTAACAACCCTTTCCATGAAGAAATTCTTCCCAATGGACAACCTGAACCTCTCCCGGCACCCCTTGATGCCATTTCCTCTTGAAATGTAATGGGCTTGAAGACTACTTTTTAAGCTTAGTAGATGATATTTAAAGGGCTTAAAAACTGACTCTTGATCATTTGGGGAGGATATTTTGTGAATGTGGCACAGGAATTTCTTCTGCTTTATCACTCTTGTTCTCGCTGAGGCATTGGGCTGTGTTTTCACCATTTTTTAGTGTGTTTCAGGTACTGATCCCTTGTTCTCTTGTTTAAAAATATTTCATTTCTGCCGAAATTTAATGGCTTTATTAATTTCTCTGTAATGAAACTTTCCAGTAATAAAATCATTCTTGCCCAAGGAGAATAGCAAGTAGTGTAAAATAGTTCTTATCTGTTAAAAGTGAAGGTCATGTTTATTTCTCAGATCTGTAATGGTGCTTGGCAGTTCTTTATTTCATCTATGATGTTGGATTTAAAAGCTGTGCAGAAGAAGGATAATGCAAAAACATTTCTCTTCCTTGCTTTCGCAACATATTCTGCTCTTTTCATTGGTTTTATCCTGTACATTTGGTATTTGCTTCCTGTTTATGCCTTAGTGATTACTTGTGCAATTTTTTACCTTGTACTTTTTACCTCCTTACTGCTTTGTCTTTTTCTGTTTCTCAGATGTTAATTTTGTTGCTAATCCTAACTAAACTTCTGTTTGACCTGTTATGTATTTTTAGTATGAAAGGCATATATGAGCAGTGTTTGCTTCGGCTGTAGTAACTTTATGAAACGTATTATATTTATTCATGAAGTGTTACATTCGAATTCAGAAAAAAATTCTTCATTCACGTGGATGAATTTTGGAGTCTTCTGTAAGTGCAGATATCAACCAAGTTCTACTCTTACTTTCATTTAAAAAAGAAAGATAAACATGAACAAAATGCTATTTTAGATGGATACCATTCTTACTCCCATTTCTGCTGTCTTCAGAGTTGTTCTGTGTGTGTAGCACTAGAAAATGGTGTTTGCCAAACTCACACTGAATCCATACAGATTTGGTCCAACAGGGCTGCCTTTTGCAGTAGGTTGTTCTCTTCCACAGGAGACTGCAAACTGCACAGACTGAGTAGTCCAAAATTATTTGGTATCTTTTCCTATTTCCAGTCTATACCAAAAGAAACTTGAGTATGACTTGTCTTCCACAGGTTGCTAGTCACAGGCAGGCTCTATGAAAACACCTTGGTCACTGAAGAGCAAAGTGGCAGTAAGATTTTATTTTATACACAGCAATGAATGAATTGGCATGCAAATCGTTACTTCTCTCTTCTCTCTTGTATTTATGTTGTTACACAGTTTTGTGTCATATTTGATTGCCTTTCATTTTATAGATACATGGACTGTGCCTCTTCACAGAGACAGAGTTAAGAGAGGAATGGACTTCCACATTGTTTAGCATTTTTCACTTACATGTAACTAGGCATATAACTACCCTGTTTTCTGTGTTAGTAAATTGTCTGCCAATGGAAGGGGGCTTGCAGTGGCCTGTAGCTGAATATGTGTAGTGGTAGTGGTCTCTGCAAGAACATGTACACGATGCTGATGGAGGTGAGAAACTTGCTAGTTCCTCTAATGCTTTTTGGGATGATGCTGTGGTGGGTAATGTAGCTACCGGCATGTGGTAACCTAGTGTTTGATACAGCTTCTGTCTTCTCCTGCCTCGGTGTCTCACCGGGATGGGCATACACAGACCTTGTGTGACAGCACACAGAGCCCAGGCTGCAGTGGGGACCCTTCTGGTAACTTCATATCTGTGATACTGTTTTGCATTTTATGTAAATCCATGAACTCATTAAATTTTACTGGTACTATTAATGTGACAGGCCCTTCTGCTTGTATTGACTAGTGACCAGGATTTGCTCGTACAGGCGTGGGTTTTTTTCACTTTCCTGAGCTTCAAGAAACTAGCAGATTAAAAAAAGGGTATGTGAGAGTTAAATTTTTCACTAATTTTTCCAGAGGATTCAATTAATGCAGCAGTCATATAGTCCTGACAATCATATAGTCCTGGTTACTTGCAAGTTAAATCTTCTAAGATCAGGCAATGCAACAGCCTGAAATTGTGACTATCAGACAGGAAATATTCAGTGTAAGGTACTGCAGAAAGTGTGCTTTGAAATTTTTAATGCTATCCCTTGTGGTTATTTATTTAAATACTTTAAGACTAATGAGTATAGTTTGGTTACATGGTGCTTCTTGGTAAATTTGGGTTTCTGGCTTCTTTAATTTCATTTCTGCTGCTCTGATAACATCACTTTTGCAAGAAAAATAGTACAAAAATTTCCTGTCCCTGTTTCTTTGTGCACTGCTTGGCATACTGAGGGATAATAAATCTTTAAAAATGCAAAATGGACCAAAAAGAAGCCTTCACTGTAATGAGTATCTTGTAGAGGTTTTTCTGAAGTTTTCAGTGATTCAACAAGCAATGAATGGGAGGCAAGGAAAGGGAAGGAACCTAAATGACAAAGTAAACGTACTTCTTTGGGATGTAAAAGGGAAAACAAAATTGACAAGATCAGGTTTTGCTATACTGCTGAAAACATTGCTTATCCTCCAGTCTCAGCTATGACAGCACTGCAACTCCCACTTAGAAGTTGAGGAGGCTTATCTTCTGAAATGGAAGTACACAATGTGAAGACATAGCAGACCCTTTCAGAAAGACTGATCTCTACCCGTGTGATAAGAGGGTGTGTGGTTGCTGTGCACAAACTTGGGATGTGCTGCATGGATCGAAGCACAGCCAGGTGGCTTCCTCAGGGAAATGGGGAAACAACACTGACACCTAGCCTACCTCCACAAAGATCAATACTCCTAAGGGTTCAGCATCTGCTTTAGCAGGCTAAAAACCAATCTGGGGCACACATAATGCTACAGGAAAGTAACATTCAGCATGGGAACAAAAGAAAACAGCTAATACAAGTTGGTCTAAGAAGGTGGTTACCTGTCACAAAAGGTGCATTATGCATACAAATATGTGGCCATCATGGCTAGGACAACATTGCTAGGTGAAATTCAAATGCAGTCTGGAAGATTCTAGTTTTCATTCCTCTAGAACTGTAAAAGAGTGGGACAGTGAGCAGCTGTTGTGTCTGAAAACAGGTGGCTTGTGAGGTCACTAGTGAGAATGGAGAGTAGAGGTCCCTATTAGAAAGACTTTTGAGTTGGTTTTTCTCTCCAAGACTCATCAGCTGTTTGCATTGAACATCACTGAAGAGAAAACAGGTCTGCTGATCAGACCACAAGGCAAAGTGCGTGGCAGCAACATCTGTTTTTGCTGTGTGCGCTTCCCATGAGCTTTCCAGATAGTATCTCTTTGTAGGGCAGGATTTGGCAATGCTAATAGAGCTCTGAGGTCTTATCAGTCCTTTATTTTATATAGCCCTCAAAGTACTCAGAAGAGAACGGTTGCATAACCATTAAACAGAAACTATGTAACCTAGAATGAGTTACCAAAACACCTTTCTATTATGCATAGTTTCTGGCCTAATTATATAAACACTCTTTATTATTTATAAAACTGCATCACTTCAGAATTTAGTACTGTGTTTCCTCTTTTCTGCACTACTAAATTTTGCTCTTAAGACTTTCAGAGCTGCATTTTGAGCATACAGATTTAGGACAGGACTGGTCTCAAGTGGCTCTATAATACTAAATATTAAATAACTGATTCAAACTGCAACCAAGAGGAAAATCAGATGACAGTCAAGTCTTAATCCAGAAGATTGAAGAGTAAAGCAATACAATTTTCTCAATTTATCATAGCTGCTATTTTGCACATCTTAGTGAGTTGTGCAGAACTGCCTTCTTCCTCATACAACATCTGCTTAACCATAGTGCAGGAGCTATTTACCATTATCATGGTCCAGACTGACTCAACAGGCATACCATGCCAAAAGAGGCAAGAAGATTTTATTTATTCATTTATTTACCTATGTATTATTTTTAATTAACATTTTTTATATTTGCCTGCACCTGCCAGGCTTTGTGGAAATGCAGCAAATTATCATTACAGAAATCTGGGAAGGCAGCAAATTGGAACAGTGGAGCTACTTCTGTCAACCATACAGTCATACTTGCAGCTTTGTATGAGACTAGGTACCAGGACTGAAGATAAGTAAAGATTTAGTAGAGTGTGCTGTTTGAGCTGCTATTTCTTGGATGGATTAAGCATTATTTTTCAGTGCTCTGTCTTTTGTTTTTACATGATTTATTGCCTAAAAAATAGTATCTTTAGGGGAATTTTTTGTTGGTTTAGGGGAGAAGTGTTGCTCTTTGTTGTGTTTAGTTTTGGTTTTAACTAAAAAGTTGGAGTATAATAGGTCGGTAGACAGTGTCACAAATATTAAGAAGTTGATTCAGAAATTCAGCATCCATTGTTTTTAGAGTATCATCCTCTAAATATTTGTCTTTAGACATGGTCATCTAGAAGGAATGTATACCTCTGGCTATATCAGAAGCAACATTAATTGGATTAAGTTCTCTTGAGTGAATCAGAAAGTTGAAGGCTGTTGTACTGTGTGTGGGGGAGCAGAAAAATGCAATTTGAGGATAAAACATAGACTGCTTTAAGTCACAGTGAGCACGTGTGGAACTGAGCGATGCTACCCATTTAAAAGAAATAAACATTTAATATTGTTTAAACTCAGCCTCAGAAATGCTCCTTTGAGCACTCTCAAAAGTATGTGTGAATGTACTTTTCACAGCCAAAGGAAACCACTGCAGCAAAAAGTAGTTTTTGGTCCCAGCTAATGATTCCATAGCCCAGCTACATGTTTGTGCATTCCATTCAGATTGTGGGGATTAAAATGGAGAACAAGCTATGTAATGGCAGTTCAAGCCTTCTCATCTCCAGAGCCAAGGCCTGCAACTGTGGAGTTTGCATTAGGTTCAGTCTGACTTTCAGCCCAAAGCCTGAACCCAGAGGTCTGTCAGCCACTGCCAGAAGTTGAGCAGTGGATGATGGAAGACAGCAAATCTGACATTTCACTGAAGTGTATTTCCGTGGAAAAACTTCAGGTATCTGCAGTTTCTCTGAAAATAGTTTTCAGAGCCAGAGAGCCAGTCTCTTCAATGGCAGGCAATGTGGTGAGCCTATGACTAGTTGCTAAATATGATGAATTTTTTTTAGTGTTAACTGTTTTGAAGTGTGGCATTCTTACATTGCTGTTTGTGGCCCTGACTGTAGCCAATGGCAAAGGCATCTCTGTAAATAACAGCTACAGGTTCTGGAAGCCAAATGGCTTTTATGTTTTTAACACTATGCATTTACTATGTTTGATGTTTGGTTGTGACAAGTTGGATGGCTTTGGATCCTTGCACACCATTGCTGAGCAGTAGACGCTGGTTTGGCATCAAAGCCATAAGCACTGTGCATTGCAAGGTGGGTGCTGCAAAGTTCTATAGGAGTGCCAGTCTTCACAGCCTGGCCACTCAGTCTTCCTGCAAAAGAAATGGAAGAAAGGGAAAACTGCTGGAGCAGAGAGGCCTTGTGTCTCTTCACCCTTACCCTAGGAAGAAGTGTCCATTTTTCCTAGGAGAGCAGCCATGCTGAGCTTACTCAGCTGGACAGCAGGTCTTTGGGGAGGATGGCATCTTCCTGAACGAGCATGAACCCCATGTGGTGAGCTCTGCAAAAAGTAAGGAGTAGGGGGGTGCTTTGCTTGAGCACTGCTTGAACAATTTTTTTTTTTATTAGCTGAAGTTTAATTTCACATTTCAGAGCAAAAATTCAGAGGAAAATTTGAAGGACAAAATTTCGTCAGTATGATGAAGGGAACCTGACTAGACATATGCGTGGAATCAGTGAAGTGCTTGCTCAAGTGGGCACTTAAATAGTTTTTGCTGAATTGAGCATACCATGGTGTATAGCAGGTTTGTTGGTGGAGGCTCTCCAACTTTTCCATCTTTTTAGATGATGTTCTGTATCATGCTGAAGCATCTTTAAAATTTCATTAACAGCTCAAAGTTAAAAGGGTTGAGAGGTTAAGAAACTGACTGTGCTCTGGATTGGGAATGCATTCAAATGTAGAACAAGAGCAGTCAGATCTGCTGCTGCACCTTTGAGGGACTCTACAGCATTCTTTTTATGACTACATTAGAAAAGAATTTAATTTTCTGTTATGGAAGAGTCATTTTTTAGCTTGACTTTTTGGTGCAATGTGTCACATTCACATTCACATTACCACTGGCCTGGTAAGCAACAGCACAACCTGAAGAATTTGCCAGAAGGTCCGTATGTAAACCATTTGATCTCCCTTATTCAGAGTTTGAGCAGACTAGATGCAAGACTGATTCAGTTTGGAAGTCTTTTAGTGGAGGACTAAAGTGAACCTCATAAACCTTATTGCGAGCAGACAGATCAGGTCTCCCAGAACACTTGTGCCTTGAGTACTGTCGTTCAGGTTTGCTGGATTTAAACTAACTTAAAAGTCTTTCAAGCAGTACACTTTGTGTGTATGTGGGTAATTGAAATTTTGTGTCTCTACAACTGACCAAAGGAATGTTTGAAGTCTGAGGGACAGAGTAAATTCTCACAAAACAGAGAAGCTTCAATTGCCTTCATCTTTCAGTGAAGCGTGAATTGATGTGGCAGTTGCCCACGATGGAGTGTTTCACCTTGTGGCCTCCTTTGTGTGGCTTTAATAGGGCAGAGAATATTGCTGGGGGAAAAGGGGAGCAAGAGATATCTTAGTACAGATCTTGCCTTGCTTTTCCTAGTCTCTTGGGCTCTGCTACTGCTGCTTGGGAAGTTGTTGCTTTCCCTGTTGAAGACAGCCAGCTGTGACCAAATAACAACAGTACCCAGTGACCTGTGGACACTCAGCATGAGCTGCTGATGCTTAAGGAGGACCTGAAGAAGGATATTAGAAAGGGTACTAGGAGGGTTTATACCACTGGCCAGGCATCTTCCCTTCCCTGGGGTCTGTAACTATTCAGACTGTGCTTAGGGTAAGGGCGTTTTCCAACATTAGATTTGGGACTATTATCTAGTACAAATTCAAGACAGCACTTCATCAACTACCACTTTGTGAATTTAGTTGGAATAAGACTTCATAACTTCACATTTAAGAAAGATGTCCTTCTCTTCTATGTTGTCCTGTTCAGACAGAAAGAACATTTTGCCCAAGCTCCCAAAATGCAGAGGTGGTTTGGACAGTGGGCTATACTGTGAATGGATGTGATTACTGCACATAACTGTTTCCCTTTATCTGCATTTTCTTGTCAGTGGGCTTCAGTGAGACCCAAATAGAGGGATAAAGAAGTATGTACTGTAGATTGAAATCCATCATTCACATTAGAGTACTTGTTTCAAGAGAATTGATTTGAGAGTTCATGTTTGGAGGAATCTTGCTTGGACATATCTGCACTGTAGGAAATGTATTTCTCACATACATTCTGTCCTTATCGGTATGATTTTAAGTGAATAATGCAGCTTCATAACCTAGTTCCTGTCCCTTTTTCACGTGTCTTTAATCCCAGGTTATTGAGTGTGCATTTATCTATTTTACCTTGGCCTATGGATGTTTTACTGTTAAGTGCAGTAATAAACCATCTACAAGTAGTGGTAAAACAATGTGGGGAACTCCTTAGACTTCCTTGTATGAGATTGAGGTTCCAGTTGGGGTGTTGAGCTGGGAGAATTGCCCTTTAAAGTCTGCAGAAAAAGCAGCTAGCTGCCAGCTACGGAGCAATAGAAAGTACTTTGTTGCTCTGCTACCACCAGAGTTAGCTGGTTAATGATGATAAACATGCCAGGGGCCAATTCTGACTTTGCTTTGTTTGGAATTTTTGTTTATTGGAATTTGACCAAGCCAGAAGTTTGTAGAATAGCTTTTGTGCTTGTTGTTCAGCAGGAATGAGGGGTTTTTTCTATCAATATTTTTTTTTTCTTTAAGAAGTTAGCACTTTGACCAGCTTGGTCTATCACTCAGTTCTTAGCGTTGCTTCATCTTCAGGTGCTCAATCCAAGTACACTTGTTTGGCAAATCAGGGAAAAAGAACAAATATTATCATATCCTGGTGTGCATCTATTATGTTTGTAGCAGTTGAACAGTTGAAGCAAGTTGACTGTTTTTGGCAGACCCAAATAATACCCAGTGGCTCTTGGCTCTGAGGGTTTTCTGAAGTTCCACAAAGTCCTTCCAGGGCAATCCAAGGCTTTAGCACAAATCTATAGCAGTGTTAGAGCTTTGGGAGGTGGGTGGAAAGTTAGATGGGGATATTGATGTTTCTTAATTTTCTTGTTTTGGGAAAGGATCTTTTTATTTTTTGAGGGGTGATAGCTGCAGGAAATGCTGTAATCAGAGTCTTCCAAATGTCCGTGCAGACTGGAAAATTCCTGACACCCACCAGCTAAAACTCAGCTATTAACGTATTTCAAATATGTCTGACTGCCTTTGAACTCCTGTGTGGAATATTGCATCTCCCAACAGCAAGCTAGAAAAGCCCTTAACCATGTTATGAATTTTGCTTGGAGAAATGTGAAAGGTGATAAAACTCTTTGCAAGGAATTTATCATAGCTGCTCACACTTAGGAGTGAAAGAAGGGCACTGAAAGTGCTCATCAGTGAATAGGTTAGACAGGTTTTTCCTCCTAATATTTCTATTTTCAGTGACAGCCTTCAAACTTCCACTAGATGATATATGTAACCTTGAAATTAAATGGCAAGTTTACTGGCTGTAGGACTGGCCTAATGAGAAACTTGCCACCCAAATAAATCCTTCCTTTGTAATACTATCCTTGCTGTTTCTTTCATGTGCGTGATCTGAAGGTTTCTGCCAGTACAACTAACATTTTGCCTCCAAGTGCTCTGTTTTCACAGTATATTGAAACTGCCAGCATGAAAACGGTGAGCCATGTTAGTACAGTGACCAAGCCCTTGAAGGGTTTGCTATTTCTGTCATATCCGTTTAATAAATTAATTTCTGCCATGCTACGGGGACTACAGCGTAAAAGATAGTTTCTCTTCAACTGAAGTATCACACTTTAAATCTCACTGATGTTCTTCTACTCTCCTGAAATTGTCAGAGTGTTATTTATGTATGACACAACTGTCTTTGTAAATACTTGTAAAAGTAGCCTTGAAGAGAAAGGTTTGGATTAACCTTGTTTTACATGGGAACATTTTCAATTTTGTAACCATTCCAGTAATGTTTGAAAGTGTTCCAGTGCCAATTAACTGGAAGCTAATAGTTTTGCCAGTGGAGAGAAAGTTTTAAGTGCTGTAAAATATGTCATTGAAGATGATTCACGTTGCAGCATTGCTTCACACTAAGGCAGCTGAATCTCATCCTGCTATACACATTATGAATATTAATTCTCTGATGTTTATATTAAGCATGTGTGTGTAGTCAGTCCAACCCTTGGGAAAAAAAACCCACAACAGGAATTCCTCTAAGAATTTATACTGCACAAGGTTATGATTTTATTTCCTTAGACTTCCAGTAGCTCTTTCCTACGTGAGTAATGGGTTCAAAAGATCGGGAGTTACTCTGTCTTCTTGAAGACAGGAGAAAGACATAGAGGAGAGGATGATTTTGTGTTCAATCTCAGTGGTTTCTCTTATTTTCCATGGCATCCTGTTCCTAGCTTCTAATTTGCCTCTGTCTGAGAAGAAAAACCAGAAGCCCAGCAATTATTCCATGTGCATTTGGGAAAATGTAGATAGTTTTTATCAAGGGATGCATGGGAAGTGGATGTAAATTATGGATATGTATTTGTATCCAGCATATCTATCTGACACAAATGCATTCCCGAAAACCAAGTGTGAAGTGCTGGGATCTGCCAAGTGAGTTTCCAGCTCATTGTGAATGATGCTTTTCGTTACTAAAGTGTCTATTTGACATGCAGTACTCCCAAGTCACCTGTTGAAGTCTTAACAAAATTTCTTATTATCTTTTTCCTGGTGTCTAATAAGAGGCGAACTTTCCTGCGACAGATGGGCAAATTGTCCTCTCCCCTTCACTGTCCTGCTAGTTTTCATGAAACTTGTAAAAACATAATTAACCTTGAAAATGTGTGAGGTTTTTTTGCCCTATTCAGATGAAATGAGCCAGTATTTTCAGAGAGCTAATGAGAGGCCAGGAAAAACAGGCAAATGAGCACAATGCTTGGTAACAAAAGTTATAGAAAACCAGAACAAAATTTTGCTTCAACTTCTGTTAATGTAACCAGGGTGCGGTGGTTTGGCGGTGCTATAAGAAATCATGTGTTGAACTGTAAAATATGTAAAGCTGATATCCTAGAGTTAACCTCTTGTACCTTTTGCAGGTGGAGATTTACATTTTACCTTTATATATTTACCTATGGAGTACGGTTCCTGAAAAAGGTAGGCACTTATATTATTAAGCTTTTATGACACATCAAAGACTTGAAGTCTTGTGCAGGTGCACTGTAAAACACAGGCATAAAGTCTATGTTCATGAGGAGTAAGAATTTAAATTTAATTTGCATTCATAAAATGCTTTGCTACTACCATTGGTAAAGAATATAAGGTCTTATCAATACTTAGTGGTGCTTTAAAAGAAAAAAAGGCATGGCAACATACCTAGTTCATTACTTTTCATTATAGGCATTAGACTGGCAGTAAGGCTTACGAAAGTATTAATCTCAATTTCTCCATCATCCTTGTTTAAATGCCTCTGACAGAGGTTACTTTTTACTAACAAACAAAATGCATTAGTGTTTTAGAAAAAAAATTTTTCTTTTTGCCTATTCTTTGTCTGATGTACTGTGGAAGGAAATTTCTGTGGAGTTTCCCATCAACGCTGTGTTTCAGGTGATTTAAAAAGAGAAGGTTATTGATAGCTTCTAAACACTATGACATAGGTCTGTTAACCCTGCCATAGGGAGTAATACGGATTTATGGTGCAAATTGTTTTTACAGTGTGGCTAGTTCTCAGAGCTTTTGTGCAAGTCGGGCCATATTTGTGTAATTCTAGGAGGTGAAATTAGGGGAATGTGTGCACTCAGTGTGTTCTCGTAATCTTTGTTTTGGTGAAAAAGTTGACACAAGAATAAGTATCCTGAATGTTTCTGGTGCTTGTAAGTAAAAGAGGTTGTACTAATCTTTTTTTTTGTCTGTAGTTCTTGAGGCTGTCCCAGGTGCAAGGCAACTTGGTGTGAGCAGGACTAATGATGTGCCTGTGTGGGGAGGGCGCATCAGAGCTGTTCTCAGCTATTTAGCAGTAGTCAGTCCCAGGGGAAGTGGGGGCCAGAGCAGCATACAATTGCATTTTCTCCCTGCCTCCTTGAACACTTCTATTTTGTGTGTACCTCAGCCATTAACATGCTGCATGGTCATGATCTGATATTCTGTTTTCTGTGTTTGATTTCACAAATGTCTGTGGTACGAAATATGAGAATAGTTTTAATGGGCAATTGTCGCAACCCAAAAGGCAACTTGGCCTGTGGGTGTGGAGAGATCATGGCTGTGGGTTCATAGGATTCTGTAATAGACAAGGACACAGAGGCTTTATCGTCTGAGTTTTTCTACATCATTACAGCAAATGCCAGAAAAATCACCATTAGCAAATATCACAAAACCACTACTAGAAAACATATCTATGATTAAGAAAGCAAATTTCTCTCAGCACAAATAAAAGTGTCTGTTCTAGGAAAAATTCTGAATACCAGCATTGCTATAGCCATTGTGATCTCTTTCTAAAGGCTGAGTTGACATGCAAAGTGCAGGATGTCTTCCAGTTGAGCCTATCACTGCAGTTTGAGGAGGGCTAGCTGACACAGCAAGGTGTACCACTGCTTGCTGAACAAGGATCAGTTGAATAGTTTTGCTGTAATTTTAACTTTCAAAATATTTCATTTTTACAAAGAGAAATTGTTCATTGTGTAATTGTGTATCTATTTATAATTACTCATTAATACATAGTGTTATAAATGAGTCTTGTAATGTTTTATGGTGTTGTCATTATTTCAGTGTTCTGCTTTGTATACCCAGGTTTTTCACATGAAAGTATATGTAAATTAACAAAATTATGATTGTGGTTGTATTTATATTTGCACTATCTCCCTAGTAACATTGTGTAACTAAAAGACAGTACAGACTTTTTGCTGTTCGTCAAACACCCAAGATTTTCCTGAGTCTACATAAATGCAGTATCTGGGTTTGCAAGGAATAAAATTCAGACCAAAGAATCTGAAGGGAGACACTTCTTTCAGAGCTTTGCTACAGTACCCAAATGGATAGGTTTTTTAAAATTTGTCTTGGTTTTCTAAATGGAATTGGAAAGAACACTTAAATTCTTCCTTAAGCAGCTAGTGAAAGAAGTTAAGCATAATAAATTCTCTGACATATATGGTAAAAGGATCTTTCCTTCTCCTGTTTTGCCTGGAGAAAGAAGGTTCATATTATGGTCAGCAGCTTCTTGCTGTGTTAGTACTACAGCAGGGGTCTGAATCCTTTCCAATAACAAGGCCTGCCTAAGACCATCCCTAAAATACCTAGTCCAGAAGACCGATAAGCTTCGGTCTCAGCTTCAGTGGCAGTCCCTACAGGTGCAGCTCCATCACAGCAACTTGTGCTGCCTTACTGAGAGAGGGCATGAAAGGGTGAATACCACAAATGTTTTAAACAATGTACTGTGCCACCAGCATAGCACCAAATTGGAAATATTCACTTTGACTAGAAGTGAATTCCACCTTTTGGATTCTTTCTGAAGACACCTTTCTCATAATGCCCACAGCACATGAATCATTGCCACTTTGTCTCCTACTGGCAGCTTCCCTATTTGCTGCATAAAGAAATAATGCTGCATCAGTGCAGTATCAGCAGAAGGGTGGATGTCAGTGTTTCCTTGTGCCCACCAGATCAGGTAGTCTCAAACCAAGACACCACCCAAGGAAGATCTGAACAGGATACTGTGGCAAACCACCATGCTTGCAGAGTGTCATTATGTCTTTTGGTGGTTTTGTGGAGCTTATCTGGCATTTGGGGAAGATGTGCCCAAGCTTAATAAGCAGTAATTATTTAGCAGACTTATCAGCTCTGGTTTAGTTCTGAAAGTATGAGGCTTTCAGTGTTACACACGTGTTACAGTGTTAATTTTTTTTTAGAATGGTGTAAGCTGACTACATTCAAGTTTTAGGTTTGCCTGGGTAGAGCATCTTGCAAGGAAAAAGAGGCCTAGGGTTTCAACTCTGGTTTTTGCTTCCGTACAGAAGCACATGGAAGCTAATAAAGCTGTCAGTCAGAGCAGTCGTGAAACCCTCTGAAATGCCATGGCAAGCTTGTCTTTGTTAATGTCCATGACTGCAGTTAATGGCTGATCTAGACAGAAGAGATTTCTGCACCAAATAAAGCAACCTGTGCATTTTTTTTGGTAACAGCTGCACATGATATATCAATTCCTTTGACATGCTGTATTGCTGAGTACATTGCTAGAGATTTAAAACTTTCTTCCCACTGAAGCTGTGTCTCTTTATTGAGTTCTTCTCTTGGGTTTTCTCTTTTTCCAGTGGCAGGTATATGCTTTTAAGTTATTAATCAAATAAAAAATGTTACTTTTGCTGAAATTTCAAAAAATCTCAATACACAGGGAAGAAATGTCTGATATAAAGCTTTGTCACCGAAGTTTGCTCTGTTGCAACAGAACCTATCAACCGATATGTTTTAAATGAGTTTTTTTCTTAGTAGTGTCTGCAGGACACAGTCTGGGTCATTTTGCTGAATAAAATTCTCCATGAACTCAGGAATATCTTCCAGTTTGGGAAGGCTGAGGATTGACAGTAAAGTGTCCTGTGTGTAGCTGTGTGTGTGTTCTGTAGGCCATGATCAGGTGCTGAGACTGTGTATGATGGGTTTTAGCAATGTGAAATGCACAAAAACTCATCCTGCCACCCACTCTCCCTCACTCTATCCATATGGACATCTGCTTTACACAGCCTCTGGATCATACAATAGCTTTTTCATGGAACTCTCTCCAACCCCCTGCCAACCCCACCGCTGAACTCTGAAGGCAGGAGACCTTTATGGATTTTGCACTGCTCTTGTCCTCAGTGCCTCTCACCTCAAACGGGCACATGCTGCCAACTTTTCTTTGTTGCAATAATACGTTGCTCATGAAGCAATGTGAAGTGAATAAGGGCAGCTTCTACCATTGGTGTCTGCCTTTTGCAGTCAAGAGTTGACTTTTAACTGTAGGGTGCAGCTGTATGATTGGTACATCTTAACAAATGTTTGTGATACCAAGGGAATGCACGCCCCGTTCAAGAGTTACAGTGACGTGAGAAACGTAATTCTTGGGTGAGAGAGTAGAGAAGCCAAGGCAGTTGCTTGTTTGCTCACAAATGGACCACATGAAGAGGAGTAACTTGCAGCCTTACACATACTCAGCCAAACCACTGCATTACCTACAAATTGTGACTTACGTAGACAGAGGCGACCAACAGACTTCAGAAAAAAAATTACCGTAGAGTTATTAGTATTTAATTATCATATTAGACATTCTTCCCTTTCCCGCCTCTTTTGTGCCTTCAGCCTTTTCAGGCTGCAAGGCTTAATTTTATTGTGGGGTTTGCTGTCATTGTCTTTAACTAGTGAAGTTGTTAATGACATTTCAGTGTCAAAGCATCTCAAAGGTGAAATTTTTTTCTTGGTCTTGGCTTCTTTTTCAAATGTTCCTCATAAAGTTTTGCTTCTTCTTCTAGTCCTTTCTACCTTAATGCTTTCAGTTGTAGCTTATTTATTATTACCAGGTGGTATAATAGTAGGATGAGACTTTCTGCTTCCCAAAGGGTCTCTTGTTGCTCAAGTGAAATGTATGTTTGTCTCTTTTCTTTCAAACCAGAACTTTCAATTTGATGAAAATGAACTGTAAAATTGTTAGGTAATGAATATAAAGTAGATGTTGGGAGATTGATGGGTTTGTCACTTGATCCTATAGCACTGTGTGTTTCAGGATATGCTCTGCAGTGTGATGGCTAATGCACTGAGGGGATGAAATAGGTCATCATAGTTAGGACTTGAAGTCACCTCTGTCATTTCTGATACTTTATGAGAAGAGGGAATCAATGTAAATGTAGGTTAAGAGTTCAAGTTGTCCACCTTCTACCTCAAATACTATTTTCAAGAGCAGATTTGTTAATGAGTATTCTTCTGTGTGAGGAAATGGACCAAGGTACCAACTTTGAATGAGAAGATGAAGCTTTCTTTTTTATTAGCTGCCAGCTCCAGTCTTCACTGTTTGTAGAGCAGATTTAAATTATTTGTGAATAAAGAGTGGGTGTCCCACAAAAACATGTAATGTGAAGCATTCACCTTTCCGTCGAATCCTCATTGCCCCCATTCTTGATAAAATGGCAAATGCTAGATGTGGCCATCCCATCTTAGTTTTCAGACTTCTGAATGAGATGTTTTGGCACTGAAGGACTGAAGGCAGCATTCACTACAGCATTCTTTGTATCTTTATAAATCACTAAGATTTGAAGCATAAAAGATAAGTAACCAATTATGTTTCCACTCTGATCATGTATATGCAAATTCTTCCCTTTCTGAGCGAAAGTGAGATTTTTCAGCTCTACCATTTGTTTCGTTTGCATGTCTACAAAACACTTCCTTGCAGAGCACCACACCAGTAGTGACGCCAACAAGACATTAAGTTCCAGTGGCATTGAAATGACTGCTTTGCTTATCATTAACATAGGAATGAAATAATGTTTTTGTTTTCCTCAGTAGTATTTGTAGTTAAATAAATAGTGGCTTTGCTCATTAAGAGTTAATGGTCTGACTGTGCTCCAGTTAAATGGAAAAAATATCATTATCTTTGGTGATAAAGAAACAGAGCGAAGAGTTCAGGATTGGCTTGTTTCTTGCTTGCTCATTCTTGGTGCTAAGCAGTGCCTGTATAATGCTGTAAAATGAAAAATCTTTACAAACATACGGAAGCAAAGCTTACAGGTGACAAATAGACTTTTCACATTTAATTTCCTTCCTTTAACTGCCCACGAGAATTATGAACTCACAAAAGAGGATTAATGTTCTGTGAGTCTTCTGAAGTCTGTATGGAAACTTGTACACCTTAAGTTGCATGTACATATTCTACTGGTAAAAGGGATTATCTGCCTGGATAAACAAATCTTGCTATTTTTCCAATTTAGTGTTGAAGTAAGGCAGATGATATGAGTATGCTGTGGCTATATTTAAAAAATGCTTGGTGCAACAAGCTTCTGTATGTATGCAGCTGATTGAGTGTCCTTCCTAATGAGTCATCCCCTACTGAAGAACAGAGAACTGTCTACTGAGAACTGTCTGGTGGGTAGTTACAATTTCTAGTGGTATATATAGCTTGCAAAAGAACAGGGAAAGCCATGTTGAAGTGTAAATTTGACTCCAAAAAGCTACTCAAGTGACATAAATGTACAGAAGGCAAATAGGAAATAGCAGGGTAGTATGAAGGAAAAAAAACCCCAACAGGCAGAGCTCGACTTCTGCTGTTACAAAAGTTCCTCTTTCTTGAAACTATAGGATGTTTCAAATGAAGAAAGTGAAGTGCTTATCCTCATGTGTGCACTAACCACTGAGCCAGCGAGTTTCTGTGTGACAGCAGGAGATGTTCTGTTAGTGGCCCACAGTTTCTGTGTGCACATAGAGAGAAACTGGCTTCATGCTTTTTCGTGAGAGAGAGTGTTGCATTCTGCCGCTTGGCTGAGTTGGCTTATCCTTTGCCTCTTTTTGGAATGAAACAGCAGCAGCAATGCATGCACGTGTTACAGCCCAGAGAGAGTAGTGTAGAATTTGTGAATGCCATTTCGGATTGCTTGTACTCCAGAATTTTAGAGCCTAAAGTGAGACCACCTTCATTTGAAATACAAAAAAAAGAACTTGTCAGTAAATCGGTGGCTAGTTATTGACATTGTTTCTGTATTACAGTTCACCTATTATTGAGATTGTTAACCTTAGACGAAGTAAATAATGTTTGTTATGCACAGCCACTTCATAAAATTTTATTTGTGGAAACAAGCATTTCTGTGATGAAGATTGTAATTTTGTATCATGGGGGAAATAAGATTGGGACAGTTTTCAAATCAAACTTCATGCTACAGTTTAAGTGGGGTTATAGTTAGCATATTAATGATACTGTTCTGGGGAAAAATAACAGAAGAGTTTGAATGGAGAAATTAATAGTTTCAAATTCTTCATACAAGTTCTCTGCAGTGCATTATAAACATCCTTCGTGGGGGCTCTCAGCCATTACTGTCATTAGAAATACAGAATAAATTTATTTTTCCTCAGTATTGTATGGGAATCAAGAGGACATCATTCATGCTTACAGTACTGCCACCAGCTCTTCCCACTGGAAGCCATCACCTATAATACCTGAGTTCCCCAAGGCAGCAATTGATAGCTGTGGCTTTTTAAACTTTCTGGTTTAATGCTATAAAGATTCATCATGGGTAGGAATCAATTTTGGTAGATCTGAACTGAACTGAACTGAAAAAAATGTATTGCATAAAACCAGCAGCTGACAAACTGAAAAATAAGTTTCTGTATTCAAAATCCCCAGTGCTCTAGACAGTTTTCAGTCTTTGTAGCAGTAGGACAGACTTGATTTTGTCATAAAAGTTCTTCAGCTATTGGAAAGCTATTTGCAGAACACATTGCATGTTACATCATTTGGAGCAGAAAAAAATGACCTGCATCAGAATAGTCAGTATTTCACTTATTGTTTCCATCTTGTCTTGCCATACCTGGTGCATCTACTTTTTCATGAAACTAATGCTGCTGGATATTTTGCAGAAGAGAACAATACAAGAAATGCAGCATCTTGGAAGAATTCACACCACTGTTTGGATTATGTCTGATCAGCTGATTCATAGAAAAAGACTCCTTAAAGCAGGCTGATTTTTTTCTGGTTTTAACTCTAAAATACCAAAGCATGAGTTTGGGAAATATCTACCACCTTGGTTTAAATCAGAACTGACTCTCGAAAACAGCACCATGGCAAAAGCTTGGAAGCAGGGAGTTTACCTCCAGAGCCCTCGATGTCTCCTTCATTCTTGAATCAGTTGAAGCAGGCATTCTATTGGGCACTTTTTCTGCTAGTCTGCCTCTGTTGTGATGTTTCCTTCCCATGTTCTACTCAAAAGGTTGTTATATTATCTATTACTGAAGCTTTGTAATTCCTTTTGTTCAGTGAGCTTATTTGCCCGATGCTGGATAAATATTCTCATTTAAATGAAGAATGTCAGAGGCCACTGTGAGCCCTTTTAACACAATGCTGATATTTGATATTTTACTGTGCTATTAACAGAGGGATAATGTGATACGTAGGCCACTAAGGGAGGAAATGAAGCCCGCCTTTGGCAGATTGTGCTTGCTTTAAAATTGATTTGGATTCTCTGGAGGGTTTTATTACCTTTTTTTTTTTTTTTTTTTTTTAACTCGTAAAACCAATTGCTGAGTTTCTGTAACTGATGAAAATTTTTAAGCTAAAATCATTTTGGAGGTTAAAATTGAATTATAATCTTATTCTTTTCTATGAAAGCAGGGCTGAACATTAGGTGATAAATAAAACAACTTCTAATTCACTGAGTGAGCAGGAAAGAATACCCGTGCTCCAGAGTCTTTTGAAGAATGCCATTGTGAGAAAGGGGAAATGCTATATTACATTTTTAAATAAGCATCACGAGTGGAAAAGGTTTCCAGGAAGACCATAGTTAGATGCCATCTCATGGAAAAGGAGTTTGTTTCAGATATATCTTCAAAAGGGCATAAAAATTGTTGAGGGCATTTAGGAGAGATTCATATAGTGGTTTGGATGCTTGAGATATAAATCATGAGTCATGCTGTGAGAAAGATCAAAGTTACTCGAGAAACTAAGTTTTAAATGACTGCAGCACCTCAGTGTACATCAACAAGGAAAATGAATGCATTTTGGACAATGAAGCTTTGTGAGAGAAGGCGAGTCAGCATGGGAAGTGATTTACTGTGTAAGCTCTTGGAAGTTAAGATAATAACTGGATTAGGCAAAAGAGGACAAAGCTAAGCAAGCTGGCAGAATTTATTTGTGGCTGAAAGGAAACTGAAGGTTTTTGAAAGAAAAAGCAAAAGGAAAAAATCATTGGTATCTTAATTCAGTAATAGGACACTGATGGCAACCGGAATTTCAAATGTAGACAATGGGGACAAATTTTACGTAATCAGGGGAAGGAAAAGCAACACACTAATTTAAAAAATACATCTAGAATTGAATTTCACTTTATCTGTTTTGAATCCAGCTGGGGGTATTTCATAACATCAGAGTAGTAAGTAAATGCTATGCAATCATCAGTTTGGCGAGTTAAGCTGGTGCTGAGCCATCTACAGCATCTCCACTGCTGGTGCATTACGCTGTCGTTCAGGGCAGTGAAAGGGGCTGCCACACCTCATGTTCCCCTGAGGACTGGTTGCTAGTTTTGACTTCAGCATAGTATTCTTTTGTTTTGGCAGCCTAGCTTTCTGAAAGATTGAAATTTTTCAGGGTCATATAATAAAAATGGCAGATCTAGAGGAAATACTTCCCAAAGTGTTATATTTGGGCAATTTTATGATAAAAATAGTTTAAATTCATCTGTAAACTAAGGTGGCCCATTCATACCTGTAGCAAAGTATTAGCTCACACTCTATTGCTTTTCATGTTTTGCTATTCAAATTAATGAAGCAGTCCTGTTTTCCACAGCTAATTAAACCTGAGCAAAGAGTACATGTTTGGATATAAGAACAGATTATTAGTAATGTGACTGGTGCTTTGAGTTGCCCTTGTTGAGTTGAACTCACTACTGAGGGAATGACTCAGAGCAGGATAGCTGTATTCTCAATTAAACTAGTAAAACCTGTAGAACAATATGTATTTTTATACTATAGGCTCTTCAAGTCATTAAGCTGCTTCATTTTATCTTTAAAGTAGTAGGGGAAAAAATCTTGGCAATAAATAAATACATTATCAGTGATCTTTTGGGTTTTTTCCTACTATATTCCCTTCCAATGTTACCCTGTCACACCTCTCAGAGCTTTCTCATTTCTTTACTGATGGTCTCGGCTACTGGCTGTTGAACAATGCCAGGTTAGCATGGGGAAGTACTGTTGTAAATTTGAAGCTAATTCAGAGTTTTGCTTCTATTTTTTAACTGCTGTTACCTCACAGGTGACTTAAGGAGGTTCACCAGGGATTTTTGTCCTGTCCCCTGGATTTGTAGGCTCAAGGAGATGAGGGAAAGAAAATTCTTTCCTCTTGCCCAGTTACTTTAGGTTTTTTGCTGTGGCACAAATTTACTGTTTATACTGAAACGTAATAAAAATTTGCAATTTATGGAAAAAAATCATATGCAGTTTATGATAGTTCACCATTTCTCATCCCTACCAGCCAGTCTAATTGCTTGTTGTTTTAATAGATCAATTGCAGAAAACTGCAAGTTATGTCAGAATAGATCCACCAGCAGATGGCAAATGGAAACAACAAAAGGCTTGTGTCTTTGCACTTGCTCAGCAGGAGGGGAAGGTGAAAAACAGAGGGAAGATGAATGTAACATTTTATGTAGGTTTAGACATTTTGGGAAATTTTTTTGGCTGTCTTCGTTTGCTTTAGAGAAGTAAATGCTATCGGGGTCATTGACTCAGAACTGAGCAGGAAAAAATTGCTTGCAAACTCTGTTTTTAAATTTAAATTAATTAACATTTCAGCCTTCTGTCTTTCTGTTAGAGGAAAATACAATATGAGAGAGATTCTTTCACTGGGACTTTTTCATTCAGTACTTAGTACTTGTGGCATTATTAAATACACCAAGAAATGTGATTCTTGGGATGTTCTCTGCAGGGCCAGGAGTTGGACTTGATGATCCTGATGGGTTCCTTCCAACTCAGCATATTCTGTGATTCTGTGTTTCTAAGTATTTCAGTTGTAAAGACACCTGCAGCCCCACCGGTGAATTGCCCTGATACAGTATATATGCACCTCAAAAAAATGCAGTGATTGCAGGAGTGGAAGGGGAAGAAGCTACTTCAGTCTGTCCTTACTCATTGTTGCTTAGGGTTATGCCTCATTTTAGCTGTGCTCAGTGGCTGAAGTGCTTAGAAATGGGCTCCTGTGTAGTGACCCCACACTGGTGTGGCTTTCGGCCTGCCTGTTCCAGCAACCTGTCTGAAGGAGTTCTGCTCTCTCAGTCATCAGCTGGGACTTGGTGGTGTCTCTGTGTTGAGAAGCTGTCAGCTCTTTCTGCCAGGGTTTCAGTGGCAGTTCATAAGAGTGGGGAGTTCACTAATGAAAGGTCTTCTTCACCACCTGCCCAAAATGGCACCATGTGATTCAAATACATTCTTGCCTCTCTGGGGATAAATATTGGCCTGTGAACTAGAGAAAACCTGCATTTCCTATTTAAAATTCTGCAGTTGCAGTAACTTTCTAATTTTCAGACTGTCAGGGATGATTCTGAGACCTTGCTATAATGTGCCTATGTGAAAGTACAGCAAAACACACCAGTTGGGGCTTTTGTTCAGCTTTTCTCTACACGGTGTTTTTCCAGTAGGCTGTGTAGGTTCATAAATACCACAATCTTAAACATCTGGGTTTAGGCATGAAATTTGATCTTGGTGTTTACCTTGGTATGGAGTTGCTCTTATTATTAGAAATTGATTCTCTCTCCCCTCATGGACTGCATGGATTGGTGGAACATGTTATATGTCAGTGAAGCAAGCCACAGTGCATCCTGCAAAGGAAAGCAGCTGCCTGAGGATTTCCAGAACTCGGCATCAGTACCACGAAGAATCTGGTAAACACTTCCCATCAACACAGGATATTGGAAGGCAGTGGCTGGGCAGAATCAGATACGTGCACTCTTCCGGCAGAGTAGCCACAGATAGGAACTATAGTTAGAGAAAGTAGATATGTAATGATGAGCTTAATTATTAACTACTTTCCTGTATGCCTTTGAGTAACCGTAGTATCAGAGCACTGGAAACCTTGGAGCTTTTTTTGCATCCTGTAGGAAAATTAGGAGTAGTCTGAAATCATGCTACTCTGCAATGATCAATAAGAGTTGAAGTGCCCTATTTTATTTTTTAATGATTTGCTCTTGGGATTTTTCCTGGTCTCTTAAAGGTTTAATTTTATGCAGGTCTCCCCCCTACCAAGGTATGGTTTTCCAAGTGTAAACTTCAGTACTCTCTCTTAACAAACTAATTCCAGGTGTGCAGTTACGTGTTGTCTTTTTAAATAAAGTAAATCCATAAATACCCTTTTAGATGCAAATGCTAGGCTAATTGATGTGGTCTGGCATTGGGATCAAAAATAGAAGGCAGCTGCAAAGCTAATGGGTGTACATCTGCTCTGTATCATCAAAGGGTTATCAGGCATCTGGAGTGCTCGGGTGAATGTGTCCACTACTTTTTATGCACTCTTCTTACAGTGCAGATTGAGGAACTACAAAATACATTGAATAGTGTTGCTTGGAACTTAGCCTAGCTCCTGTAATATTTATGGAGACCTTCAGCTGCTCTAAAATGTCGTAGCGCCACTGGCCACTCAGCTCACGAATGACCAAACAGTCCTTGAAAATGTTGCCATTACACATGAAGGCAAAAGGTTTTACAAGTTTTGTTTACTACAAAGCCACTAGCAGAGAAAGTCAGAGGAAGAAGGTACAAAAAAGAGAGCAAATATTTTGATGGCTGGGCTTGGTAAGGGGACTGGTAGCTGCCTGGGAGAGGAGAGGGAGGAGATGCTGCGTCACCAATTTCTCTGTCTGGAGTGTTCTTCGGTTCTGTTCAGTGCATTGCCTTAATCAATATTAGGACCCTTCCAGATTTTAATTATCAGTTCCTTTTGCCAGCTTCGTTTTCGACATAAGTTGTAAGTTGAAAGTAAACTTTTATCAACACATGAGCTCCAGATCTCTGTACATAGTATTTTTAAAGAGAAAAGTGGATGTGTGTGTGTAGCTTACTCTGCCTTTCCAGATATCATTTTATGTAAATACATCAAAACTTGAATTCTTATTTTTTCTAAAAGCTTTTTTTTTTTGGGCACACATATATTTGCATTTGAATGTCATGTGCATCTTCCAGTGATGGTTACATTAGTAGAAGTATAAGTTTTAATTTTGTTTGGAAATCAGCAGTGCAGATTGCTGAGAGGAAAGACTGAGCACTCTTCATTTCAGAAGAAAATGGAAAAAATTTTGAAACCTTTCTAAAACCTTTTTTCTACATACATGAAGCACTAAACTCTAGAGAAAAAAAAAAACCAGTTCTGCAGAAACTTAAAACAGCTTGCTTAGTCACAGTATATGAAAAGAGAACCTCAGGAGGTTCATCGACAATGTGTCCTATTGTCTTCACTTCTGTAGTTAGCTATGCCAAGAAGTATGAATGACTGCTTGGATCTGTGAAGGATTTATGAAAATGCTATTCCTGGTGTGAGAAGCAACTGCATCCTAAACCAAATTAACAGTCACTGGAAGGAAGAACATGCACAAATTGATGCCAAATAGTAGCCATGGATTTTGTTGTTTTGCTGAGTTCTCTTTATTCCCAGCGTGGTGTTTTGTCAGAACTTGGTGATTTTGTGCATAGAGGGAAGTATAGGTAATTTTGATGTGTAGGTGACTCCCAGTGGTGCTTGCAGAGTGTCAATTTATTTCAGAGTTCAGCCCGTGCTCTTGGCATCGTTGGCTGCTAAGGTTGTGCCCTCAGAGCCTGCCATGCCTGGCCATTAGAGACTGGAAACTGTCTGATGTATTTTTTAAATCAGTGAAACCTTAGTATGAGAAATGCTTAAGTAGTAGCAAAACAAATACAACAGTAGCTACGGATGTTGCTATATCCAGGGCAATTTTTCAGAGGATAGTAAGAAAAAGCACACATCTTTAGGAAATCAGAGTTTCCAAGACATCGTAAGTCTGAAGTCCTTGGAGGCCAGGCAGAGTTAGTGGAAGATGATAGAAACTTTGAAAAGCTGACTCAAAAAGTTCTGGTTGTTGCTTTATAAATCTGAAAATCAAGAAAAATGAGGAAGAGTTTAATTTTCTTTCTGCTGGAGAGAAATAAGCTGCAAAATATTGATACTTGTGGGAAAAATAAGGTCACTCTCTAACTTGTAGAATTGTGGCTTGTTTTGCAACAATTAATACCAAGGAGTTTTTCTGTAGTTAAGAGGAAGAAGAATGTATTTGTTTGTACATTATATGCAGAAGCAAATATTTCCATGGATATATATGCTCCCTTAAGAGTGAAAGACTGCAGTAGTCTACAGTTACTGCTGATCCTCATTGAGCCAAGTAAGAAGAAGGGGAAGGAAGCTTAGGATCATTATGAAATTTTTATCTAAGAGACTAATTTATCGAAGAATCTCTTGTGTTTACCATACATGGGTGGAGTAATTTTAATAGTAGAACATAGAGCCCCTGGCAGGGGAAACTGAGGAAGGGCACTTTTTGTGCTGCCTGGTAATCTGACTTTCTAAGGTCAGCAGCCATCCGGCATACCATGCCAAGAGGATGCAAGTGTTGCAGGAAAAATAAATAAATCAAGCAATTTAATTGACCTCTAAGCAAGTGATGTGCAAGAGGAATGTTTACTAATATATTGAAAAAGAAAAAATTTCTTACAATCCCTAGCCATAATTGGGGAAAAATGAGCATTGAGATAACAATCTAAGCAAGCAGAAATGCATAAAAACAAACCAAACCAAACCAACCAACCAACGAAACAAAAGAACCCTAACCAAAAACCTGAAAAAACTACAACCCAACACCCCAAAATAACTGTTAATTATGAATAATTGTCCTTCTGCTAATGTTTTGAAAGGTGCTGTTGACTAAAAGTCTTATCAGTTTAAGTTCCTGGATAATAAAAAATGTGTGAAAAGTGTTAAATGTTACTGTATTTTGCAGTGAATAGAAAAGTCGTAGTCTCCTCTGCTGTTGCAGTTGCACTCTTGGGTAGATGAGGCGTAAAGCTCAGGGTACAGGGAGGGGTCTGCCCATGTGGGCAGGAGCCGCTGCTCTGCCTGCGCTGGGAGAAGGCAGCTGCTGTTGTGTCATGAATTGTACACGTGTGTCAGACACTAAATGTTTGCTCCAGGGGTAAGAGCAAATTGCACACAGCATTTTTGGGGCGAGGTGAATGCTAATGAAGAGGAAATCTTCTGGCCTTACTTTGTACCACTCGTTTCTGTGAAGAGTAAGGACCTGCTCTAACTTGATGAATGTAGGTATGAGTGCTGTGAGACATCTTTGACATCTTTGCCTGTATCAGCCCCAAAAAAATGAGATCGGTAGAGCTTTGCTAAGAGTATATATTATCTTGACTGTAATTAATAGTGCTAATTTCTATTCCACTTAATCTTGCTTGTAACTGTCAGGGACAAATAATACAAAATTGTATTCAAACACATTAACCAAGCCAGATAAAAATCTTGGCCTTTTGAATTTGCAGAGTAGTGAACCTGTACACAGTGAATGCTCTGTATTGTGCCAGTTATGTTGTACAGGTTCAAAAGTTCTGTAATTTCAAAAGCAACTTAAAATCTTTTATTTTTGGATTAAGGATGTCTTATTTTGATTTGAAATGTGTTTTGAACATAAATTTGCTCTAGTGAAATGTGGGCATTCTGTCATGATGTTTCTGGATTTTTACATGCTGGATTCTGATAAAAACAGCAGGCAGATTATATTTCTTTATTTGATGGAAAAGTCAGAAGATTTTTTTTGCTTACCTGAGAATTTAGGAAAAACCCCTTTGGGAGTTACAATGTATCTGCATGGTCATAAGTAAATCAGGTACCTAACAGCTCTTTGTGATATTAATAAATGAGAAGTTTTTTATTGTACTGCTTTTTTCCCTCCTCCATATACTATCAAAACTGACCTTTCACATGCTAGATACTACCAGAATTTTGAGCGAGACCTGGAGATTTTCACTTCTTAGTGCTTTCTGAAAGCCAGGTGCAAATTAGATGCTTTCTCTAGAGGTAAATGAATGAGGCACTGGATACAAAACAACCCAAGGCTTCTGGCTAAGCATGCAAACATCACAGATAATTTGGGAGGGTTTTTTTGTGGTTTTTTTCCAAAATTCTCAGTCATTTCCTTGTCTCAAGAGAAGTTTTATTTCTGAAGGAATTCTTTAAAATTACTCTATTTAATCACAGAGTTGGAGAGAGGTTTGATGGATTTTTTAGCAGATATTCCTGTAAGGGAATTATAGCCATTTGTTCCTTAGTACTGTAAATCTCAACAGATTGAACAGCTGTTTACCTCCTCTGTCATTGGTACTGCATTTATTTGGCACTGCACCAAAGTGTGGTAAAACTTCAGTTTCCATCTGAACTCCTTTATGTTCTGTAAGGCAGGGTGTCAGCATTGTAGGGCTGGTGCTTTGTGCCTGGCATAATTGGTAATGAAGTTTTTAGTATTCTGTTTCCAGCTTAAGGGGGGCCTTTTTGTTGTTAGGATCTTTGCATTTCCTCTCTTTTCCAGTCTCCTTGTGTCCCTCCCTTCCTCAGAGATTATATACCAAGAATAAAAAGTAAAATGTAAAATTGGGTATTCAGCAGGCAGTAAAAACAGAAGCATGCTTTTATGTTCATCGAAAAAGGATCTGTTGTGGAGCCAAGTCACTGACCTTTTCTTCTCATCCATCATGGGACTTTCAGGCAGAGCTGTGCTCTGCTTCATGGTGAACTTGCCTGTTGTGAGGAAGTTTGCAGACATGTCTTATGAGCACACACAGGACTCACTTGAGCCCTGGAATGTTGGTCTTAGGTCCTTTATGATTAATCCACCTTTCACTAATGGGTCTAAGTCTCATACTACAGACTGTGTGAGGTTTTTTAAGATTCTCTCCTTCCTACTGAAGCCTCAACACAGTATTCCACAGTTATGAGGTTCACAGAGGACTAAACAAGATGGTTCTTGGTCCAACTAGAATCATGGTTTACATGTAGGTGTTGGGTACTGTCTAGGGCTGAGCTCACTGTGGAGGTCAGAGAGGAAGGCTGTGCTTAAACCAAGCTCTTCCTCTGCCTCTTCCCTAAAACCTTCCAGGACAAGCATAACCCAGGTGCTCTGCTGCCAAAGAGAGCTGTTAAGAGCTGTTAAGAGCCAACTCAAAGATGCCAAGGCTAGTCAAGGGGAGGGGAGTCTGGGGAGGAAAGAGGGGTAAGAAGGTGGTGTAGGAGCCCTGCTATTTTAAGCACTCTTGCCCACAGAGGATCCATTAGGTTTCCAAACAGCTACTCAGGAGCATTTTGTCTGAGATGGCAGCATGGCTTTCTGAGCCTTGCATGGCTCATAAGGGGCATATGTTCTGCTGTATTGGTCTTTGAGGCATAATGCATATATTACTTGTCAGATTGTGATATCCTTTAGGGCTTTGTGGTTATAGGTTCATCAAGTGAGGCCTATTCTACTTAGCAATCAGCACTTTAATTGCACATAAACCTCTGTATCTGTAGCTCCTGCAGCAGGCATCTCTATGAAGAAGCCTTAAGATGTCATAATATTGGAAAGAGAAAAAGATGCATTTTTTGCTAGGACCTGTAATTTAAGTAGCAAAATAATTGGGTAGGAAGCATCTCTTATCTCTTGTTGAATATGATATGAAAGACAGTTACAGCTTTTCAAACCTAGCTAAAACTATGAATTAACCTAGAATATTTGTATGGATCTAATTTAGGCAGCTGTCAGACAGAAATATTTTAGATTCTGTATATTGTCTTGCAGAGGGGCTGTGCCTGTTTCCAAAGACTTTCCTTATTGCATGAAATGAGGGGAACTGGTATAGCACAGTAGATACTGTGGAGATGTTTGAACCAATTAATTGGTTCCACGAAGAAGTTATTTCTAATAGAGGGAAGGATAAGTTTGGATGGACTTTACTCATTCTTACAGCATCCTTGAGAGAGGCATATCAGAAACTCTAGGAGGTCTGTTACTTCAAATGTTGGTATACCTTTCAGGTTACTGTAGGAATTATTCTTCGCCATTTCAGGAGCACTGGGGGTATGGGTTTGCAAATTTTATTTTATCTACTTTTTTATTAAATTTCACATTCAAAAATCCTTCCTACCTAGCCTGATTGTCAGCCTGGGGCTTTAACATTCTGCCCAGTGTCCGTTTTGTTGCTTTGACACTCAGCCATTGTATTTTGGATGAGTTTGTTATTATGGTTTGCCTGAGCTGAGCTGCTCCACCTGATGGTGAAAACAAGAACATGCCTTCTCTCATGCAGTGAGGTTTTACTTGAAAAACTGTGACTTTGGGGAAGCATTTGATGCTGTAAGTGTATGCTGTGTGCTGCCTCAATCCAGGAGACTTACTCATGATGTTCTGTCCCCTTTATACTCGAATGTAGAGCAGATAAGGTTATGTAAACAAGTTGTACAAAGATCTTGAATCCACAGTTTTCTTTCATGATTCTAGTGAGATACCCTAGGGTGGTTACTTGTAGTTTAGACAAGTGCTTCTCAAGGTCCAGATGCTGCCAGAACCTGAAATGCAGATGTGATTTCCAAGAGATGCACCTCTGAAAGGAGTTGTTCCTGCTCATGCACAGAAAGGGAATTGCTACTACTTGGTATCTGTTGATTTGGTCGTGTTCTTACTACCCAATGTGGAAATACTTCATGGTTGAGTATGTTGCATAGATGACCTTGCCCATATGGTATTTTCTATCTTAAATCCACTTAGTTGCTCAGGAAAGGTTGTAAAAAGTAAAGAATTCTGAAAGAAACAATCTGCTTACAGTAAAATATTTAAAAGTCTCTCTTATGGCATTGAAAGAGAAACAATCACATGAATCTCATGAAAACAGCAAAGAAACAGGAAGAATAACAGAGCTTAATCTTCTAAAGTCTTTTAGCTTGCCCACCTTTTTGCAATACAAGAGTCTGTGGATGCATGCTGCAGTAAATTTGTTTCTGGCATCTTCCATGTTGCCCTAAGATATGAGAGTATTTGCCATGTAATAGTAAAATCTATCATCTCTGGGTGGTCGTGTCTTCAGCCAGGAAAGCAAAAGGTACGATTTGCTGTTTTGAGCTACTGTGGCAGGGATGAAGGATGGATCCTATATGGAAGAATGCGTATGTACAATGGCACGTGCAGGGAACCTTCTTTAAAATATTTGAGCAGCCTGAGGTCAAAATATCCTGTGCTATTGAGAATGTAGTGTGAGATCTGACCATCCGAGCATGATTACATTCAGTCTGCACTCCTGCAAAAGTGAGGTCATGGGGTACCAACAAAAAACAGTCAAGTTGCTCTAATTAATGCTGTGAAACTCTGAGAGGTCTCCTTGTTCTATTCAGCTTTCATAGCCTCTTATCAAAAAATGCAAATTTTAAGCTGTTCTTGTATTTTTGTCCTTTGTTTGTATTAAACATATACACTTAACATTGCACAAAGTGGTGTGTACAGACCTTTGTTTTGTTTTTTCTTTCTTTCAGACACCCTGGCTCTGGAATACCAGGCAGTGCTGGAGCGGGTATCCATATCAGGTAGAAGTTACAGTGCTGTCTAAAAACAAGCATGACACTTCTGCAGAGCTCTCTTTTTATTATGGTGGAGCTTTGTGCCCGTATGTTTGTGTGAATGGGCTACTCGGCATTTCAGAACATTGCTAGTAGATACTTCCCATCTTGCTTGAGTTTAAGATGGGAAAAATGAACATAGCTGTCGCACCTGAACTCCACACATTGAATTCCAAAAGCTACAGAGAAGAGTCTGCAATTTAAGGAGTTTAACCTGTCTAGGGTATATTTTGTTTGTTTTTTTTTTTTCTCCTGAAGAGCAGGGAAGGGGGGAAAAAAGCAATTGCCAGACTGGAAAGTGTGAAGAAGAGTACTGTCCCAAAGACACATGAATCCCTGTGACAGTGAACAGCCCTTGACAGGCTGAACAGGAGAACTGTGTTTGGATGCTACTGTTCTTGAAGGCTGTATAGCTGTTGGAAATAGTACCATGGAGACAGTTCAGCAGAAATCTTGATCTGAGAAAGGCTGAAGGAATTTAGTCATGTAGCCTCAGAAGAAATGAGTTAAATTCCACCCAGAGACTGAAGGGTGCACTGAACAACATGAGGGAAACAGCAGCAGAAATTGAATGGGGGAAGTGCTGAAACCTCAGAAACTTTAGGTACAATTGTTTCTTAGATTGATATGGCTACAGTCACTGGTGCCTCTCAGCCCCATTTCCTACTGTTTTTGTGTTATTACGTGCAATAAGAGGTTGACGTAAAACAGAAGACCATGAATCTTACTGATTGAAGAACTATGTTTACTGGACTTACCAGATGAACAAGGTCATTTAGAAAGTTGGTCACAACTTCTAGAGTGTGGGAGCTAAAATTACTGTATCTAATATCATTCTAGGAGTGGTGAGGGTCCAACATATAGCAAATTGTCAAATTAAAGTCATTATGAAAATCATTGTCTCGAAGATAAAAACGTCTACTGGGTGCTAATCAGGGCTAAGTACTGAGTTTTCAATTTGTTTTGTTGGTTTTTTCCATAACTATATAAAATTTCTAATCTTTTTTTGCTGCAACTCCTTTGTAAGTTACTCAACAATGCACTGCAAAAATCCAGCTGGACTTTACTGTAGATACAGTCAAATGCATCATTTTGGTGACAACACAGACATAAGCACAGGTTAATCTACTGAGGTTAAGTCTATGGAGAACTGAAACTTAACATTTGAACTGAGTTAAACACACTATTGATACAAGAAGGAATCCATGACATCTTCAGAGTTGCCCTACACTATCACTGTGTATGGCTTTAGAAATACTAATGCAATTGTTAATAAAGCAGCTGACAGTCTTTGTTTTTTACTAGAAATTTTCCCCAGTGAGTTCCCTTGCAATAATAATAGTTGCAGTTTATTGCAAGCTCTTATTTTCTTTCCCTTTTAATTACACGTAATTAAAAGTCTATTGGCAGTATCTCTAACTCAGAAAAGGGTTATATTGGCTGAAGAAGTGGCTTTAAAGGATGTATTTTGAATGTACATGTTTTTTGTAAAGCATAAGCATATGCCTATATTAAAATAACACCCGTAGAGCATTTCCTGGGAATCCAAGGACTGGCTTTCAGCTGCAAAGAACTTGTCTGCAAAAGGGAATGGGAATAAAAGGTGCAACCAAACTACCTCTTGCCAAAGGAGACAGCTCATACCCTGCTTGGGTGCATAGTTGTGCCAGTGCAAGCTGCTCTAGAGATGTTTTATCTAATCCCTTGAGAGATACCCTCAGGAGCTTCTCCTTTGCCAGTGTCCCTCTCTATCATTACCATGGAAGACGCGACTATAGTGGAGGCACATTTGCATGGAAGTTAGAGTAGCTCCTAGGACTGGCCCTCTTAGGCTGAGGGCCAAACAGTTTATGTGTGCCACCAGTTACCTTCTTTGAAGTTACCCCAGGTTGGTTTTGGTTGTGCGTTATTATTTTTATTTCTTTTACTTTAAAACAACTCTGTAACCATGTTGTATATCAGACAAGACGCTTGGATAAATTTATTTTATTTTCTTCTTTCCAAATATTAGTATGTCCCCAGAAAATGGTTGCATTCTTCAAAAGTAGGCATTTCTATTATAAAGAGCCCTGCTCAAAGCCCACATTTTCATCATGAGCAGATGAGATTATATACTAACATTACTTTTTTTCTAGTCTGATCTAGCGTTGGTTTTTTGTGATGCTTTAAACCCTCGTTACTGATATACAGCAAGATTTTTTCAAGTAAACTTTCAAAACAGACTTAGGAATACTCAGAATTTAGTTTGCTCTGCGTTCCAAACGGACAACATCGTAATTTTTGGTATTACAGTACTGTCAGGACTAAAACATTAGAAGAGAGTGCATTGGAGAGCTTTATATTTCCAGAGCCATCAAGGTTTGAAAGAGGCAACCATCATGATTTTTTTTTTACATAGGATGCTTATGTGTAATTTAATAATCCCCTGTGATTAAACATGTCTCCTATAGACCACAGCTGCCTGTAATGTCAGTTAGACTCTGTTAACCTTTTCTCATCTGTGTCTTTCAGCCACTGATGCCTGACCTTCATTATTACTACATAGTTGAATTGTCCTTCTACTGGTCTTTAATGTTTTCTCAATTCATTGATGTCAAAAGAAAGGTAAGAACAATGAGACTAAAAACACCAAAAGCTTTAAGCTTTAACATACTGTTCTTGACTTGAGAAATACCTGTATTACATGGGCAGTGAACTGGAAATACAGCTCTTCCTAGTGTTCAACTCTTGCAGATATTAATCACTGAGAAACTGTGATTGTCTTACTCTGTTCCTTGTTACTATAATGTGGAGTTTTTCTGCACATGGAAAGAAGAGCCTGGAGCAAAGATTGAAGGGCAAATAGCGGAAGCCAAAAGAACTTTCTGCTTTTGTACAGTGACTTGAATGGAATTGAACAGGTAGTATCTGGTAGATGTACTGTTTTTTTCTAGGAGTTAAACGATGAAATACCAAGAAAAGAGCAAGACTGCCTCATATATTCACAATATCACTTTGTAAGATAAGATCTAAGAGGGCTTTCAGTTTTTTCCACAAAAGGACAGTGAAAACATTTAATATTAAAAAGTGATGTTATATTTAATTTTACCCTTACAGTCATGTAGCTGAGCATTGCTATTAGATGGCTGTTAATGAAAAAAAACAAGGCTCTGTCCAAATAGAAATATTTTTCCACAGTCAATAGCAACCTGTTCCATATTCCAAGTTCTCTCCTCTGAGGAGAATCCTAGTCCATAGCAGAACAAGCAGCACAACAGTTATTCTATAACAACAGTCTGTAGAGCTATTCTTGCAGGGGCTTTAATGTTTCAAAATTAATTTTTTTAAGCATTTGAAAGGATTTTATAATACCTTTATGTGCCTCCTTCAGCTGGCATTTAAATAAATTATTGTAGTCTATGCTAACAGAAAAATCCCTGTTTATTAGAATTTTAGCAGGAGCATAACTCTGAAAAGAGTAAATGAAGGATGCAGTATGGCCTGAATAAACTTACCTGCCATTTAGAACCACGGTGTATTCCTGGGAGTCCTATACCAGAGCTACCTATATAGAAAAGCACTCCTCTATTTGGATTTCCAGATTATTCCAGAAGTAGAAATCTCAAGAAAGCATCCACAAAATTTAAATCCATATTGGAGCATAAATTGTAAATAAAAGAGCCAATTTATGATGAATATGTATAAATCCCTTGCTTGCATTGTCTGTAGGTGCTAAACATTCTGTTAATCATGAGCTTGAAATGAGTATAACTTCACTGTTTCACAAACCAGAGACAGAGAGAAACAATGCTCAAGGGAGCTGTATGATAGAGGAGATGAATTTAAATCAAGAGTAATATTGACTAATATAGTAAGTTGCAGGGGCCAAGTCTGTTTCTTAGTTATATATAAATGACTTGTACTTGTTATGAGAAAAACTTTAGAGCAACCTGCTGTGGAAATAGGATGGGACATGGAGGTGGGGAAGTGGACTGCTAACAGCCAAGTAACACCCCGGCCACAGACTTGCAGTGCTTGAACCCAGAGCACTAGATCCAGGTAGTGTCCCAAACACCTGCTGTGTCTGAGAACGTGCAGTGTCCAGCAGAGAGCAGGAGCACAACGTCTGCAGTGCAATGATAGCAAGTCAAAAGCCCTTCATTATCAGCACCCAGCAGGGAACAGTGGAGATGCCATATTTATAAATAACCTATTAGATCACTCACTGGTTTGGATTGTGGAGACAGCTCTTTTTGTAGTGCAAGGAAAATTGATAACGAGGAAGATCAGATTGGAGAAGTGCAGCTGTGCCCTGGTGTCACAGTAAAACTGTTTGTGAGTGCAAGCTGCCAAGGAAACCCACCGAGTTGAAAAACGATAGTACTAAGGACTTATAATAGTTGATGAAAAGGAGTACAAGCTTGACAGAGACATCAGCTCTTGCAAAACCATAGTACTTCTCTTTTAAAAGAAGGTTTAGTTTTAAAAATTGTGGAAACCTTGTAATGCACCCAATATGCAATGTGTGGAACAGTGCCCATATGAAATAGGGATCTGTTTAACAGGAAGCAGGAAATTTGCCAGCTAATATCAGATGTTATTTTAATATTTCAAAATTGGCTTGTATGGAGCAGATTAACAGTTCTCAACCCAAGTAAGCTGTTGATGTTTTCATGTTGCAGTGAAATGAATACTTCTATCTAAGTCTTGGTTATCGTTTTAGATACTTTAAATGCAGCAGCAGTGGCTGTGTTGTATCCTGGGATGGTCAGAAGTGCCGAGACAGTCTTGTGCACTGCAGGAATTCAGCCAAATGCTTTTTTTCATGTAGGGTTTCTCTGAAGGAGAAGGTGCAGTGTGTCTTTGCTGGAAGCAGCAGCACTCAGCACTGGCCGAACTCCAGCACTGGTCTTTTACTTACTGTAGATCAAGAGAAATGTACTTGCTGTTTTCCATCTCCATTTTATTCTTCGCTGATAGCAAATTGATGACTTCAAAAATTACTTCCAGGGGTTTTTCTGTCTTTCAAATACTTGTTTATCTTTATTTAGGCGTTATAAATTCCACCAGATTTGTCTTTGCCTGACTGGAGGTGTGAGCAAATGAAGCCGTTGCACATACCTACTGTTGGCATTAAGTCAGTCAACTGTGTGTATCAGCTTCTACCCTTTTACAATGACATGCTGTTAGCTTCATAAATATCTCCTATGTTGCTGTAATGATATTCTCCCTTAAGGGTGTTCATTTTCAAAGATGAAACCTAGTATGAATTGGTGTTTCGTCATGGTTGTCCAGCTTCCTATACTCCTGTTTTGTAAAACACTGGAAAAAAAATATTAGGGAAGTTTGTTAGTTTCACAAGTATCTGATAAACCTAAAAAGCATTGAGGCTTATTTACATGCTTTCTGGATACCTGAAGTATTGTTTGAAATATATTTGACAGGTACTTTTAAAGGAACGTATAAAATTTCTACTCAGTGTTTTAACAGTTTTGTAGAAGATCTAAGAGACCTTCCAGTGCATTCACACCTTTTATTTCCAAACATTTGGTAATTCCTAGAGCTTCTGTGTTTTGTTTTTAAAAATGACAGTTTACTCATTCCAAGAAAAAAATGATCTGTAGCTGCTAATTTTCCTGAATATTAAACTTTGATTCTATAAAATTTACACTGTATTTTGTTAAATTTGGATACTAGATCGCTTTCTTCAAAGC
The DNA here is from genome assembly GCA_013397115.1 of Edolisoma coerulescens. Lineage (NCBI taxonomy): Eukaryota > Metazoa > Chordata > Aves > Passeriformes > Campephagidae > Edolisoma > Edolisoma coerulescens. Next base: position 1,159,178 of record VWZW01006491.1, on the reverse strand, counting down.
GATTTTTCTTGGTAAAGAAAGAGACACAGAATTGATTTCTTTTGTTTCGGTGGGAGCAATTAAGAGTGCGTATGTTTTGCAGACCTTTCCCTTTCCTTGTTGATCTGTAATACAAGCCATGAAGATGATGTTTTGCCTTTCAGTGGCACTAATGCTCCATGGCCACTTGGCAGTTCAGTCAGTGAGTCTGACATGTTAAACAAATGTGAGTGGCAGAAGCCTTAATTCCAGAGGGCTTGTCTACAAGTTGAGACCCATGGGGTTTCTCTGCTGTCTGCCCTGTGTTCTTCCCACTGATGGTGTCTAGAATAGGTTCTTTCTCCTATTCTTAGCCATAGATTTTCATGACATTGGCTCACGATATCTTGCAGCAGTTACAACTGGAGGCTACAAATCTTCTGTAAATAAATACATCTTTCACAAACATACATATGATTTGAAATATATTAACTAAAAAAACCCCAAAATTAAAAAGCCCATTCCTGTACAGATGCTCTTCCACTATATATGGGTGAAAATGCTGGAGTAAGCTGGGAACACATGGACCATTTGGCTTTATGGAGACTTGTACCATTAGTATCTATCTTGTATCATTAGTATCTATCATTACCCTTGTGTGTAACTTAAAATCTAACAGGTAGCATCTTCAGAGCATAGTATTAGTTAATGACTTAAAGAAGTATCACAAACAGGAAAGAAACAATCCCAATAGCAAAGCAGTCGTATTTGTATCATTGTTACTTTTTTCCAACAGTTTTCCGTAGGTCAGTCCAGCACTTCTATTTCAGAGGTGGCAGAGTCAAGTAACTGTCTCTTTTAAGAAATGTTATTACAGAAGGAGTTCCCTGGACAGCATTTCTTTAAGAAGACTCGTGCAAAAATGCAGAAGACTGCTGCCCGACAACATTAGGATTGCTTAGGAATAATCCATATTGTCAGGGATGCCTTGAAGAATATCCAAGAGGGACTAGAAATCTTGTATTTGTAGAACATGAATGTGTCAGCTGTGAAAACAGAGGAGGTTTTCTACTTGACTTTTTGCCCCATTTGGACTGCCTATGTGCTAACATAATTGCATTTGGAAGGAAAATTAAGAATAGTGCCATAGTACTTGCAGGTGGAGGAAGTAAAGAGCTAGGCTGCAGTATGCCCATAGGGCAATGCTAGTAGCTTACAGGGAATAGGGTAGGTGCTTTGCTGTTTTTATTATTGTGAAATGGTGAAATGGTCTCCATGTGTGGGTTTGTAGTTACTGAAATGACTAAGATGCCATACCCTTGCTTTCCCTTAGGACACTCAGAAAGGGAAACAGCCTTTAATTGCCTTTTTCTTCTGTCTGTTTGAAGAAAATGGATTTAAAGCAATGATGTGACTGCTGAATGTATTTTATTGTGTTCCATGCTTCCGGGGCCAGATAACCTGGCTGAGAAATGTTTGGTGTATACTAAACTGGCGTATGAGTCTCTGCTTTTAGTCTTTTTATCTTTTCTCCCCTACCCTGCCCTCCTACCCTTCCTCAGTTTTGTGTTGGAGATCCTGGCAGTGCCTACTGAGGAGCAGGAAATAGGATCTTGTAGCACCTGATAGCATTAAACATAAAGTGATAGGCTGGGAGCAGGTCCTGTCCCTCTTCACTTCGTGAGACAGCTGCAGGTTTTTCCATGGACTCCACAGGTGTTCATTGCGGGGGAAGGCAAGTGCTGGTACTGAGAGGCAGTGGCACTGCATGTCCTTAAAAACAGTGGTGCATGCTACGTTCCCAGAGGGAGCTATGGGAACGCTGTGCAGTTACTCCTCTCAGTACTGAAGAGACAGTGCAGTAAGGGGCTGTAGCTGCTGCTTTTCCAGAGCTGACCCTGTGTTAGTTTTAGCTCATGGCACTTTCCATAGGGCCCTCCTGCCCAACACATATACCTTCAGTTCCTTTTCAAACCAGGTGCTGCCTGTGTAAAGGGTCTCCGTTTCGGTTTCTCTGCTGTGGGCCACGTAGCTAAAGACTACCACAGCTCAGTAGGACTGGCCCACGAAAGCTATCAGAAAGCCAAATTCCACCTCCCAATACACTTGGTGAGCAGAGTGCCTGAAGGAACTGCTCCTTTTGACTGCCTGGATCTGTCTCCCTTCAGAGAGCTCTGCATGAGAACCACTAGATCTGCTGGGAGCTGTGGTACAAACTTTGCACCTGGTGCGCAGAGAAACTTCCCAATTAAATGTTGCCTGTGATCTTTTCTTAAGGGTTTTTATATCACTTTCTCGAAGCTGTGCAGGTAGTTCAGCAAATGCCAACAAGACTTGTTTTTGACTGACTCGGTGCCTTGCTGAGAAGAGTCTCATTTCTGCAGGTCCTGTTCTCTCATTAATCCATCTGGGAGTCTAGTCCAGGCAGGCAGGTTGTTCCCTCTGCTTTATCTGCCTCTTGGCAAGAATCTGGGTGTGTTACTTCTGGGAGCTTCACTGCTCCCAGATTTTTCAATAGTAACAGTTACTTTCTGGCCAAGTATCTGAGAGTTGCTGATCTGGAGACCAGCTAGCCTGCATCATTTGGGAGACAGTGGATCGGAACCAATTAGGAGGAGATGCACCAGCTCATTTGGAGACTTTTCTGACCCTGTTACAATGTGAAAACAAAGCACCTTGACTGAAAACAAACAAATAAAAGCTTGGATGTGGGATTCTTTCAGTTGTCCTTGACAGGTTCCTGTTGTCCTAGTGCACTGGAAATGTGCTTAGCCTTCCTTTGTAGCTATTTTCTCTCTTCTGAATGGTGCATTACTTGGCACTTGGTTATGCGTATCATTATATTCATATGTTACTCGGTGCATAAAAAGTACAGTGGAATTTGATTTGTATGTACATATGCCTTTTCAAAGTAACTTCAACTGCAAATGTTTACTTTATTAGGTTAAATTACTATGAACTGAGAAGTGTGGTCATTACCTAGCTTTCAATAGTGTTTTTGCATTTTGTTAACACACAACATGATTATTTTATTCAGTCTAAATGAAATATAGCAGGGTATAGAATGCACTTATATAGTAGATCTTGTTAAACATAATGCTGGATTTAAGAAACTCCCATCCATTTTTGTATATGAGTACTGAATATCAGTGTTTGCTTCATTGTTTTTTGGTTTTTGTTTCTTTTCCTTGCTTCTGCTGCTCTAGGATTTTGGAATCATGTTTACACATCACATTGTAACAGTCACCCTGATTACCTTCTCATATGTAACGAATTTGACACGAGTGGGAACCTTGATCTTATGTCTCCATGATGCGGCTGATATTGTCCTAGAGGTGAGATAATTCATATGTCATCCTGTCATATCCAGGGATATGTCACATCCACAGGTAGAATCACTTTGCTCTGCAGAACCAGCATTTTCTAAGCCAGTTCAAGATGGTAATGGTGGTTAATGTAGTGTATTTTCTTGCTTAAATACATTGCACTTGTAGCAGTGCATGTTTCTGATTTCAGACTGGTTTATTCCTTGGTAAGTTGCTTGTACAGAGCAGAGACTGGTAATGCATTGCATACCAGGGAGGGTTACACGCAGATTTTAAATACAACATGGTGAAATCAAAAGCTAAAGTTGCAAAATCTGGAAAGTGGTGACAGTGGGTCACCTGGTTCTTAACCCCTCTGACATGGTGTGTGGAGCAATAACCCTGTCTCCAAAAGAACTGAGGTGTCACGGTGTGTTTCTGCTCTGCTTTGCTGGGAAGAGGGTGTTGGACAATTCAGTGGCTTAGTTGGGCATGGGCAGTGAGCTGACCTCTGGTTTTCCAGGTTCCCATGGCTCTGGATCCCCATACCAGCATTATGCAGTTGTATTTGGAGAAGAAGGGATGACTGAAATTCTTTTAAATCAAGATGGTCTGTAACTTCCATAGTGGCAATTAGAGATGTTATCATCCTTTATCTGCATCAGTTACTAGACAGCTCTGGGTCATGCTGGAATCTGGCTGTCTGTGAACTCTCCTCCAAAGTTAATAACTATTTTGTCTGAAATTATTTTTTTTCAAGTACTTGCAAGGATACCTGTTATGCAAGACTATAGACTCACTGCATGAGTCACCTATTGCAAAATTAAGATCCTGCCATTCTGATTCAGTAGTGCTGTAAATATGGTATTATTTTTTAATCTTTTTTAATCTAGAAGGCACATGACTGCCTGAGATAGAAAGCAAAAGAGAATGTGGATTTCTCTAGATAAAAATAATTACATCTTCGCAAGTTTATTTTTCTGTTTTAGCAATGTGCATAGCTAGCTGTGACTTCACCTAAACTTTCTTCATTCCTCTTTTCTCACCACTAGAAAGAAGTACTTAAAGATGTTTATTCTCGATCAGACCAGTGTCTGTGGGACTATAAAAACACTGGAGAGCAGCTATGATAGGCTAGCTAAAACCTTGCCCTCTGTTCATTCACTGGCTAAGACAAAGAGGAATTGCTGGTATTCTCACCTCAGTTGCAAACATTGAGCAAATATGCTTCCTCATGAGGCATATACTTAAGTGGTCTTTCTAGTCAATTCTTGCAGTCTGGTTTGACTGGAAATTCTGCTAGGGCAGTAGGTCACAGCCCTGGTGCCATGTGAGAGGAGATGGACTCTTGCACACTACTGATGTTACTGAGGGGAAAGTCAGTGCAGAGGAAAAAAACTATCAAACTGCAAAAGAAGTTGGTTAAATATCTTGCCATGATGGGTCAGTTATATAGGTAACACAGATGACCTGTGTTACCTATTACATATTCATAAAAATGAAAAACTATTTTTGGAGGCCACTAGACTCTTTCCATCTATCATTTCATAATGAAACATGTCCAGTGGAAAGCTGGAATGCACCATTTTTTGCTGTTCTCATTGCAAAGAGTTGTGTGCATTGGTGGGAGTACTGGAGGTGAGATTTTTTCCACAGGTCTTAAGGTATCTGGAAGTATGGAAGAACCACAGTAGGATTTTCAGGAAGATGTAGAACTGTGTTACTCAGTTGTAGTCACGGTTTTTAAACTCAGAAAACTGTGTTGTATTGTCTTAGATGGCCAAATTCCATCCAACAACAACATATTCTTTCCCTTTTGTGTAGTCTTCTTTATCACTATAATTTGTAGAATTATTATAATTTGTTATTTGAGAACTGATGTCCCAGTAGTTGTACTGTTTTTGAGAAATGACATGATACTACTACAATGTGCTAGAGTAGTATCAGCTTCATGCACTATGACACCAGTTTTTTAGACTGCCACCATGGCAATATATCCAGAATTCCTGGACTGAATTTTCCATCATCTGAAAATTGAGGAAGTTAGTAATGCTTCTGCTTTGCATGTTGGCACCAAAGTGTTCTCTTTTCCTTCAAACTAGGCTGTGAGTACAAAATGCTAGGAAATTAATTTGTGTCCTCTAGAAAATAGGGCTGATTCAGAAGAGTAACGTTTGCTTTGCCGGACTGGTGGCTTTCGTCGTGTTCTATGAGCTTCCCAGCTTGGTTTCTTTAGTGAGGAATATTGTTCATGTTCAGGTTTTTAGTGGGAACATTGCAGAAATTGGGTAACATCCAAAAGTGCAGGTTTGGTTTTGGCATCCACATTATCTGTTCCTCTGCATTCAGAGAATGAATTCTGCATTCAGAATAGTATTCTGTATGCATGGTTGTGTTAATTTTGCTCCCTCTTAGCACTCTGGAAAGTCTGTACAAGTATCTTCTCAATATGGGGGCTGGTTGCAGGTCCCCTCAGAGAGGAGCTTTGAAAGGGTTCCCAGTAACTTGAGTGGACACAAAAGGGTTCCCAGTGACTTGAGTGGATTCTTTTGATACACATGACAGAAAACATGAAGAAAGACTGTCCCTGTCTTGAAGCAGATGTTATTTTGAAATAATTACCTGCTTACATACATTAACACTGTGGGAGCAGCACAGACATCTTAAAACAAGCTTCCTTCCCTATATACCATTTTCTTCAGGGAGAAAATGGGTAAAGAAACTTCAGGGAAGATCAGTGTTTTAATGAGCAGTTACAGAGAAGAGTAATGAATTAGTGAGTCCTTCACTGGGAAAGAGTCAGAAGACTGCATGAAGACAAATGAGAGAAGCATGTAAATATAAGCATAAGGCAACAAGTTAGGAAGCAGAAGTTGAAAAGAGAGCCTTGGAAAAACACTTGAAGGGGAAGGGTAGAGTCTTTGAGGTGGAAACTATTCTGCATAGGCAGAACAGGAAGAAGAGATGCTTTAGGAGAATTGAGGATATGGGGTGTGGTGGAGGAATTGAGACAAAGTTTACATATAACAGCCTCTAGAAGGTCAGAGAGCATGGGGCACATGGAAGGTAGATGGATGCTGAAAATGCCCGTGGAGCATACTGGAAAGGTGAGAGATAGGTAGGTAAAAAGGTTGGGGACAAGGACACCATAAACACACTGGGGTTCAATAAAAGGTTAGAAGAGTTTTGTGAATCTGAAATTGTGGAGTCTCAAAACTGAAACTGAATGGGGAATAAAGAAATTAAATACATAATCTAGTTTTATGCAGTCTGGTTTGTTTTTTTTTTCCCAAAGAAAACATTTTCCCGCTGCTTGATGGAGAGGAGTTCCAAGATCACTGTGAGTTGGCCCAGTGAAAATGTTAGTGATTTCATAAAAATTTGATTTCTTCTTTTTCTTATGGCTTATAAACAGTACAAGAGAACTCAGTTGTCCTCATGGAAGTAAAAAGACATCTTTTTCTTTTGCAGGCTGCCAAAATGGCAAACTATTGCAAGTGTCAAAAACTGAGTGACCTTCTGTTCCTTACTTTTGCCGTTGTCTTCATTGTCAGTAGGCTTGGCATATATCCCTTATGGTGAGTAAGGACATTGTTTTCCTCAAATGTTAAGCACCAAATAAGCTTGGAAATAACCATGTTGTAATTGAACATGATTCACTGCCATTACTTTGTTTCCCAAAGCACCAGGGAGAGTTTCAGACATAACCAGGTGCTGAAAATAGCCTATTTGCTAGAGTGCCATTGTGTTTACTGAGTGCTAGATGAGAAACATCTGGGGCTTCTGCTGGTTTTAAGGTAGAAGTGGGTTGGAGACAGCATAGCTTCAGGCTAGCAGGTGGCTGGCTGTGTTGGCAAGAAGTGAAAGGAAAATGAAAATATAAGTCACCAAAGAAACCAACCAGAGGCTAAGCTTGAAGCTAGGATATTCTCAGTAGCTTCCAGTGCACACTTCATGAACATTTTCAGCTTAAAGAAAAACACAGTGGAATAAGTAAAGCCTGACCTGCTGAAGTTGGTATAAGGATGTTATTGCCATGCAGATTGCAATACTGCAGGCTACTCCTTTTCCACCTCTCCTTTGAATTGGGGGTCGTGGGGCAGCTGTGTAACACGTATGTCTAGAAGGTAGTTAACAGGTCTTACTGTAATCTCACGTCTTCCCCGACAGTCCGCTGCCGGCGGGTGCACATACTCTCTTCTAGGTACACAGGCACGCATGCACACAGACTGAACACAGATGTTTGATTCTTTAGCTACGATCTTCTGCATCCAGAGGGCAGATGGGTAGTTAGGAAACACACGGATTTACTTCACTGTAAAAACTCATAAAAGTTTTTCTGCAACCTGTGCACTATATATGAGGAGGGCTGAGAGAAGGTGTTGGCCTTGGCTCTTTTCTATTCTCAATCCTTTCTTTCTTATAAACAGAACTAGCACAGATATCTGTATTTCTAGGAAAGTAATAGAGGTCTTTCACTGCATCAGAAGATAACAGTGACAGTTTTGTTCTTGGGAAGGACCAAGAATGCCAGAAATTGTACCCTTTGCAGAGTTTATTTAGATTACCACCAAGCTCTTATTCAGATATGCAGAGGATTTACAGATGCCAATGTCAACCTCCCTGCCACAGTTTCCTTTCCAAACCTCTGTAATGATATCTCTTTGAGGCTTTGTTAATGCAAACAGGGTAAGACCAAGGTGCCCTTACGGAGCTGTGTCATCAGCTCTGCTTAACACTACAATGCAGAAGTCTCATTTAGCATTTGATGATTCCAAAGATAATGTCATAATGCCTGGCCCCTACTGTGCTGTGAGTTTGTGAACAACCATGACGAAACATGAAAATGAATAGACACACAAACTGCATGTTTAGAAACACTTGTTATTTTCTTCAAGGAGCAATTCTTTCTTTCTTAAACAGTTTTGCTTCCCTTCCTCAGTCCTTCCTTGAAGCCAGCTGGGCCATTCGCTGAACTTCTGTAAATGAAATAAGCTGGTTTTTCTACTTCCATTATCTCGGATAGGAGAAACTGGTGACATGCCTGCTCATAGGATTTCACCTGTCCCTTGCATTCTGTTTTATATTGAGAAATGGAGGGAGGATTTCACCCGTGCATTTCTGCCACTGAAGGCTGCAGTACATGACTGTGCTTAAGGCAAGGCTCAGTCAGATGAAGACTGGATGGGTTTGCAAAGAGGAAATCATACTTGGCCAACGTGATAACCTTCTGTGATGAAATTACTGACTTGTAATTATATAATCCAATAATTANAGCCCTGGTGAGGCCACACGTAGAGCACTGTGTCCAGTTCTGGCCTCCCCAGCATCAGCGAGACACAAAGCTACTGGAGACAGTCCAGCAAATAGTCACCAAGATTGATCAGGGGACTGGAGCACCTCTCACATGAGGAAAGGCTGAGATGGGCGGGACTGTTTAGCATAGAAAAGAGAAAGCTCAAAACAGGTATTATCAATATAGAAACACATGAAGGGAGAGTGTAAAGAAAACTGAGCCAGGGATTGTCCATTGACAGGAATGCACCAGCTGACAGTGTGCTGTGTACTCCCTGTCACAACCAGAGTGGATACCCTGGTGATCCCTCTGCCTACAAAGCCCCACAAAGCTGCTCACTCACTTCCCACCAGTGAGATGAGGGAGAGAACCAGGGGGGTAAAAGTGAGAGAACTCATGAGCTGAGGTAAAAACAGTTCAATAGGTAAGGCAAGAGCTGTGCACACAAGCAAAGCCAAACAAGGCACTCATCCACCTCTTCCCGTGGGCTGGCAGGTGTTCAGCCATCTCCAGGACAGCAGGGCTTTATGTGTGACGGTGACCTGGGAATGCAAATACCAACATTCTAAATATGATCCCCTTCCTCCTTCTTCCCCCAAGTTTGCATGCTGAGCATGACACCATATGGTGTGGGATATCCCTGTTGTCAGCTGGGGGCAGCTGTCCTGGCTGTGTCTCCTTCTTGTGCACCTCCATTCTCCTCACTGGTGGGATGTGTGAGGAGCAGAAAATGCCTTTGCTCTGTGTGAGTACTGCTTAGCACTAACAAAAACATCCTGGAATTACCAACACTCTTTCCAGCACAAATCCAGAATATAGTACTGTACTCCCTACCATGAAGTAAACTAGGTCTATGCCAGCCTGAACCAGCACATCCCTTAATCAATGAAAAATACATTTATTTATTTATTTGAATATGCAAATAGTTTAGTGTGGTATATATGATCTTTAATTTTTTAAGACCATATTATTTCCAGACCAAAGCCTTGATGTATATATTCCTGATGGCTTCCCTTAGATACAGCCAGAGGCAGTTTCATTGTTCTCAGCTGTACTGTAGGCAATGCATGTGGAAGTCAGAGTTAGCAGGGATGAACCATGGGATGCATGAGCTTGTCTCTCCCAAATCCTTTTCCTCTATGAAACAGCAGTTCTAAATCTTCACCCCCATTAGTTTGCATGTCAGCAAAGATGACTCACTGGAGTGGCAGCAGGCCAGGAAGCATAGTTTTGCTCTCCTTTGCTGAAAATTCAAAATAGCAAAATTTGGTGCCTGATTAATATTACATAAATATGCAAATTTTTCTAGCATAAAAGCTGAGAGGTATAAAATCAGTGTGCATGTAATGTAAAAGGAAGACTGTAATTTATAAGAAAACTTCCCCCACGCAGGAAGGTGAATACCCAGGACAGGCTTCCAGGGACGTCACTTCCGAAGCACTGGTGTGCTATTGTGCTGCCACTGTGCACAAGTGCCATTTAATTTTGCATAAAGGTGCTAATAAAGAATTCAGAATGTATCAAATGCTGTTGTTTGAAGGGGATTTAACAGCAGGGCTAAGACAAAAGAAACTGGCAATTAGGTATATATTTAGCAGTCTTTCTGCAGGCATCTGGAGTTCATTTCAGCAATAATTCAAAAACCCCAGGATACTTTCTGTCTCCTGCTGCTAAGTGAATGTAGGAGTAAAGCTGCTATTTTCACTGACAAGACATTTTGCTTGTGAAATTTTCCCACTTCCACATAATCACTGTTCTAGCAAATTACAACATAGAACACAACTCACAACTCCCCATGAGTCAGGGGGAACATTCTGCCTTCTCAGGTGATACAGGATTATAGGGAGAAAGAAAGCAATCTCAAACCAAAAAAAATAATATAAATTATGCAAGGCCTTGGCTAGTCTAATCAGGCTGCATGAAGCAGTTACCTCAAGCTCTCAGGGAAGCTGCGCTTATATTTACCAGGGTAAGGCACCAAGCCAGATAAATTCAGGTTCTTTCAAATTGCTCTGACTAGTTACTAGAATGCAGTTTCCTGAGTTTTTCACTTCTTTTGATTACTTTTATAATGAGTTATATTGTCTGGGAGGTAAAAAACTGTGTTTCGGGGAAGTGTTGCTGACAAGCACTGCTGTGAAAAGGCAAGGACACAAGCGAACAGCCTTGGCATTCATGTGACCTGTGAGGTCTCAGCATGCACATATTACATACATGCAATGAGAAATGTAAAATAGTGCCTTAATGGTGCAGATTTAAATGAAAGCCTGACTTAAGCAGATTATAAAGAGCAGAGGTCATGTTCTGCATATGCTGTCCCCCGAATTCTCATCTAGGCAAATTTGGTATAATCCAGGTAGTCCGTATTATGCTGTTCTGTTCTTGATCTCTTTGTACTATCAGTGTCCAGAGTATTGTATCACATTAAAAGCTGTGTGGATGGACAGTCAAGTACTTTGAATAGTTGGTATGATCTTGTTTGATGTCAGTAGGTCCATCTTAACTGGATCTTCTGTTTGTGAGTCTGTTTGGAAATATGCTGGGGAAAAAATGGAAAAAATAATTCTCAGTGTTAAAATTCAAAGCTGTTTCAGGTGTATGTCTGCTCATCAACTGTAGTGTATGGCTGCTAAATGAGATTTTGGTGACAATGTACCTTATATAAGTATGGGTCAGCCAATCCTCTGAAGAACAACTTTGTTGCTTGCTATTCTTTCATTTTTAAAACTCGTTCATGTCTGTATATATAGTCTGGCTCATGGCTGATTTCTGATTGCCTTTACGTGGCAGTGAGTATCTGCATGAACCAGACAAGCCTGGCGTGATCCTTTATGAGTTACAATTCTGTTCACTATGGTGAGCTGCAACGAACCCTCGTCACTTATTACCAGACTTGCAGTCGTCTCTGCATGACTGGCCGAATGGCTCCTCCTGAGTTCCATCCTTGGTTGAGCACTAGTGTGGGACATAGCCATGTTGTTAAGGTACACGCTGTGTTTCCAAATAGTGATACAGTATTGCCAGTTTGAACTGTTCTTTCCTTTCTTTTATCCTGGAATCAGCTTCTCTCTGAGCAAATAGGGCAGTGCAGAACCCCTGTGAGTAGCAGCTGCTGCAAAGATTTGCCGACCCTCTCTTTTTCCTAGCTTTGTTCTTTAGCTGACATTGACTGGGTTTGTGCAGCTCTTAACAAGCAGTGAAGTTGAATTGTTGTCTTTCATGCTGGTTTTCTTCCCTGGCACGTTTTCTCCTGATTGGCCCTTGGAGCATGTGTATTGTGTGGGAAGATGGCATGTGGAGCCCAGCAGAGTCACCCTGCTTCACTCCTCTGAACATATTGGTAAAACAGAAAGCTCCAGCCTACCCTTAAAAGCACCCTACTGTGTCAGAACAATATGTAGGCAGTAGTTAAAGCAAGAGTCCTGGTCAGTTACTTGACATTGTAAAAATTCAAGTAGCCAGATGAATCCCAGCTTTCCAGACCTTGTCTGGACTCTGAACGAACACAATTGTTTTGTGATGGTTTTAGTTATACTCTTGTTGGATTGTAAACCTTTCTAGCCTAGCTAATATAATAAAATAACTTTTAAATTAAGATAATCTCTTCTGACACTGTCTCAAACTCATTTTGCTCAGAATATTGTCTAAACCAGAGCACAATCATAAGTTGTTTGTGGGTAGCAGATACTGAAGGAATAAATTATGATTTTGCTACTTGATTCCTGATGCTATTCATGCTGCCATTGAGTGGATGCTGTCGAACTAGCAAAAATCATCTGATGTGCTTACATTTCAGTCTGTTTGTAGTTTCAGCAGGCAACTTATAATCAATCAGTTTATCGAGAGCATTTAATAACAAGGTTGTGGAAAACTAACAATAGTATATTCGAAGAACTCATAGACTTCAATTTATGGATTAAAAAGAAGGTTTAATTTACTAAGTCTCTATAAATTTACTCACAGCTCTTGTCTTAGCTCTTTAGCAGAGCCTATATAATGTCATCCCATCTGCTTCTGGCAAAACATTATCAGATGTTATCCTTTCTAATGCCGAGTTATTTTATTTCCTCAAATTGTTTACAGCATTTGTGAACTCAGGCCTCGGGAGTTTTACAAGAAGCAAAGATGAAATTTTTTGGAGTACCAGGTTAATACTGATCCAGCTATTTACAGGGAAGCTCTAAGAAATGGAAAGGTTAGAGGTGTCACTCACCATTGTGGGCTTGCAATGTAAATGACAAAAAGTGGCATTTGCTCAGTGTTTCTGTTTTTAAAATTTCATGTGATCACGGCAGGAAAAAATTGTATGAAAAAAGATTTCATCAGACTTCCAAACCTGATTCTTATCCTCATTTTTAGTTTCTACAGACTGTACTCTGTGGCTATAATAATGCTTTCTGTTGTCAAGGATAGCCTATTCAGTCGGTGTTCTCACTTCTCCTTTTATTAAGAAAAATGTCCTGTCTAAAACCTGTACTCCAATTGGAAACAGGACAGATACCTGTGCAGTGGCACTTCTCTTGCTCAGAATTATTCTGCCAAGTGTAAATGTGTCAGGGCAAGGGAAGCAGCATGGGCGTTTTTCTTGCTGCCAGACATCTTAGCCACTTTTAAATCAGCTCAGGTAGGTAGTTTGAACTTATACAAGCATTCTGCCTCTTCTCAGCCCCTTTTCTCTTAGAGGTATCTTTAGCACCAGGGTTTGCTGTTACTGGCACATATTTTGTGGTGCTACAGAGTCAACACAAAAGCAGAACAATGCTACTGGTTCACTGCAAGCTTCTGACATATGTGGGATGTAAAAATCATAGCTCTACAAAAGCAGGGGAGTAAGTTAACTTACCAGCTGGAAATAGTGAATGACTTTTGAACACCATGATCAACAGCCATGATGGAGCTGGCATCTCATTTGTGTTCCACTAGGACAAGGTCATTGTGGCTGAACACCTTGGGAGAAACCCAGCCCCCATGTAAGTGAGCACATTCTATGGGTTTCATCGGTGTTGCACAGTGGCAGAGTTTGACCCATAATGTCTCTGAAAGTATAGATTATTATTAAGAAAATTGGATTAAACTGAAAACTGTTTAGGGATGATTTCACAGACATTGATGTGGCATATAGTTAAACACATCTGTACTTATATTTAGTCAACTGAAAGGGGCATGAGGAAGGCTTTTTTATACTCTGATACTCTGTTTTGCAAAGATTGGAAACTATCGTTTGCAACAAATGCTTTTCCTCTTTGGAGAATAACATGAACTCCAGGCAAATGGATCTTGATATGTGTTCTCTGTTGCTTATATAAAAGTTTTATGTGTGCCTGAAGATTTTCAGATTTGGAAGTGTCATTCTTAGCATAACATAGTTCCTCATACCTGTGAGTTATTATCAGGGGCCTTTACACAAGCATTTTGCCATAACACATTACTGATACAACATCTTGCTGAGTATAATTACATTCTGCTAGGAAATTTGAGTTGTCTCTATATCCTGACATCTATTGAAGGACTCTTCTGAGGTTTGAGCTTGGATTTTGAAGGTGTCTATGACCTTGTATCTTTGTTTTTTTCTATCCACAAGAGTGTAAATGCTGCTATTCATACCAGTGGCTCCAAAATCAGCTAATGGGCAGTAACTGCTGATGAGAAGGAACTGAGTGAAAAGCACAGCTGAAACCAGGACAGTGACAGCTTGATCAGAATGGTCTCTTCTACAGTACATCAAACATGAAAAATTTCCTGCCTGCTGCATCCTTTTAGTTAAGTAATTGGAAATCCTATTGATCTGCACAGGGCTTAAAATAACAGTCTCAGTGGCAAGGCTGTAATTTCTGCAAAGACGTATTGTTCCTGATTAGTATTAGGACAGGAGCCACCCATCTCCACAGCAGCTGAACGTGTATTAGTACCATGTCAGGAAATCCTCTGGTGCAGGGCTGCTGTGGGTGAGGAGAATGCCACGTGATGGTGACCTCACTGATAAAATTGAAGTGTGTGGATTTGATGTTGCTCTGAAGACTGACTCAATAGTTTATGCTCTTTCTGTCACTGCATTTTGCAGAGATCTTTCATCAGCTGTCTGAAAGAAGGAGGATAATGAGCATCACCAACCAAACAATCTGATGAATCAGTCTGAGATGCTGTTGAAAGATCCTCTCTCTCTCTCTCCCAGTCCTTCTTTCCCTCCTTCATTTCTTCCGTGTGGGTGACTGGTTCATCTGACTTCTCTGTTCACAGTGGGTCTCTGCTACTCTTAATGTTGCCATGCACTGATACTCTGGAGGGCTGAAAATGTAAGAGGCAGCAGGATCTGAAAAGGGAAACAAGCTTATTCTCCCACTCAGCAAGAACCAAGAAGCAGAACAGTGATACAGACACAGCAGCTGGCCAAGCTGAACCTCAGATGAAAAACCTGGCAGTATAGCCCTTTATGTACTGGATTTGCTATAATTAAATATTTAGCTGCACTGCAGCTTGAGGACTCCAGTACATGGAGTGCTATAGACCAAAGTTTCCTCAATTTGATGACTGTTTTGTGTATCATTCCATACACTTCTCAGGTGAAAAGCTGTTTAACTCATTTGAAGACTCATGCAGAAACATCTGTGTGTAAGGTCTGTTGTGTAGCACAGTCATTAGAAGTTACTAGGACAGCCTGGGATATGAAGTCCTATTAGATTTCAATCAAGGTCTAAATCCCAGAGATAAATCTTGACCACTGATGAAATGTATCTGACTTATCCTGTGGCTGATCAACATGTGCACATACATGTGCTCTCACACTCCACTGCTCTTCATTTATCTGTGAATCTCAATGATTTTTTTCCTACCTGTCAGTTTTATGGCATCATTTAAGGAAGTAGTCCACAGTGTTTTATAGACAAGCTAAGTGTTACAGCATCTTTATGTGGCCAACAAGGTGTGCCAATAATTTGTGTCCATCTTTAGCAAGAAAGGAACTGTGTAAAGAAATTTGAAAATTTCTTAGATCACATAAGTTAATATAACAGCTAAATCCACAATTTAGAACTCCTGACTCTTTGTTCTCTGATTATAGTCACTTTTTACCACACATAATGAAGAATAAACTACTATTTTTGGGGGGCAGAAGTAAGTGCACTTGTTTGGGTTTTTAAAGGAAAATTTTTTTAAAAGGCAGAAACTTTGAAGCATTGCTGGTAGGAGTATTGTTGAGTTACTTGCACTAAATGGGATAATTAATGTAACTACATAATTACATAAATGTAATTACCTATTTTCTCGCTAATGTATGCAGTATTGAAAGGTGGCCCAATACAGGTGGTTATGTGCAATATAGAATACCGTTGTCTAATACACACTTAAAGGAGATAAAGACATTCATTCTGAGGTTTTTAGACAAGCTGGTATCATATTGTGCTGTCCTTGGTCATATTTTGAGACTTCTGTCTAATGTGCTGTGTTAACAAAGTGACTTTAATTCAGCACGTTGCATGCACGGTATGTTGGTCACTGGACGGTGCTGCAGAAGGTAAGGCAACTTGCAGTAGCACTGATTTCAGCTGCACAGTTTCTGCTCCCATTGCATGTGAAAATAGTGCCCATCATCCTGCTATGATCATTCTGCAGAGTTTATCACTAATTTCTTTCTTGTCTGGAAGAATACCTACTCCTTCTACATGATCCTCCTTTTCACCTCTTTTCATTCTTCTTAGGACCCTTTCAGAAGCAAACACAGCACATTTTTGTCAGTTCTCAGACAAATAGAAATAAGCATTTTACTCTTCCACCCACTCCTCTCTTTCTTTATCTCTCTTCCTTCATCTCCACGTTTTCCTTTCATCCTTGGTGCAAGACAAGGGATCAACTTGCCAAGAATTAGTAGCTGATACCCAAGAGCTTGGACTTGGGCCCACTAAGTTGTGGGATGGGAGTGTAATCTTAATGAGTCAGAATGTGGGTCTGTTACCTCTAGTCTCCCAAGTACTGCTTCGCTGGCTAGATGAAGAGTTAGAGGAAAAACCTGTGTTACTGTTGATGTGTTGCAGGTGATTGTTCGGTAGTTGTTGAAAATGTGTTCATTTCATTCTGAGTGTTTAATTAGAGTTGTAGTACAGTAAGTACAGGATTATCTCTCCCAGTGGCTCGGATATTGTGGCAGCGTTCCTGAAAAAATACCACAGATTTCTGTAAGAGTAGATTGGATCTTAAGTGATGAATTTATTTTTATTTGCTTTCATCAGCCATACTGCTTAATTCAAGATGCTAAACTGAGTGCTTCACACAGCCAGGTGCACAACCCTTCCTGAGATGCATTTAATGAGGGAAGAATACCTTCCACGAGATTGTGTTGTGTTCTCCAGCTATCAGTATCTTCCAGGGGCTCAGAAAAAAAACAGTCCAGAAGTTATTTTCTAAAGCAGAAGCAAACATTTAGTTTCAAATTGAAAAGATCTGAGAAATGCTGACAAAAGTTTTCAGAAAGGTAGAGCACTTGCAGCTTAAAGTAATTTTCCCTTGTGAGATCAAGTCCAGCTGCTTCAAGTCAGGTACCCTAGAATCAAAGTTTCCACCATTCATTATGAAAAGCTGGGTTTCAGCCACTGGAGAGCTTTGAAAAGTTCCAGCAAGCATGTTTACAGATTGAAGTGCTTTTCTGAGTATTTGAATCTAAGATTTATTTGTATATACATCTTCATAGGCACCTTCTCCTCCGTGTAATCCATTCTCATGCTGCTTTTTCCAATCCCTATTATTTGTGTAGTTGATTAAAATGTTTCCATCGAATACTTGTAGCAGTGAAAATGATGGAAAGTGGTCTAACCTGTCTTCCCTCCCCTCCTTCCTCAGTCTCTACAAGTAGAATTTCTCTGTGTATTCTGACTAATAACCTTACAAATTTTCTCCCCATTTCAGACTTTTAATATGAAATAATTTATTTGAGAGTTTATTTGCTTACCTCCATTTTCTCTGTAGTTTTCTGTATTTTCCACTCATCTTCTGCTCTGTAGGTGCTTAGACATAGCCTTAGCTCCTTGTGCACACCTAGCCTGCACATCAGACCACTGAACCCTCTTAGCATTCATTGCTGAGCAATTAATGAGATCCTTTATGGAGATTTAATGGAGAATTCCAGTCCTGTCCTTAGTTTACCAGACATGAGCAGATTAGAAAGAAGTCTGCTTTTTCATTTAGGCTTATTTCCCTATCTGATACACAATATATGAGTCATTTGCACATGCAACTGCTTTTGGTACCAAAAGCACTCTTTTTGGCCTTGCTGTCTTCCTAACTTCTGCAAGAGTGGGCCAACTGTATCTCTAATGCTGCTTTTTTTTTTACTTGAATTCTGTGGAAGTCCCCAGAGATGAATTTGGCCCAGTTAATAAAAATATAAACAGAAACCTGCAGAAGCTTCATTTACA
The DNA here is from genome assembly GCA_013397115.1 of Edolisoma coerulescens. Taxonomy (NCBI): domain Eukaryota; kingdom Metazoa; phylum Chordata; class Aves; order Passeriformes; family Campephagidae; genus Edolisoma; species Edolisoma coerulescens. The sequence goes on along the minus strand of VWZW01006491.1, from coordinate 1,141,215 downwards.
ATTCTCTAGTATATAACATTTTAGATGTAAAGACAGTTGAGTATAAACAATGGTAACTTTATATACAAGAGTTGTTGATTTCAAGTTTGAATTTGATATAATGATTAGAACTGCAGTAAGCACTGGTGAAGTAGAACGGTGCTGACTCCACCTCTGTTTTGATATGAGGAGAGTGTCCCCTTCAGCTGTAAAGTGGGGTTTTGCTATGACACATAGAGCTACCACTGGTAGAACAAATTGCACAAAGCTGAGACTGAAGAGTTCTACCTGACAGAAGCAATAGTGTGACAGGGGTTTTGCCAACTGGAAAACATTTTCTGGTGTTCACACCAGAAACAGAAGACAGTGTAAAAACACAGCTGTTATAGGAAGGTTATAAAACATCAGCTTCTCAATAAATTATGAAGCATATGTGCAGATCAGTGTAAGAAGGCAAAAATAAAAAGGTAGAAGTACTATGAAATACCCCTACAGTATTAAGGCCAGTGTATTAGAAATCACTGGTTGGTTTTTGACCAGTGGCATTACACACATAAGTCATTACCACTAAATGTTGTACTCTGGATTTGTTGTCTGTACATATTTCATGGTAGTAGTACTTGAACTGGTTTTATGTTGCTGGAAAGGACTGTGTCAAATGTGATTGTTTATTAAAAAGCTGAGACCAGTATCCATAACTGCTCCAGTGAGCTCTCTGCTGCTCTGGAGCCCGCGCAGGATCCCGGTGCCGTCCCCTTCCCGGGACGCGGCTGGTGCCCGAGCCCGCCGTGTTGGCCGGGCTGAACGCGCCATCTAGTGACTAGAGGGGAGGGTTTCTTTAAACCAAGGAGAAAAGAACAGAAAGTCAGTGGAGTTTTTTAATGAATTTCTGCATCAGCAGGGAAAATGGATGAAGATTGACAAATCCTTATATTGCTTATTTTTCTCCCCTTAATTAACAGCCATTCCTAGATCATTATTTCTTTTACAAATGCCATTGTTTCTATTTAAAAAATGCTATTGTTTTTATTCACTCTGCTCTCAGGCTGTTTGCTAAGATAGAGATTGAAATCATCTGCTGTGGCAGAGTATTTGGGCAGAAAGTTAGTGCTGTATTCACAAAGCTTCAGAATTCATTATAACATCAGTTTACTGCTTGCATCTGAAATGCTGATTCACAAAAATTTGGTTCAAATGTCTAGAATTGTCTGAATTTCTTAGAATCATAGAATGATTAGGGTTGCAGAGGATCTTTAAATGTCATCTAGCCCAACCCCCATGCAATGAGCAGGGACATCTTCATCTAGACCAGGTTGCTCTAACCTGACCTTCAATCTTTCCAGGGATGAAGAGTCTACAACCTTTCTGAGCAATCTGTTCCAGTGTTTTACCACCCTCATTCTAAAATTCTTCTTCTCTATATCTAGTCTGAATCTACCCTCTTTTAGCTTAAAACCATTAGCCATTGTTTTATCTCAACAGGCCGTACTAAAAAGTTTGTCCCCATGTTTTTTATAAGCCCCCTTTAAGTGTCAAAAGGCTGCAATAAGGTCTCCCATCCCTCACTGCCCCATTGTCCACCTGTCCTTTATGTAACTGCCAAGTCTCACTCTTGGTTGTACATAAGTGGCATGCAAATTGGATTTTGTGCAAAAAATGGCTGATATGGGGGCACCAAACCCCTACTGGAGGCAGTTGAGATGGAATAACTTTATTTAAAAAACATGTAATACAGTAATTTTTGTTATCAATCAGGGAAGGAATTATTGCAGTCAACCAACACCTGCTAGCTGTATAGATGAAGAAATGCACACTGAGGATCTTTGGTTTTTTATATGCAATGTTTAAAAATTAAGTTAAATATTGAAAGCAACATTTTGATGTTGTTTCTCTCTGGAGACACCTGTGTGATTCAGTCCAAGTTACCATTACTTTGCAAACCAACTGTCCATGTGGATCCCATCTAATCAAGTACTTGTCATCTTGATTTAAAAATAACTTCTTTGAGATTGTTGGCTTAAGGAAAGTGTTATTATTTTTCTGTCCCTTTCTTCTAGGATATTAAATACAACATTGTTTGAACTGTATGAAGCTCTGGGAAATTTTCCTGCCTTGTGGGTCTTCAATGTGCTGCTTATAGTTCTTCAAATTCTCCACTGTTTTTGGTCTTACCTAATCATAAAGGCAGCCTACAAAGCTATTTCAAAGGGCAAGGTAAGACAACATGGTTCTGTTTCATGATTTTAAGTTTTTCAATATCAGTAGAGGTCATTTTTTGTTTAAGTTTTTTTTTTTTTCCCCTAATCCGTAACACAGTACTAAAGACACATCTTGTTTTAGGTAAACTCTTCTTTCCTTTCCTGGAAACCTTTTCCCACTCCTAATGATTGTCAGATAAGTGAATAATACTCTGTATAGTGATTGTATTTATATGTGCTTCCACACTTCTTTTTTACAACGTGGTACACTGAACTAAACTACATTAGGGAAATCAGATTAAAAAACCCCAACAAGTAAACTGCTTTCTTGGGGCTGCCAGTTCTGTTTTTCTTCTTTATAGTAGTTGTTAGAAAAATGTTCATTTCACAGCTGGAAGTGATAGCAATAATAATACAAAATAAAATTCTGCTGCATTTGCTAGTGGCAAGGTTACATATCACAGCCTCCTCTGGGTTTTGGTATTAATGAGGTATTGCAAAGAGCTATGTATTTTCTTTCTAGTATTCCCAGAGCAAGACTGTTGGGGCTAAAATTTAGTGTCTTGCTGCCGCTGGTACATTTGACAGGAAGATGTCACTCACAGAAATGCCCACTTCATTACAGTTGCTGTGCAGATGCAGTGCTCACATGTAGATGGCAGAACTAATGCTTACAGATCATGTAAAGTCAGGGCACTTTGCCCTTAAAGAGCACAGCGCGTTGATGTGACTGACCCCAAAGTGAACAGGATTGTTCTCCAGAAAATTGCTTTCTGTGAATGTACTGGGGAGCTCAGCCATGCACTGGGCAGAGCCCAGAATCTGCCACTCACTCTGTGAAAGACAGTGCATTCACGAGCTGTATTTTGCCTGGAAGCCACACTTTAGTCTCCTCTGCTTTAGCAATTGTTAGCCTCAGCTGTCCTGTCTGAATTATACCAGTGACTTCAAAGAGTGCTTCCTACTCTCTCTTACTCTGCTTGTTTATCCTTTCCCTTGTGCTCTGCTGGAAGGCTGGGAAGTGGAACCCCTTGCAGGTAAGTTTCTTTAAATTTACTATGCAAAAGATCTATACTGGCAACACTGGTGTTTGTGGTTTGGGTTGGTTTGGTTCTTTTAATTTGTAGTTTCTGCTTCGTATATTTATCCACTATTTTTATTTACATATTTAAGTAAAGAGTATCTTTAAAGGCCATTTTTACTTCTTGGCTGTGCATCACCTAAAACCATTCAAACTCACTTCTGTCTGCAGTATCTGGGTGCTATTATGCTGCAACCTTTTTTACACACAGACATGTATATGTATGTATGTATGTGTGTATATATATATACACATACATATATCTCAGCAGGATAAGCAGCTGCTCTGTCAGCACTCAGGACACACACTTGAGACTGTAAATCCTTCACCTTGTAGTTCTAACAATTGCACAGGAGAAAATTTAGATTGTACAAGAGCAGAGTTAGATACTTACAGTAACACAGTCACCAGGTTAGAGATGGATATGTATGACATATATACAGAGGATTCATCTTCCTTCAGATCTTAGCTTACTTCCTCACTTGCAACACCATTCTTTCTATTTCTGCAATAAAAATAAGAGCTATTTTCACAACACATTACACATACCTTAGAGAAGATCTTCATCCTTAATTGTTACTTTATTTTTGTAGTACTAGTATCCACCTTTGGAACAGCTCAGCTGATACAGCAATCAATTATCATTGAATTTGTAATGTAATCCTGGTCATCTATTTCTTACTCAGTGCTGTGCTTAGGAGTTTTCTAAACCTATATATATATTCTAGACTCCTTCTGTGGAAATTACTCCAGTGTGTTCTTTTGGGGATAAACCAAAGAAACTAAGTACTGCAAGATGTGTTGCATTCATATCAGGTTTTAAGTGCAAAGATCCTGCTATGTTGCTGCATTTTAAAAATAAAGAGAGCAGATTACATGTTTAACAGAACTGGCTGCAGCATAGAATCTTCTTTTGATTTTTTGGCTTTGGGGCAGGACCCTAGCAGAAGAATTGGCAGGGAATCTATTAAGAGAATTTAAGATGATGCAGAATTTTTCAGTCATCTGGTCTGCCATCACATTGATCCCAGGTGCTTAGTACCCTGTGCTGAGAGCATTCTCTTCTGTCTGATAAGAGTATAATTCTAAATGTATTTCTGTACCCCCACTAGATGTAATATAAAAGTCACTTTATATGAAAGACACTGGAGTAACCTATTAATTGAAGCTGTGTAAGTATGGAATCAAATTTCTGACCTCAGCTGAAGTCCAGTTTCACAGGTGTCAGAATTGTGGGCTTGCTAGACACTGACATTAAAAACTTTACTCACTGGGAGCTATATGGGAACTGGGTTCCAAGCAGAATAGTGTCACTCAGGTACTGTGATATTGCAAGGGCAACACTGGGAGCCCCAAAGGCAAATGGCTCTTTCTGAGATGAGAGTGGAATTGTCATGAAGACTTTCCAGGGGAGAGGAGGATTACTGTAAGCAAAAAATTACACACAGTGACCCTGTTCTTTAAGTGGTTTTAGTTCTTCAGCAAAAAGACTCACAATGCATTTTGCCCCCTTTTATGTCCATTTGCTGTAGTAAAGTTAGCTGTAATTGCCCAGTTGTGGCAACCAGCACAGCATGGATCGATCTTGAAGAAACTGGGATGCTCAGCTGTTCAAACAGGGAGTAGAAGCAGGCATGAAAATGGCATCCTTAGAGCTGCATGCGGGTTAAACTTCAGACCTCTTTCTGTTGATGCTTTTTTTTGTACTACATCTGGTGGACTCTTGCTAGTTTTGGAGATTTTCAAGATTTTTCTAAGAAGTCAGCTGAAAATTAGCAGGAAATCCCTAAGAACTAAGGTCCATCTGTTTCTGAAACAACTTTCCAGTGACACAATGGGGCACACAGTTGAACCGTGATTCCTATGTTAGGGACTGAACTGGACTATGTCCACATTTTGCAAGCGCCATTCTCACCACTTGTCTGAAGTCAGAGACTGGAGTTACCTGGTGTGGTGAGTTATGTTCCAAGCAGTACTCCTGTCTTCTCCTGCGAGCACATAGCACTCCTCCCTGGAGCCATGTGGTCTCCAGTGAGTTGGGAGATAAGGGGCAGGAAGTTGGGTTGAACATTTTGCATGACCAGGTCAAAGAGCAGCACTCCAAGTTAAGGACAGGAAATAAAGTTGTAGTTAGTAGGAGGGCAGAGGGACTGAGCCTGGGTTGAATTTGGGAACTTGGATTGTTGTTTACTTCAGTCTGTGCAAAACCCTTTGCCTTGTGCACTTGGCCATGCTACCTTCAGTGCACCAGTGCTGAGTTCTCACCCTGACTTTGCACGTGGCGTATGTATGCACAGACATCTGTGTTTGAAGTGAGTGCAGGCGGGCAGAGATGTGTGCCAGAGCTGAGATTGCCTTCAAAGCTCAAATTGAAAAATTGTGTGAATTCTCTGATTCTCTTGAACCAAAAAGCTGAGTTGTTTCCTTACAGTCACCTACTGCTTACTTCTTTTCCACATTCTACAGGTAGCAAAGGATGCCCGAAGTGATGTTGAGTCAAGCTCAGATGAGGAAGAAACAGTACCTCGCTCAAAGGCCCCGCACAGTGCTATCGCCACGAATGGGACCAGCGGTGCCAATGGGACAAATGGGTATCTTACTGGTGCCACTTGCTCAGAGGAGCATTAATCCTTCAGTTCAATCATGAGACATGAACAGAATGAACTGTTTGCTACTGGAAGTAAATTATAAGTTGTGAATGCGGTTTATTCATGTATTTCAGCATCAGAAAAAATTAGGAGTATCAAAGCATTCTGATAGCGCACTGCCATACTTCCTGTTTGTGAATGAAGACAGCACACCATTCTGTATACGTAGGCATGCTGTATGTGTATGTAACTGACACAATGGGAGCAGTATTTTCACTTGTACTGTCTGAAATATTATTTATTTTTTATTCTTTTGGGAACTTCTGGACAAAAGGGAATATCCATTCTCAAACTTCATGTCTTGGATTCTCGGTGATGGAGAGCATCATGCTCAGATCTCTTCTGTCCATCCCTGTTGCTTTTGCTGAATCTGCTATAAGTAATAGTTGCTTGATTTGTTACTTACAGTAAGATAGAACATAGCTTTATAGATTTTAGATCTGCTTCAGATATTTTTGCTATCTTTGTGTTTTAAAGTACTGGTTTTGAAATTGCCTATCAAATCACAGTTACTGTTCCTCCAACATAATTTGAGAAAAAATGTGGTAATTGTGGGATATTATTTTAGCGTAATTTAAAATTCAATTCGGTGGTTAACTGCATTAGAAGTAGACTTGATTTGTTGTGCAAATACCCAAAAGCATTGTTGTCAGCACTTAGGATAAATTCATTCTTACTTTGTTTTTTGGCCTTTCAATTTTTGATCTCTACAGATTTTAGCTTTTTGCAGAAATTCCATGTAAAAAGGTGTTTCTTCAAATGCACCATTCTGAATCCAGACCTAAGTCCTGAAACTGTTCTTGCACATTCACCTGATTGAGAGCAGGGGTGTAATGGAAAAAACAACAGATGAAAAGTTCATTGCTTCCTCGGACACAGCTCAGTCTAGGTATTGTTCTCAAAATTATTGCCACTTCTTTGGCAGGCTGAAGAGAGAGAAGGCAGAATGTCATACATTACTAGAATTAGTTTATTTTAAATGTGTGAGAACTTGAGCAAAATTCATTTAGTGTAATTCATAGCAACCTTTGAATGCTCAGCAGTATTTCATCACCTCTAAAAATAAAATTAAGGGCATCTGTAAAATAATTTTGTATTCCTTTTTCATCCAAGGTTTACAAATAGTGTCCAAAAGAAGACAAAGTAACACCCTAAGTAAACATCTTTTTAAACATTATCTACATACCTCTTCCAGTCTCTAGATCAAAGTTTGATGTAGGATGCTAAGGATCATACAGCTCTTGCAGGACACTCTTCTGTGATTTGTGACAGCAGTGCCGAAAGTAGGCAGGGTTCTTGCGTAACAGACTATGCAACCTACTGTTCAACAGTATTGTGTGTGCACACAGAACCAATGTGCTTATAGACCAAAGACTTACATATATATATATATATATACATATATACACACACACACATACGTATGTACATATATATATATTAAAAAAAAAAAAGAAGTTTAAAAAAAAGTCTTCTTTATACAAAGGGGTTGTCTTCTATATACAAAGGGGTTGGAGTGCTGTGTTCAGCTGGAAACCTGAGCCATGAAGTAATTTCTGATTCCTTCCACCTATGCAAATAGCAAAATATAGATGGTTTCTGATGCCATAAAACATATTTAAAGACTCTATTTTATACAGACTTAATTGAAGAAAGTTGTGTTGTCACTTCTTTCTTTTGAAAACAGATTTGTCCTATTCTACTGGTCACTCTTGAAAGCTACAACCCTTGAGATGATTTACCATCAGTACGTATGCTGTTAGGGTATCACAGAATCATACAAGGTTAAGGGTTGGAAGGGACCTTGAAGATCATCCAGTCCCAACTCCCCTGCCATGAGCAGGGACACCTCATACTAGACCAGGTTGCTCAAGACCTTCTCCAACCTGGCTTTGAAGACTGCCAGGGTTGAGGCATCCACAGCTTCCCTGGGCAAGTTGTTCAGTATCTCACTACCCCTGAAGTAAAGAATTTCTTTGTAATTTCTAACCTAAACTTTTCTCCTCTTTGCTCCAATCCTCTTATCAACTTCGTGGCCCTTCTCTGGACTTGCTCCAACAGTTCCATGTCCTTCTTATGTTGGGGACACCAGACCTGGCTGCAGTACTGGGTGGGGTCTCACGAGAGCAGAGGGGCAGAATCCCCTCCCATGCCCTGCTGCCCACACTCCTGTGGATGCAGCCCAGGATACATTTGGCTTTCTGGGCTACGAGCACACACTGATGGCTCACGGGAGTTTTTCATCAACCATCACCCCCAAGTCTCTCCACAGGGCTGCTCTCAATCCCTTCTCCACCCAACCCATAGGAGTGCCTGGGATTGCCATAACCCAGGGGTAGGACCTTGCACTTGGCTTTACTGAACTTCATAAGGTTTCCATCAGTTCCCCTCTCAAGCCTGCCAAGGTCCCTCGATCCCCACTGTTAAGTAATGCATCTGGGGTTGAAACTCTTCCTTTGAGGTTTAAATTCAGTTGCATCTGTGATATGCTAAAGCATGTATGCAGTTACTTTGGTTCAGCTAACACCCAATGACATACTTATCCCCTATAATTCTGGCTTTTTCGAGTCTGTTCTTAGCAGTCTAGGATAAACTTCATACAGATATGTCTGGAAAGTAAGTGAGGTAAGAGATTCAAATGACACATTTGGGGAAATAGGGTAAGAGGAAGCCTTGAGAACTTCACCAACCTTTGCTAAACAATGAGTGATCTTTCAAGCTAGAGATTTATCATAAAAATTATGAATTCACACTTTTTTTCTGTCTCTAACGGGAAGGACCAAATGTTTTAGTGATCAGACATGGCAGTGTGCTTTAATTAATTGTTTTAACTAATGGGTGCAAAAACTTTGGCTTCATCTCCCACTCTGCAGAGAAAATGCCATGCAATTGTTTCCTTTTTCATTTGAATTTGTTTGCTTTTCTGATGAAGAGCTTTGCAAGGTGTATTTGGAGGCCATCAAGTATTTAGAGGTTAATTGCACATATTTCACAAAATTGACTGAAATTATTCGCATGGTTCATGGTAAATGTGAGACCTTAAAAGGTTCTGTATATTCACACCTTTTGTAGAATTGTCATTTAGTAATTCTAGAAATGAGAGTTTGTACTCTATAACCTCTCTGTCTTTGAGTTCTATGCTCCCTTTTTATAGTACAGTACATGACACAGTGGTTGAGATGTTGAAGTAGAAAAATGAGGAAATTAGAGTTTATTAGTAAATAGTAAGAATTTGTCTTCTCTCCTTGACAGCCCAGATTATAGTAAAATAAGATTCAGGTTACCCCTTGTTTACTGTTTCCCATATTGGCATATTTTATATTGCAAGAAAAATATATGGTGGGTTGGTGGTTTTGTTTGGTTGTTTTTCATAAAGAACAACATTGCAGAAAACGGTAAAAATACCTGATCAAACAACAAGGGTGGACATTGGAGTCTTTTGGGTCTTGATCAATGTTAAGTAGTACTAGTTTTAAAATACCAAAGTGTCCCATGCTGTTTCCTTGTTGCCCTTTTGTAGTTTTTTCTATCTGTTATTTATTTAATGATTCCAGCAGAATTGGTACAGGTGTCCCAGCTTCATATCTCCTGCCTCAGCCTGTGACCATTCTGTGACCGTGTGATTGCCAATGCCAAATGCTTTTTCTGAGACCCAAGTACATGCACTAAAGCTTTGCTTACAGTGAAGTGATTCTTGTCTTAAATCTGTATCTGATTCAGGTGAAAATCACTTTCTGGTTCTGAACAGGACATGAGGGCAAAAGCCGTGACCCTGCAGCACATGTCACTGATGATCAATGCTGGTTGATTGAGACACTCCATGTTTTACACAGAGTGCTCTAGTAGGAAGCCTAATGTCCATTTCATTCATTTTCTCATTACCACAGCCCTCTGTATCTCAGAGAAATATGGGCTACCATCGGTTTTATACAGTTGATGCTTTGGTATTTTTTTAATCTCTTTGCTACAACTCATTTTTGTATGTCTCCTGTTGTCTACTTCCTGTGACATTTGTGGGAGAGAAGTATTGAATACTTTTTACCCTTCCTGTAGTGTAGAACCTCTTAGGCCTAACTTCAGTGTTCTGCAAACTACAGTTGCCTTTAAACCGTGAAGCAAAACCAGTTTGTATTACTTGTTTTGACTGGTTTTGATTTGGAACAGAGACCTAATGGGAACTTCAGTAAGACAACGTTCTTTTTTCTTTTAAAAAGCTCTAGTGGAAGTTTGGAAAGGTGGTGTACATGTATAGCCTTTAATTGTAAAGATTTCTGATTGTAGTTGCAATGAAAACACAGTGTTTGAGTGTGTCTCTACAGAATTCTCAATCTTTGAAATTGCTTTGAATTAAAAAACTGGAGGAAATACCATGAAATGATGTTTTGGAGTTATGTCAGTGATCACATATGTCAGACAAAAGGCAAAAATGATTGTCTTACATGACTTAAAATTGGTGCAACAAAACACATTTTCTGGCTTCTGCTGAGCTTCAGCTTTTTGCTGTTCTGGGGTTTAACTTTACACAAGCTCTCATACCATACTGTGCATGTTGACTGGTGCAAGTCAGGGTGAGGTGGATGACACATTTTCACCTGTGTTTTCATGACAATCCTGTGCTTGAGCAACTCTTTCAGAAATGCGGTGATGTGTAGGAACTCCACTGTCCTGGATACAGTGATGCACGAGCTACAAGTCCTTTCGTGTATAGCTACTGTGTGGAACTTTGGGAGTTGTCTTTTATTTGACTGGGTTTGGGGGTTTTTTCTAATACGGAGAATAATTATTCCTCATAAAATCTCTGGAACCAACCAGTATTGTGGGCTATTTTAATTTGGAGACACTTTCATAATAAACATAAGTATTAGAAATGTAGTGTTGGTTTTCTTATTTTTTCTATGAGATGCAGACAATGTTTTCCTTTGTTTTAGCGCAAAGATTGTTTCCCACACTGTAGACTCCAGCACTCTTTGGACAGATCCGAGTATGTCTTTGCTGTGTTCATCACTGCAGTATTTTATGTTATTTCTTGTACGAAACTATTTGTAACAGGAAGTGTTGGAAGGACAAGTTCTCTCTATACAAATTAAAATATTTTTATTATCAAAAAAGGACATTTTTCTAGGATTTCAGCATTAAAATTTTGCATGGTTAATTACTCCTGAATGTCCAGCTGAGCCCACTTTGGAAAAGCTGTCTTTTTTCAGTCTAGGTGAGCAGAGTTTCTTAGAAATAGACATTCAGATGTTTTTGTTTAGGCAAAACTGTCACTCAGCAAAGCACCACCTACTAACCTCTTGTGGAAGTGAGAGAAGAGAGCCACTCTTGCACCGTGGTTCTCCTAAGGAAAAGCTGCAGCTCACCAAAGTAAAGCCTACAAAACACCATTATCAGGCAGGCTCTGGTGCAGCATTAAAAGATGATGAGGAAGTACTTAGAAATGGGATGCTTGAAAACATTCTGATGACTTCAGCAGGAAATTGAGGCAACAGTTCTTATAACACAAGTATCAGTCATATAAGGATCTTCACACATCAGTTGAAGTTTTGCCACTGGAAGAGAAGTAAACCTGGGGATTTGCATTGTGTTTAAAGAACTGTAGTTCTTTAGCAATTGTAGTTGTTAATATCTCTGTGACAATAAATAGAGACTCTTGTGTTACATTTAATGTAGCATTCCAGTTCATGTTCATTGAAGATATTTATGAAGAGATTTACTTATGTGGAATATTGTTCACTTGTATGTCTAATGTCTTTTGCTCCCTATGCCATGTATACCCCTCAACTTATATAGCACAAGGGAGAGCCAATGTGTACAGAATGCAGCTCAGGATAATGTGATAAAGAGCAAGACTTTTTTATGTTCTGCCTGTAAATCTGTAAAGGTCCCTTTGTACAGGAAACACAGTGGCTCTCAGATCATGGCAGGACGTTTGCTGCTTCAGAAGAGTTAGAAGTCAGTGACACATTTTCCTGTAGATTTAGGTGAGTGGAAGGAATCCAAATGTGTAACTGCCAGATGAGCAAATTTCTGCATGACTCAGTAGCTCATGGTGTGATGGACAGAAGTTGGGAGCTTGTGTGGAGGGATGTTAGTCCCAGCTCTGCTAGTGTGGGTGGAGGGTTCTTATTTCCCTAAGTTATGCTGGGGTTTTTGGTCTTTTTGGTGATCCATTCTGCTGCAGCTAGTCCTGCCCCTGGACAGATTTTACATTGTCTACTCTTGTCAGCCAGTTACTTTCTTAAGTGGCTTAAGTGGGTTTCACAGAACAGGATGCCAATTTGTACTTCATACCCACCTTCTCCAACCCCAAGTCTGCCAAACCAATGATGATTCTTGTAGAGGGATTTCTTAAATGCAGAGTTGTGTGCAACACTGACATGTTCCTGAGGTTCTGACTTTCAAAGGTAGTTGTTTACATGTTTCACTCAACTGTTAGTTTTTAGTCACTGGAAAGTGCAATATAAAATTAAGTATTAGAAGTTTAGTATTGTGGGTTTTGTCTGTAAGAGCAGCATGACCTACTCATTATGTTAGTGCTATAGGTCACTGATTAGATGAAAAGGTAACATACTTTTTTAAGCTACTGGCTGGCAACATCACCATAGTGGGTGGGTTTTTTATACTTTTTAAACTCTTCGAAGTGCAAGGTCCTCTCCCTAGAAAATACTGCACAGGTTATTTCTCGCTCTTTCCAGAACAACCAAGCAAACTCCCTGTACAACTACCATATTTCTTGCATATTTACACAACTTTTTGCAATCTCCCCTCACAAAAAAAGTTCTGAAATCCAAACATGAAATGTGATCCTTCTTTAATTAAACTTACATTAGCTTTCTCACATTAATCTAACTAGCAATTTTATGTCCTGTTTCTGAACTTATTATGAAGATAACCTTACCTTTTAACTCCCACTAATGGTAATTTTAATTACTGTTGCTCTCCTAAGGTATCTTTGAAAGAGCTGCTTCCTACCAGAAAGGCTTGCTATTTCACAGTTATTTTTGTTTAGTCTCTCATTTAAGCTTAATTAATCCAAAGCATTTAGGTGTTGCTGGATCTCATTTTTATATGCGGTTTCTCACTGAACTATCTGCCAAGTGAGATAACTGCCCACAGCTGTTACTTTATGGGACAGTCCAATCATATTTCAGTTCCAGAAAAGGATTTGCATGTAAACAGTCTAGTTCACTTAAAGGTCCAACATTCGGTCCTTCAGCAATGTCGAGGAAGTGATGACCCAAGTTGTACACCCTGGACTGGGTAGATGTAAAGAACAGCCAGGACTGCTGTCCAGACTAGAAGCAGCTACCTTTTCACATGATTTTTAAAAGTAACTTTTCCACTTCAATACCTATTTCCTACTAACTGAATCTTATTTTTTCAGAGGCTTTCTGTCAATGTGCGTGAACCATTGAGATTACATATAGTTAAGCTGTGATGGTCTGTGCTGCTCTTGCAACTTGTCCAAGCGTCTAGCACAGAGCTGTTCTGCATGGGAGAATTCTCATAGAAGAACTCCTCTATAAGATTTGACAGGTAACTATTACAGACTGCTAACTGTATTATTTGGGAGAATAAAAATGGGTTGCTAACAGCAAAGGGAAACAGCAGGAGCAGCTGGCAACAGTAAACCATCTTTCTCATGTAAATTGCATTCACGTCAACTGTGAATTTTGTATTTTGATTAATTGGGATGCCATTAGCACAACATTTAGTAAAGGTGATCCCTAGTGTGCTAGAGTCCCAAGCAGACTGTCAGAATTGTGGACTAACCTTAGAGAAGGCTGGAGCCTAAAATGACAGGTAATTGCTGCAGAGTTGCAGCTGACAGCACTGAGAATTGCATGTCAGAAGAGGATTTCTCTTTCCTTTAGAAACATGAGTTTATCAGATGGCTTACCTACCTTTGCAGTAAGTGTAGGAAAATACAGGCCAGTAAGTCATGCTGATACAACTAATACTAAAAACATACAATTACCAATTTGCTGCATTGTCTTTCCATTATGAGGTTGTGTCATACATGGAGTTAGACAAGCAAATTTCTCTCATTAGCTTTGCATGGGAAGCTAAGTATTAGTTGTTTGCCTGTTTTTAACCTATGAGGCAGGCATTTACATTAATGTATTGTGCTGTAACTTAGCTAGTAAACCACCCATGAGGTCACCTATCACTTTTACCTACTCCTTACTTAACCAAAAGGTTAATGTATGCAGTCTTCTCTTAAAAGCCTGGATTCCTTCATGATAATTGCAATTGCCATCAGTATGAAGTGTAGCATGCTTCCAAATCAAATAGTGATACACAGCTACAGACCTGTTTCTCTGCCCAGCCAGTTATTCCAGCTGAAGCTGTGGTGTAGAAAATAATGGATAATGAATAATTGAGCCCATGATCCAGTAGCCAGTGCAAAATAATCCATTGAGGCAAAGAGTCAAAGAGCATGTTTCTATGTAGAGAGTTATCCATCAATCACAAAATAGATGAGTCAGTAGCAATTAGCATTGTTCAACATGCTGTGACTGAGGAGGAAGAAAATCAAACTGATGCTAATTGTACCTTCTTTCAATTAATCATTCCAGTGTATAATTATTTTTATATGTAAGGTCATATGAAAAACCACCACACGCTTGCATGAGAAAACACTATTTTTAGCTTCTGTCAGTCTCCCCAACAACTTTTGAACGTGTTGCTCAATTAGTCCAAATCTGAAAAGGAGATTGTGTTACAGTTATCTCTGTTCGTATAATGTACTTAAAGTCAGCAGTCAGGTAAAGAGGAGAACCACAAATCAGTGCACTGGAAGAAGGGTAGGCAGGGTGCAACTGGTGTCCAGCACCTTTAGCAGCAGCCAAGCAGGGGCCAAACTGGCATAACTCAGGAGTGCTTCTATGGCTCTCATCCTTGGACTGTAAAGAAGAGTTGAGATATCACAATGAAAAGAATGGCACTGTTTAAGGACAAAACCAGAGATCTGTAGGAAATCAGGCTTCATTGCCTCTGCTTCTGCTACAACAGCTTGTTTATAAGCTCAAGACTCTAAAGGGTCTACTCTGTGTGTAGAGCTGTCAGAGTGATTAGGGAGAATATGGATAAAAAGAATGGAGTGTCACTGTCTGGCAATCAGAGCCATTCCTCCCAACCCTTCAGGCATACAGTCCTATTTTAGCAGTAATGCCTCATATAACTGAAGTGCAACTATTGCTTTCAAAAAGGTAAGACTATTACCACAATTATTTAGTACAGTTTATTCACACAGTTAAAATACGTACTCTTACTCTGCTTGTGGGACTGATTTATTTGTGCATATGTTTGTTATGTCAAGTTCAGCAGAGCTTTTAAAAAGTTATAAATCACAAATGCATTCACAGGAATGTTACAGTATTACAATGACAGAACTAATTTAGACAATTTCAAGGTACTGAATAAATTCAGTTTATTGAAGCATTAGAGAAGACAGTATAACACAAGCACAGCATAACTTCCATGTCTGTTTTGATTTTCTCAAGTATGGCCAATACTTGTTTGCTTTTCAAAATACATCCAAGAGTAACCACCTCCAACTCTTGTTTTGAATAGGTGTATAAAAAAACAGTTCTGTTAGCCAGAAGGACTCTCTGTATCGGTAATTTGATTTCTTTTCAAATTTGACCTGCTGCTAGCATACAAACAGTAGTGATTAAATGCATTTAATACATATGCTATTAACATTTAGTATTATTTTGTTTTCCTAGCAGTCTTTAAATTCATAGTGTATTTCCCAAATCTATAAATTCAATGCTTTTCCCCCAGATTTTTACATGTGATGAGATAAATGTGATGAGGTACTGAGCACCAGAACATGAGCAGTTTGCTGTATGGTCAGCATTAGTTCATGGCCCACACATTTCAGACTTGACCCTTGGTAGCTAAGTATGGGTCAGCACCTTGAAAGGGAAAGCAATGTTCAGCATTGGGCAAACTGATTTATGAAAAAAGCCTTTACTGACCTTCATTAGAATGTGTGTCTGCCTTAAGATCCTGCTTCATAAATGGAGCACCAGCATTAGCTGATTGTGTGTTACAGTCCCTAAGCTGCATGTTGCTTTTGAGCTCAAGTGCTTTCTCATCTGCTCTTTGGGACATTTCAGTCTGTATTTGTTTACTATCCAGCACACTGGGGTCCCAATAACTGTATCTGTTGGGTCAGTCTATTGTGTTATCCTAGCTATCTTTACTATTTTTTGATATCACTGTATTGTGGAGCTTCATAATAGAAAATTCCAAATTACCACAGATCCAGGCGTGTGACATTCTATAAGCACTAAGTGCATTTGTTAAAGGCACAAAGGTTTTAAAATGTCAAGACAGATCTTTCACTAGCACAAGGCTGTTTCATGGAAGGCACAGGCCAGTTTTACTCATATGTTAAAGTAAAAAAGCAAATCTGTTGTATACGCTGTCCTAGCTTTAACCCACTTTTGGAATGCTTGGCTCTGTTTTAGTGGAAGTAAGATCTCTGTCTGATTTGCTTTGGCAAATATAAGCAGGTACATTATTCTAGCTCCAAAAGGAGTTGTAAAGGTTTAAATTACACACAATAAATATTTCAAAGTTCTTGCTTTAGGCATATGCACAGGGCATTTACAACCAGGCACATCATATTCTGTAGCAAATAATTTCTAAGAATGTATATTCCAATAAAGTAGTTGTCACATATTTTATGTTCTGTGCATAGCAATCTCGGCAAATTCATTTTGTCACCAACTACTCATGCCTGGGATTAACAAGAAAAGAAAACAGCACTAAGTTTGAACATTTGTCTTCATTACTCAAGGCATTTCAGTTTCTTTCTCCTGTGAAGATGATCAAATCACATATGCTACAGAGGGTGTCTAAGCAATATGTACTCCCTTAATGAATAAACAGCTCCATTTGAAATCATGGAAATGAGGTGGTTGTGTTCTGCCTCTCTTTTTGCTTTCATACAACAGCAGTAAAATATTTGGCTGAGCATGCTGGAGTTCTTACATTCAGAGCAGCTCAGAGGTGCTTGGCACAGACAGGTGCTTCAAATTGAACAGTCATGCTGGATATGAGGGCAATGCCATTAGTGAGAAGCCAGAAGGGATAGGCTTTCTCACATGGAAGGTAAGGGGTTCTTTACAAGGAAGGAAGAGATGCCAACAGCAGCTGTAATGCCTCGAAGAGATGATACAAGTGGGAAGTGCAGAGCTGGCTCAATAAAATTTTTTAAAACTCCTGGCTAGTCTACTGACCTGCATAAAAATGCCTAGAGCCTTCTTTTAGTGGTACAAGCAATTAGTTGAAAGAAATACCTGCAACTTAAATATTCCCGTTAATATGACTGAAAAGGAGGCAAATCCACTAATGAACAATGAGACTCCTGAAGTCAGGCTCCCATCCCTTACCTCTTTGTCCCATTGTTAGTTACAGAATTCTCAGAGAGGACACAGGGTTTATGGACAAAGCAGAAATTGAGGATTTGTTTGATTTGAGATGTCATTATAGAAGTGCTTAGTAATTCTCTGTTGCCATTCTGTTCCAAAATTGCAGTGTAATCATTTGGCACCTTTACCCTTCTTACTGCTCTTTGTGTACAACTGGCTGTAACACAAGAAAAAAAATCAATAGGGCATACCAAGGAAAATGATGCATTATTTAGAAAACAGCAAATTATGCCCTATAGGGAAGAAGAAATGGAAGATTATCTCTTTTACTTTTTTTTGTAAAGCTGCACTCCCAGAAGATGAGGGTGTAGTCTGTGGTGCATCCATCAAGCTGTATGGTTAAGTTTAGACAAACCAAGTGATTTAAAATACAGTTCACATCTGACTGGGAAATACTTTCAACTGTACTAAGAATATCTTATCAGATCAGATAAGATCTGATCACCAGATTTAAACATGC
The DNA here is from genome assembly GCA_013397115.1 of Edolisoma coerulescens. Taxonomy (NCBI): domain Eukaryota; kingdom Metazoa; phylum Chordata; class Aves; order Passeriformes; family Campephagidae; genus Edolisoma; species Edolisoma coerulescens. The sequence goes on along the minus strand of VWZW01006491.1, from coordinate 1,123,402 downwards.
CTCAATGACCAGGTCTTACATATTAGTTTTTGATTCACTAGAATTTCTAGGACTGAACTTTGTTAAGATTTTATTTGAACTATAGTATATTATCAAATGAAGCATTTTCTTTCTTGTTGCAATTGTCCATTTAAATATTCTGTAAAAATGAAAACACTTTACAAGTTAAAAAAAGAATATTTTAAATCAAAGCTGAGCACTGTGGCAGTAATAGTCTTCTTGATAAGATGCAAAATACACACATGATTTATCTGTCACCATTATATTTCAGACTTTAATACATTATACTTCAGGCTTTTCTATGTCAAAAAATTTCCAATGACAAAGTTTAACAGACCAGAAGAAAAACAACCACTTAGATGCATGAATAGAAATGCTAACACTGTAGATTACAAGTTAGGGTAAAAATTAAGACCATGACCTGTGACACAGGTAACTGAAGTAAGTGCTAAGCTTCAGCATACTTTTTTTTAATAGGTTTCAGGCCTATTTTAACCACACAGAAACCTGAAAGACACATCACTGCTTTTGGAAAAGAGACACAAACTACAGAAGGTACTTTATTTTGACTATCTCCCTGCGGTAGCTACATACAAATCATTACATCATTAATGGATGTCACTACATGTCCAGAGACATTCAGTTAAGGCAGTAGTTGGTGACACTGTTCTTTGAAGAATGATCCAAAATGTGCCTAGATAACAGTGGACTGAAATACTGCTTTCATTATCTTTATTTAAAAATTAAGAGTCAAGACATAGATAAATACATACTTTCACTAAAGGGAAGGAAAGAAGAGGGCTCTACAGCCAGAAAGAGAGGTACAAACTAGTTTCATGCAGACTGTTTATACGATAAGGCAGTGAAAGCTTTTCTGATGTTGGCAACAAATGCAGAAAAATTGTTAGTTTCTCTCAGTTTGAGCTGTAACTCTGCAATACAGTCCAGAGGAGGAGTACAGGAAGTCACTAGAATGACACAAATTTGCAAAAGATTAGACTACTATTAAAAAAAAAAAATCAATATTAGTGTTTTTCCACACTTATGAAATGCTGATGTAGTTTGCTATCTTTTTATGTTTTAGCTTCCACCTGCATTATTTTTGAGTAGCCTCACTTTCTTTCAGCAAAGAGAACGCCTCAAAGAACATAACAGGTTTTTCGATTTCCTGACCTCCCACTCAGTGCTGTGCTCCCACCTGAGTTGTTACAGCAACTCCCAGGAATCCATAGCCTGCTCAAAACCTGAAACTCTTCCTAAACTGTTTTGTTGCTCTGCAGGCAGGCAGACTGTAAACTGATGTAGCCCAGCATGTGACAGACTTTTAACTTCAACAGTTTAAATTTGAATTAGTAAAACCAGAAATCTGTTCAGTTCATACCTAGAGGCATGGCAGAGCCCCAGTAGCATCTGTCTAGAAGCTATCCAGCACTCAAATTCCATTCATATAGCAAAACCAGCTTTAAGATCCAAAAGGCTGTGCCCTTACAGAAGGGAAATGCTGGATTTCAAGTTTTATTCTTTCACCTATGTCACCCTTTTTCTGCCCTCTAGGCTTCTGGAACAAGTTGAAATATGCCTGTCAGCATACACACCCACTGTAGCAGAAACAAACTACAAAATGAAGCATCCTTATCTCTGTATATCCTCCTTCTCCTACTTTGCTCGATACAAAGTACACAGCATCTCCACAAGTGGAGGGCAGAGAAGATAAGCAGTTGTATTGTCATGTAAGTTAACAAGACAAACATAATTAAAGAAACAATATTACCATTGCAAGATTTTTCACTCAGAAATTGGAGGATAAAAAATTACAACTAAACTGCACTTTACTGCTCTCCTTTTTTCAAATAGAGGCATCAGATTCAGTCCTCTTATTTAAGTATTCAAAATTCACATACCTTCATAGTCCCCTTGTTCATTTATGGAAAGGGTAAACATATATGGCTTGTCAGGATCTTTGTGGTCAATGTGTCTGAATATAAACTGTAATTGCTCGTCTAAAATAAACACAAGCAGAATTAATGAACACCATTAACCTCTGCTGCAGAGTCACAACGATGATAAAAATCACAATACAAAGTTAGTTTCAATTAATGTTCTTAGAACACTGACAAATTAAGGAACCCTGGTCTCTTTGCGAGACAATGCATTTTAACACGTTCAGCCATTTGAGGGACAATTGCAGTAACTGGGCTAAGCCAATTGATCAGGTGTGTAAGCTCCTGTGTTCCTCACTGCACAATCCAACATGAACCACCTTCTATCAGTGCACACAGAAGCTGTGGAAACTCCAGGAACCTACCGTGAATTCTGCGCATCTCCAATCCAAGACGCTCTTTAAACAGTGTTTTAATCTTGCTCACTCGTTCCACCTTCTCCTTGGCAGCTTCATTTTTAGAAGATTTTACTAGAATTTTAAAGTCCATCGTAAGTATCAAAGGCAAAACGAGCACATAAAACATCATTTAGAACAGCAGAAAAGCCATAAAGAGCAAGTGTTGAAAACAACCCCTCCTTCAATTAAGAAAATTCACCTATTATCCTTTTCTTACTTACTTTCCATTTTCTTCATCAACTCTTCTTTAAGCTCTTGGATGCTGTCAGTCAAGTTCTTCTGCTGCTCTTCTTCTTGATTTAACTTGGATTTTATTTCTGTCAACTGCTCTTCCTTTTCTGCTACAGATTTGCTCTGCTGGAGAATCTCTGAAAGGAGGCAAGAAAATATGAACATAAACAGTTGATTAAGTATGTCCCTGCTATTTAAAACCTAAGTAGTTTGAAATTATTTATATGAATAAAACACAGCAGAATGCACGCTACCTTAGCTGCAGAGAGAAGTCAGCTTAACTATACCAAGAGCATCATAAGAAAGCTTAAAGTGAAAGTTATTCCTAAGAGAAGCTACAAAGTATGGAGCTGCTCTGATACTTTAATCAGCTGGAATTTGTTTCTGGTGCCAGCATCATATACATCTTCAAAGCCTGAAGATGGTGGCTCCTGCCCACAAATAATGACAGAAAGCCAAAAATGGAAACACTGACTGAGAGCTGCAATAATTTTTACCTGATATTCTGAAGTTTACAAAATTCAAAGTTAACCCTAGACTGATGAGCTGACAGTATTCTCTTACTAATACGGAAAAGGCATAAATAACCTCACAATATTTAGTTTTACTGAGCAATTTAATTTACTTTTCCTACTGCCATCAGAAAATTCTGATACTTCATTGTTTTAAATACTTAAGCTCTATGCAGAGAACTTTTGCCAGACTTTTATATTTTTGCATCATCAATGAAGTTTTTCAACAAATTGCTTTTGACTTGAAATTTACATTGTAAATTTACATTGTAACCAACTGAATATGTTTGGTTTTAACTCTATCTTCATTCTGATGTTATTACTTACCTTTATAAATGTGAAGTTAAACATACTATTCAGCTGTATTAAGCTAATTTTATAAAGGTTGGACACAATAAATAAAGCACCATACTGTACCATTGTTATACTCCTGAATTTTGTCAATCATCAGGTCCTCTTCTTTCAGCTTCTTTGACCATTTCTCTGTAAGGGAAAGTTACTTCAGTTATCTGAAGAAGTTTGATGATAACTGCAAAAAGGAGAGTTAATAGAAGCATACAGCCTTTTTACCTGAAAGAGCTTCTATAGTCTCCTTGCACAAATCTCTCAGTGCTGAAGTCTGATTGATCTGTTCAGTGCTATAACTGATTTTAAACTGGATCCAAAACTCTTTCATATCTCTTTCAAAGAGTGTTATTTCATCTTCTGTCTGTGCATTACTCATAGTGCTGCACTAAACCTGTAAGCGAACAGATGGAACGTCAGGATAGCGGAGGCAATGGCAGCAGGTGTAACTCACAGGACAGACGCTCGGGGCTGGTTTTACCGCCCCGCGTTGTTGCTCAAACCTCTTCGCGCAAGTTGGTTTTGTTGTTACCACTGGCTCCGTGGGAGCCGCGTTTCCCTCCCAACTCTCCCAGCGCTCGGTTACTGCGCCAGGGGAGGCCCCGCGCGGCACCGACGGCCGCTCCCCGGTCCCGGCAGCACCGCGGCCGCCGCCGGGGCACCGCCGCCCCCTCACCTCCCGCCGGGCCGGCCGGGGCTCGCACCCACCGCATCCGAGGCGCGCAGCTTCCCGCCACCAACGGCCGCTCCCGCCCGCCCCGCAGCAAGCGCGCCGCTGATTGGCTGAGCCCCGCCCGGGACCCGCCGGGCCGTTGCTGCAGGAACGAGCGCGCGGCGTGGCCGCCATGATGGGGCGCGGCCGCCCTGAGGGGCGTGGCCGCCATGATGGATCGGGCCGGGTGGGGCCGGTGCCGTGAGGGAGCGGCAGCCGGGAGTCCCGCCTCTTCCCCGCGGAGGTTCTGGTTGGTATTGCCGTGCTTTCTCAGGGTCTGCTGGTGGGGCGGCGGCGGGGCTGCCTGCAGGGCCGGTGTAGGGAAACAGCCTGCTCCGTGCTTGACAAACAGCCCGTCTCTCTTACGCTCCTCTGAAACCACAGCTTGTTTCCAGTGTCTGGTTTACTTACGGAACATGCTTGCGGTAACCGGTCCTAAATTTTGTGAGATTCCGAATTGCCTTTTAATTCGCCCGGCCCGAATTCTCTCAAGAGTGTGGATGAAGCTCGTTCTGACAGGAGACTGAGCTGCAGGGGTAATTTCAGTCCTTTCTAGTGTGAACAAAACCACCATACAGTAGCCGTGCCTGTACCCAGTCAAACATTTGCCATAAACCTCTGTCATAGTGAGTTTGTTCTTTATGACCGTGTGACTGGTTTTTCTTCAGTTGCTTGTATTCCCTTCTAGCTCGTGATAAGCACTAGTTTGTGATCCCAGGTAGCAGCCTTCAGTTTATTACGAATGCTACTTTTAATAATTTTGTTACCATAACTAATGAATTACTCCTAATTTTAGTTTATGCCAGTACTGTTTAGTTAATCCCAGAATAATGTATATTTAGCATGGCTTTGAGGATTGTTGTCTAAAAGTATTAATTATTACCTTCCACACTCCAGATGCATAGTAGAGTCTGAGCTGAGACCACCAACTATTAGTTGCATTACTCTTGTATAAACTTATTGTATAAACACTTCTACCCCACTGTATTCCTGTCTTGATTGACTTGGACATGCTGTTCTCCAGGTTTCACAGGTTCCTCAGCATTGTTCTGAAAGCTAATAGACCCCTGTTTCTTACCTGCTTCACTCTTAAATGTACTGAAGTTGTGCTGGTCCAAGGATGATAACCTAGCAATGTATGATTTTGGGCATTCTGGACCTATACCTTATGGCTTTTTTTTATTTAGGAGCATTTCTCTCCTAGCCAAGTGCATGCTGTTAGTATAAAGTTTCAGTGTTGCCCCTCACATCATTAGCCTTTATTATTTGAGCTCGTAACTTTCTGAATACGCAATTTTCCCAGGCCCTTAAGTTTAGTAAATACAAGTTAAACTAATCTAAACAAGTCCTATTTTCTAATCCATAATCTTTTGGTGGGTTCTACAGCGTGGTCTCTTCTGAATCCTTTTGTTATCACAGATAATGGGTTCACCCCACAGTAGCTGGCACTAGCTCAAAAATGTTAGGTATCTTTTTTTCATCAGTGAAGTTTTTCTAGATTTCATTAGTCCTATTCCTTTGTTTTACATTTTCACCCACCAAAGACTGAATATAGTCTGTGACATTTACTGGCAGAATCCATACCTTAATTGATCTCTTTTCTGATGGATTTAGAGGTTTTGAGAGACATGAACTATACTGTAACCTGTCTTCCACCTTTCCCACTACTGTCCACCATCAGTTTTCCAAGTGTGTGTTTCAGGGAAGCACGGTGATTTTGGCAAGTCCTAGTTTTCTGTTCAAACTGACGGCTCTTGCCAGCTACAAACAGGAATGTGGCCTCATGACCTAAACGAGAGTGCAAGTCAGATGCTTCTTCAGTCCTCTACTAGGTCTGATTCAAGAGGCTCCATAGACAGAAATGCTGGTAGCCACCCCACCATAACTATAGCCCAGACACTTGTTCTGAAATGTTTTTTCTAAATGTCTGTCATAGCAAGCCACGGAGTAGTCATGGATGGAAAAAAAGTTTCAGCAATGATTTACCCTATTTCTAGCACTATGAGCCTGGTTGGAGACAATTAATTTTGCTATATACCCTTTTTCTGCATTTTCCAGCTTTTCATGGGTGTCCTTTTAACCCCAGGTTACTTGGTTAAACTCAAGGTTCCAAGGGGCACAGTAGCAGCAGGGTGACAGTTCCCTGCAGTCAAACTGAAGGGCGGAATGTTGCCAACAAAAATCTAGTGCTTTGTTTTATTGCTAACAGAAAGTCCATCATGGGCTGTTCCAGTGTGAGTTAAGAGGCAGCTGAAAAGTCTAGCTCAGGGTTGGAAAGCTACTGCAGCTTAGGAGGACATTCTAAAGGAACACAAAATTGAAGAGCTGGTGCTAATACACAGACTCAGCTACTTCTTGTGGCAGGTTTCTGACTGCCTGGGCTATGGTTGGCATAGGGCTAGTTTTAAGAATTAGAATAGGGTAGTTTCAGGGATTAGAGAATGACAGTAAGACAGGGATCTTATTAGAAAGGGAACTGAAAAAATGAGTTGGAGATTGTTGTCTAATGGGTTCAGTTCCATTCCTTTCTGCAGTTCATGGAACTTGAAGGAATTTTGTCCTCTCTAGATTGCTTCTAATTTCTAAAAGGTAGCTCTTCATACTTAAAATGAGTAAAATTCCTTAGATGTGACTTTTTCATAGGCATGCCATAATTGTGTTCCGTGCATTGTTTGTGTCATTTACACTGTTGCACGTGCAAACACAAACTAATGTAAACCAGTATTAAGGTCTGGCAGTTCTTGTTCTAGTGCACAGATTAGTTTTGTTGGTTTCATGTGTTCGCATAGTTAACTTTATAGCAAAGAGTAAGGACTATAATGACTAGGAAAGATCAGATTGAGGTGGCAGAATGAAGAGAAGGAGACTGGGCCTTGTTAGCTATTACTAAACCTCTACTGGTTAGTCCAATGCTAAAAAAGCCTGGGTCCAATGAGGAATACATGAGGGCATGGGATAAGAAAGATAGTAAAGAAAGAGAGAAAGCAAGCTTCTTGAAATATTCTTATCTTCCTAATTCAAAAATTAAGGTGTATCTTCTCTGTGTTCCACTTGGAGAATATGCACACCTGAGAAAATACCTGTCAGCTGTTGCATACAGTGTCTGCTGGTGAACTTAGTAAATTGCTTGTTAATCCTTGTAGTTGGTCCAGTGCCAATGGAAATACTGGTGTGGAAATTAATGTTATTGTTTAATTGACTAAGCATAATGTACCAGAAAGTTAGGCCCAGTACACAGGCCTCCATTAACAATGTTTCAAAAAATGTTTGCTTTGATGGCTTTTCCCTCCCTTGCAAATATTTGCTTAACAACATCTGTTGACCATTATGTAATATTTGCTCTAATATGTAGGTGCAAGGGAGCTGTAAACATTTTATCCTTCCTTCAGTGGATCATCAGCATGACTCTTATTTCTACATTTTATATGTGTGTGTGTATATACACACACACACACATATATATATAGTCTCTGGTTTTGTATGTCTTGGAAAACATTATAAATCAAGAAATTATCAATAAATTGAAAACTATGTGAACAGATAGCATTTGAAAGGTTTTTGCTTTGAACGAAGAACTAATTTAATTACATGAAGGCCAAATCTTGGCTCTCCAATATCAAAACAAGAGAAAGCTTTGATTTAAAAACCCAATTGCCTACACTTTCTGACCATTTTGTATAGATCATTAGTTTTCCTTGCAATTCCACATACTAAAATACAGCAAATAGTTTTACTTTGTATATTCTCTCACATGACTTTGAAGCACTAAGTGCATTACAGAAGCATTTTGCAGTGCTTTGCACAGAGAAGGGGTGAGAGAAGGTCTATTGAGGAAATATTTCTCTTTGTCAAACAAGTTATTAAATATAGTACTTCAAGAAGTGTTTCACCATCTTTGCTGGTTATTGCAGCTTGGAAAGTCTTCAGTGTCTCACACTTCTATTGGTTGCATAATAAGACATGCAGGAGAAGAGACTACTAGCATGTCAGTTACTGATTTCCTCTCCGATGGAGCAGGATCATGAGTGATTCCAGGCACAGTGAGAGCTGCCTCTCCCACAGAAACACGCTTACCTGTTCCAAAACTTCCGTGGTGTTGTTTTGTAGATACTGGATTTGTTGAGGTTGTTTAAACACCCTTTATAAACATGGCTCCTCTGGTATCTCTAAGGTGAGGATGTAGGAGCTTCTGAAACACTCAAAAAGAATGTAGGAGAAGATGAAAGCCTTTTTGCTTGCTTTTAGTTGTTAGTCTTTATTATGTCTAAGGTGCTTATCTTTCTATCTAAGCACAAGAATCGGCAGCAAAATCCTGAAAATTAATATCAGGATGTCTTCAGCATTTATACTAAAAGAGGTTACTTTACTGAAACACTGCCAAGACACGTCTTCAAACATTACATTTACGGAGTTTCTGGAGAACCAAAGTGTGCCTGAGGGGTTCTGTCTGAAGAAGAGTTCAGCCTGAGCAGATGCATCACTGTCCTAGTCCAAAGATAATATGGATGGGTGGGTTTGAATTTATAAATAAAACAAACATGCAAAAAGTTATTGCAATGGTTCTGCACATCCTGCATCAGAGGCAATTTTTTGGATACCGTTGAGTAACAATGGTGCCATTAAAGAGGGACTGTAAAATTATCTGTTTTATTACTTGGTAGACACTCCTGAGGACATTAAATTGTATCTTGATGGAAACTTATGTATTGCAAAATATTTTTTTCCTAATAGAACAATAGTTGTTTAGACTTAACCTCATTATAGTTGTTGCTCTTTCAACCAAGTACTGTAAGTAAGATGCCTGTTACTCAGCTGCCAACTGACTTGACATTTGCACTCATGTTTGAAGCTAACTATTCTTGCTAAACTAGATTGAAAAAGATTCAGATTTTCCACATTTTTTGCATACTAAACCCAGACATGTCTAAAAGAGTGATTTTTTTTTTTATTGTTGTTATAATAAGTCTTACTTATCTTTAAAGGCAAGATACTTTTGCAGGAAAAAAATGTAGCAAAAGGAAATTTTCTTTAGCAATAAGGTATAAAGAGTTATTAGAGAGAGATTTCTAAACAAGTATGGTCTTGGGAGAATACTGGGAGAGGGAAGATTAATTCCATACATTCATTTATGTGACAGCTGCCTTGCTGCACACTCTGAAAAACTATATGGTATACAGCTTAGCAAGAAACAAACCTCTTCAAATATTTTCAGCTAAAAAACTAGGAAGTATTTTTTGTTGAAATATCCTGAAATTTTGAATTTGGAAGGGTTTCCCTTGAAATCAGATAACACTAGTTGAAGTGAATCATTCAGTCAATATATATAAAAATATTGTAGTTATTCAGAAGCAGTGCATAGAAACTTTTAACTGTAAGGTTTTCTATATGGCTTAATGCAATTGGTGGCAATAAACATACAGGATTTAAATATGATAAAAAATTTCTGAAACCACACTATTAATAACTAAAGTAAATGGGAGTAGTTAAAGTAAATATGAGATTGTGTCAAGAAGAGAAATCTTCTACATCCATTTAATTGTCATGCCTTATTTGTTGAATCTGCTTAATGTTTCCATGTGACTTCCCTGACCACACATCATAAAGCCCTCTTAAGCCTTTAAGCCCCTCTTCAGCAAAAAGAGTTAAGTAGTTCATATCTTTGTCTCCACAGCTTGTGCAGTTTAGCTTGAAGTGCATGGAAAGAGTATTAGGGAAGTGTGCAGTACATATATAGAGCTGCTTTTGTCTTCTGACTCACAGTGTTTCAGATACACAGATAATAATTTGATAGAAGATATGAATACATCAGAATATTAGAGCCTTATAAAGAACTTGAAGTTTTCCTCTTGCCGCTCTGATATCAGAAGTTGGTATCATCAGGCTTTTGGTATCCATTTAATCTCTTGTAGAAAAAGTTCTTTTCATGAAGCCATCTCAAATGAACATAATCTTCTATGCTACAGTTATTAGTACTAATATTGATAAATTTGATATGCTAAATATTATCTGCTGTTATCTTTTAAACTCCTGCTGTGTGGCAGAATCTGTTTGCTCTTGGCTGTTTGCTCTGGAGAACCGCTGTGCTTCACTTGGGAATAGTTCAGGGAAATACTCCTGATTATCTGTTCCCAGCCTTACTCTGGTTTGTGAAGCAGGTCTCATTTCTGTCAGGCTGGGCAGCCAGAAAGGGGGGCTGTGGCTCCCTCTGGCAGAGGGGTGTAGGCCTGGCATCATGTAAGCAATGCACAAGAATGGCGGTACCGAGAGATGACTCAGAGACTGAGCATCATCTGCATTGTGCCCTGGATGAACAGGCCTCTTGTATGAGGGAAACAATTGTTTTTCAGTATTTTAAGAATATTGTGGCTTTAAAAATAAATCTAGAGCTCAACAGCATTGTTGATATCTGGATGCTGGTTGCATTTTCCTGACTGAAAAAACGTGTTGTGCAAAGTATTAGTTGCAGCATGGTAGCCAAGTTCTATGTCAAAGTGAAATGTACAGCTTCAGTGACAGTTCTGCAAAGATCAGTTATTTGTGTATTCTTTCTGTCCTTTACACCGGCAACACTTAATGAAGTACACACATTACTAATGTCCATCCTGCAGAGAAATGAACTGTGAAAAAATTTAAGCAAACATGTTCCAACTGTTCATACAAAGGGTTGCACAAGTCATACGTTGTATTTCCACAAAACTTTCCCCACAATTTGCTGCTGCTCAGCATGTACTTCACTTAGCTTCCTACAATTAAATTTTGCAAACAAAGAAGCTTTCCAGTGCTAACAGACTCATGTGCTTTCCCGGAGATTTGGAGCCACGTGTTTCGGGAATGGCTGGGTACACCACGCCAATATAATATAAAGGCAACGTCAATCACCTTCTCTCACTTTTTAATAGCTCCCCTCCATGATTCTCATTCTCCGCCACTAGAAACTTAAGATTAAAGGAACTTTACTATATTTCAAGTACAGTTTAATCCATTAAGATGGATCTCCTTCACAGCAATGGAGTGCTTATCATTCAGCATTTACAGAGGGACTACAGGGCTTACCAGGATTTCCTTAATTTTATGTCCCATGTTGGCGATCCCCGGAATATATTTTCAATTTATTTTCCTCTTTGGTTTCAGCTCAACCAAGTGGTTGGTACTAAAATGATATGGGTGGCAGTCATTGGTGATTGGTTCAACCTCATATTTAAATGGTAAGAAGTTGGATTTGTTTTAAAATTTGGTATTTTTAATAATAGTTACTATATGTACCTCAAGTTTAGAAAACTTTCTGTGGATAATGTACTAGTAGACTTTCCCCAGTAATTATAAAATAGGAATTCACAATGAAGATATTTAAGATGTGTTTGAAATGGCATTGTGATAAGATGAGAAGAACCTGTAGAACTATTATAGAATAGCTTTGCAGATATGGCTCCTCATATTCTTTGTAAGATTATTTATCATACTTTGCTGAGGCCTTCTTGTGTAAAAATCTTTTCATTGAATTTCTGCTTCATTGTATTTTATTTTTTGTCAGGATTTTATTTGGCCATCGCCCATACTGGTGGGTGCAAGAAACAATGATTTATCCTAATCAGTCAAGCCCATGCCTTGAACAGTTTCCTATAACATGCGAAACTGGACCAGGTAAGAAATGTCGGAGATTACCTTGGTACATTTAATAGGGATAGTGGCTTCAAGGGGGAGAGAATGGGACTTATGAAGGTCTTATATGATGCACAGATCTCAGAGCTCATGTGTAAAATAGCACAAAAAAAAGAAGTAGAGGAAAAGGAAGAAATGCAATAGGTAGTTATTTGCTGTATGACAAGAATATTTACTTCATTGCCTTTAAAAGATGCAAGGGAGGGGGTTTGCTTTAAAAATAACTACTACTAGAATGAACTGGCATATTGGAAAGAAATTTTCACAAAACTTGTTTAACATTGTTTAATGTGTTCCAAGACAGAGCCTGGGGCTGTTGAGTTTGAGGGCTTGTTCACTGCTGCAAGAAATATCCAAACCCCAAAACTGAGTAGGTTGGTTCAGTGTAAATAACAACAGTCTCAGCAATCGATTATGTGATGTGTCACAAGTGGGAAAGGGAACCCCTCTTCCCAGAACCAGACACTGGCACTGAATGTATGTGGGGGAGTATGTGTACAAATATAGGGGGGAAATTATTTTTGAAATGTATCTTTTCAATCTGTTTTCACTTTTTGTGTCTCATTATCTTCCCTGTGGACCTCAAATGCAACACTGCTGAAGTTAAATGAACTTGTGCAATAAGATGAACTTGCTTTGAGCTAACTGAATTTAGTTTAATTCATTGTGCAAGAAAATACCGATTGTGGAAATGATGTGCTTTGCATCTTGTCAGCACCACTGAAAGCTTTTAAGCAGTTTGCATAGCTGTATTTTGTTAACAATATCCTGTGTTTCATCCCATTGTAATTGTGAACAAGAAGCTTAAGCCCTTGTATGAGGCAGGGTTTAATAATGCATGTATGTGATCTGCAGTCTCTTTCAAGTTAATTCATTTGGGACCTAATGCAAAGTATTAAAGTCCTTCAGATCTTATCAAAAGCCTTCAGAACTGAGCCCATTCAGTGCTGTGTGGATCCAAGCCCTGGCTCAGGAGACAGCCAGTGTGTTTCAATTTGATTCATTGAACCAGAAGGCGTTTCTTCTTGTTACTGTCTTTCTGAAAGGTCATTCCTATTTCTGTCCAGTGGGTACAACTGTCATATTGATTCCTTCTTTGCACTTAAAATGGCCACGTTTTCTCCCACCTCCAGACTTACCCTGGACCATTAACACTGTCACTGACATGTTTCTCGCTGTTCTCAGAAACACTGACCTGTTTCTCTAGCAAGAGGAGGTGCAGTCAGTGCAGCTGTTACACGCACACAGTCATTGTGTGAGCTTACATGGTACTTCACACGCTTTTTAGATAGCAATTTATATTAAAATATTAGAGAAGCAGCCAGACAGGAGAAAAGCAGATCCAAATACTGGTAGGATAGCCTGAACCCCAAATTCTTTGTCTCAGCAAAAGGGAAAGCTGAGGGAACTGTTCATATGACTCCATGGCAAAGAGTTTAGGACCTGAATTTGGTTTGTACTTCTGGAATTAACTGAACTAAAGCCCTGCAGCCATTTTTTTCCTGGTATTTGTAAGGCTTTAAGAACATAAACCTTAAGGTGGAATTTATGCTGTTTCTAGTAGGTAATTTTCAGATGATCTATGAAATATAATTCCTAGATGACAACAAAGCAAAGCTTTTCCAATGCTGACATACAACATTACTGTTTCCTTATCAGTGACATTTGTTCTGTTGTGAGGTTTAGGAGTGCACACCTATTAGGAAATTAACAAGAGCTGGTAGAGTGACTCTGAATGTACTGCCAAGCAGAATAGCAAAAATGAATGCAGGGAGTCAGAAATCATTCTGCTTGTCCTGCCTAGATATTTCTGCTTTGCTACTTCACTGAAATACTCTTTTACTCTGCACACTACTAGACAGTGCTGGATCATAACACATTCTTGAGCCAAAATTATATCTTCTGACAGTGAAATAACCTTGTCCCTTCTCTTTTGTCTCCACAGAAAGCCAAGATGTAAAGGTCCAGGATTTACAGAGTCCAATGATCTAATTTTTTTTTTCCCAATTTTGATTTGTTGAATGTAAATCTAGTGAACAGGGGAAAGGAAGTGACAGAGTAGTTTTAGGAATCACTTCCCTTGCATCATGCCAGCATACCTTGGTTTTTTTTGGTGATTTTCACAGTTATAGGAACTTCTCTGTGGCTTCATATTGCTTCTAGTAAAATTAAAATTTTATTTTTAAAATTAAAACAAATTACACATATATTATTATAACCTGGACTAAAAAGAAATCACTGTTGTTCTCTATATGAGAGTGCTCCCTGTTATAGACTACTGTGGGTACAGCAATTAGAGCATCGTTTCATGTGCCAGTTTCACTGACAATCTGTTTTTAATCTAGTTTATACTGTACAGCACCTTTAGATTTGTAAAATGAACCAAAGTAAAGCATAAACACACAGTTTTTCCATGCTTCAGATACATTTCTAGATTTATTACAAAACTACCCAAAATGTTAATTACCGGGATTATAATATTGCTAATGAGACACAGCTCACAATTGTTAACACCATGGTAATTGTAGAAGCAGATGAAAAGCAGTTTGGAAGGGCTATCTAAAGTTATACTGGTACTTTAGTTTAGAATGTTACAAAGAGCTAAATCTCTGTTGTTCCCCTTAATTATGGGGAGGCTCATTGAAAACTTTTCTCATGTGATCCTCATATATAATTTCTACATTCCATGCTACAGCTGTAAGAGAGCCCTAGATGCTTTTTTTGTATTTTTAAATCCAAGTAATGGGAAAATATTGTGTTTCCCAATCAAGATTCCACCTCACACCAATAAAAGATGATTAAGCTGTTACCTTTTTGATTTCAGACAAGTATTATGGATTCCCTATAGATGAACCTTCTGAAAAATTCATATGGCAAAAATTAACTTTTGAGAAGCAGTTAACATTCTTTCAGCCTTTGTTAGCTATTTCCTTTCTAAATTATTATGTGCCTGAGTAACTGCCAGTAGACATCTTCTGTATGACAAATGTCACAGTCATCATCCTTAAGTTGAATATTTCCTTATTGTTTTTACTAGGAAGCCCATCTGGACACGCCATGGGATCATCCTGCGTCTGGTATGTAATGGTCACAGCAGCACTTAGCTACACAGTTAGATGGAAAGATAAATCAGCTGTTACCCTTCACAGGTCAGTGTCTTTCCGTGATTCCAACTCATTATATTCAGATATTTCTATATACACGTGCTATGTTTTAATGGCCTTAATTTAAACAAATATTCGGTCTGTTCTATCTCGTAAAAAAACCAACAACCTTTTATTACGATCTACTTCAGCTGAAGAAAAAGTATCTTAAGAGGATTTGTCCATTTGTATAGGCTGGTATTTACAAACTTACAGACATTGCATACAGTATCTCTGAATCAGTCCTATTAAAGGTTGTGTCAAATCTCCAGTGCTAGAAATTTTTAATTCAATTAATTGTCACTATGTATTGGATTTTTTTGGTTAGTACATAAATTTACTGCTTTGATGGTCATCCTTCTTAGCCCATTTTAAAGCAAGTGCATGTAATGTTGACGAAATTCGCTGTGATGTGTTGCTCAGCTCTGTGGGAAAGTCCTGCAATTGCTTTGGTGGCTGTTCTTTCCAAGGCTGACAAGGTTGTTCCCACACTATGTGAATTTTGTCATGAAATAATTGAATTTTTCCATATAGCTATGACTACATGATGAGAAATACATTTAAGGTATTAGTGCTAATTTAACCTGCCATTGATGACTTTAATCACTTAAACCACAGAGGTGTCTTGGACCTGAAACTTCTGAGATCTGTTTCTGTAACCACTCTTGATAGTGTTTTAGTACTGACTGCTAGTTTTTAATCATCTGATTCTAAAGTGCTCTGCTGGTATAAGCCTTACATGATGGGGCTTGGGGTAAGTCAGTAGATGAAATAGCTTGTCTTACTTTTTAAGCATCTTCCTTTTCTCTCTTAGACTAACATGGTCATTCCTCTGGAGTATTTTTTGGATTATCCAGATCAGTGTGTGCATCTCAAGAGTATTCATAGCAACACATTTCCCTCATCAAGTTGTTCTTGGAGTATTTGCTGGTAATGCTGCTATTTTTCTTTTCTTTTTAACCTGTATGCAATTTTTTTTTTAAATTGAGAGAAGACGAGATTTTTAGTAGTCCTACTCATCTTGCAGCCCCATTGGTGTTCTCCACTCTCTGGAAAATCAGGTATTTGATAATAGTCTGGAGGTAAAATCTGTGAGGTAGAATGTACCTGCTGCCTATGTAATTCAGCCAGCAAAGGGAGTGAGCCCTTGTCCACCTGCCAGTTGATGCTGACTGTATTGTGTCCACAGTGCCTCAGACTAGCTCTGACTGCTTTGTACTGGCTGCATCTGATCTTTAACTGTGCTGCCTATGTGGAAGAGATTGGAGAGGAAGTTGCTCCTACATGGCTCTGACCTTTCCTCTCAGGAGGAAGCTATTTGGGTCACTTCAAATGGTGTCCAGGTGCAAAATAGCATGTGTGCAATGTGGGCAAACACAGAGACCTGGGCAAAATAAAGGAAAAGGTAAATAGCAGGACAAACTCCCCTGGGTGATTTAAGATGCTAAAGATACTTAAGGATATTTCAAATTGGTATTCAGGGAGTCCAAACTATGAGCAGTATCTCTAGTATCTATCTGATTTTAAGGAGGGTGACCAGTGCATTGAGCAGGGCCTTCCTGCTCATGTTCTCTTTCATGGATGCAGTGCAGCCTGGGCAGCCCTGGCTAACAGCTTTCCCTCTTCACAACCAGGATAAAATGAGTACAAGAGAAGATAAGTGTGTTCTGTGTCTTTTCCTTCAACACTCAAAGCCTGTGTGGGAACTGGTGTTGAATTCTGCCTTGCTGGAGCCAGTCTTTGAGTGAGGGACTGTTTTGGAAAAGGAGTGTTCCAGTTTACATCTCATATTTGATAGGTTGTCATCTGGGAGATGCAGTCAGGCCTTAAGGTATGCCTCATATCAAAACCATGTAGTGCTTGGTTTGTTCATTTCATTTGTTTGTTCCAAAGTGGCAGTTTTGAGTGGGAGGAAAGGTTTGGAAAATGTACTGCAGAAGTGGTAAATTCTGTGTGTATATGTGTATATATATACATATACATAGGTATTTATCACATAGATATATTCTTCTGTCTTCAAAAGTCAAATTCTACAGGGACATTGTAGAAAATGCTTCTTCAAAGTTCAAGTGTGTTGTTCCCTGTAACACTGAGTTTCTAATCCGCAGGCATTCTTGTGGCAGAAGCATTTGAGCATACCCCTGCTATTCAGACAGCAAGCTTGAGAATGTACATCAAGACAAACTTGTTTCTTTTCATTTTTGCCCTTGGCTTTTATCTGTCCCTGAAGCTTCTTGATATTGACTTGCTATGGTCTGTTCCAAAGGCCAAGAAGTGGTGTGCCAACCCAGACTGGATAAACATTGACACAACTCCATTTGCTGGACTGGTGAGGAACTTAGGTGCACTCTTTGGTTTAGGTCTTGGAATTAATTCTGAAATGTTCATCACAAGCTGCAAAGGTAAAAATAGCAGCAAGATAAGTTTCCGTGTGTTGTGTATAGCTGCTTCTTTAGCTACACTGCAGCTGTATAATTTTGTTAAGATACCTACTCATACTGAGTATTTGTTCTACATTCTCTCTTTTTTTAAGAGCGCAGCTATGCCTCTGACTGTAGTTGCCTTGGTTCCATACTGTGTCCACTCATTAATGAGGACAACTGAAAAGAAACTTAATTAGGTAAAGTTTCAGAATGGTTAGCGATGCGGGGATGGATGTGAACTGTTTAAGAACCCTCTGCAAAGGCAGTTTTGCTAACTTATTTTAACCAAGGGGATGCCACTGCATCTTTGATGTACTCCTGGTAAGTAACCAGTACATCCAAAATCAGTACACTCAAGAATGACTTTGGCAGCTCAGAAATATTAGTTGCTGATTTTATTCCTAGAAATATTGCAAAGCGCACTGCAGTATGGTTAGAAATGGCCCAATACTCTGGGTCATAACAAAGTTTTAAAGTATAATCAACCAGCTTTATTTAGCTGTATGGTGGTCTTTTAGCTCTGTCCATCTCTAGCTAGATGATGCTTCAAGCATCACTTGTACATAGTGATACTCAGTATTTCACTTTTTTATATATAGATACTGTGTGTTAAACTGCTACATAATGGTGTGACAGTGTCACACCACCTACGACTGTACGGCTGTACCCAGGCACTGTGAAAAAGGCCAGCATAGTTATAAACAAGGTTTTAGATTTAACTTATTGAGCTTCCTGAGCAAACCAGCTTCTGATTTTTCTCAGATGAGAAAAAAAAAGTTTATTTCCATTAGACTCTGTAGAATATATTTTTGCATTACTGTGTGGTTTTTGTCACTTTTACTTTTTGAAAGTGGTCACATGAATCATGAATAATACAGATCACACCTTCAATAGGGAAAATGCATAAATATGGTATAAAAAATCTTTGGGTTCTGTACATCTACACAGAGCAACAAATGAAAGAAGTTGTCAATAATGAAATTATCTCAGTATATGACCTCAAGAATTTGTCCATGCTCCTGTATTGCAAAGGTTATTCTCTGCTAATTCTCTCAGATCAAGAGTCACAAGCCTGAATCACTGTTAGTTGTGTAAATCTTGAAAATATGGTTGCAGACTGTCACTCCAAGTTTATATTCTTGTCAGCGTTGTTTAACTAAGCACGTAAGTAACTAATATGTTGAATATATGTTTGCTATATAAAATGGATGTTCTAAATAGGCAAACAGGGGGGGTACTTTCCATTTTTATTCATTATTTGGCATCTATTGTTGTATATTCCCTTTCAGTGCAAAATCTTTAAGCAATATTTTGCTGATACCATCCTATAATACTTAATATACAAGCTATATATATACATAGCCTTAGTATGCGAGGCTATAATATGGGTGGAATGAGGGCTGCATATGTATGAGCTGAAAGCAATAAGGCTTAAAAGATGTAAACATGATATTGCTTCTAGACTTCCAATTAGGTAGAGGATAATTGAAATTGAAAGAATCTTATTTAATTGGGTAAACAAGGTGAATAGTTTGGTGTTGGCCTTTAGGAATGAACAAGATACAAATTACAGAAGCAAATCTGAAACAGGCATCCTTAATTAAGAGCCTAGTAAGACTACCTTGACTTAAGAAAATTAGTCATCTGCTTTTAACAGTCTGAGGAGTGTTCTGCTGTGTGTGTCTCCTGATATCTTCTGTAATGGTTCTCTGAACATTTTTCCCCCACAGCAGCTGACCTGAAACCAGTCTTTTCTATAATTGTGACTCCTTAAGCAGAATTACTAAGCTAATGGGACTAGACACAAATAATGAAGAACAAAGACAGCTATGACAAAGATTTCAGCTGAGTTCAGGCTGCTGTGTGCTTTGTTATTCCCTACCAGTGAGATGACCTACAGAGGCACTGCAGAACAGTGGCAGGTTGGTTGAGCTGTTGTTCTGTTCCTGGCTCGTCCTAGCCAGCAGTAGGGGATTCTCCATGCACAGCTGTCCAAGGTTCTCTCCAAGCAGCGTTTGGATTTAGTGGCAATTTTAAGCTGGGAGTTATGGGTACATATCACATTTCTAGGCTTCTAATCACCTGAGAGTTTCTGTTTCCCAGCACTGACAAAGAATCTTGGTGCCTCTGTTGGGGTAGGCACAACCATAAATGCAGAATGACAATCGGCATTTCCGCAGTATTCTTCTAAGCTCTGTACAGACACATAGGAAGACGTGGGCTCTCACTCACTTTCTTGGAGTGTCCTATTAATTCATTCTGTAATTTCAGTGCTTCAGGGAAAAGGACACAGAACAGCTTCCTGTCTAAACCATCTCTTATTTTTTCTACAACTATTAAAACATTACCAAAACAAAGAATGGTGGGAAACCTGAATAAATTTAGTGTAATTTTACCAGTAACTTCAGAAATTAACTGACTGCTAATGCAATGGCCATAAGACACTTTTTGAGCAGTATTTAGGTATAGAGATTTGTGCAACTGCTTAAAGAATCGCAAAAGAGGGCTCCCAAACCTTCAAACAGAGTTAGTCTTTTCCAGAGTGGTGGGATAAAAAAGTGTCAAGTATAGTCTTGATACTTTGATAGAATTAGAATTGAAAATCAGGAGCTAGGCATTTAGTTGTTGCAGTGAAATAAACCTGCATGTCCCTTACTCAGGCTTTAGTAAATTTATTGCAGTTGAAAATTACAGTTCAAACCTTATTTAAATCGTCTGTTTGACCTTACTAAGAGCTCAAATTGTTAAACGTTTAAGCTGTAATTTCACCAGGCCTTTGCAGCCCTTTATATTGTTAATATTTGGAACAGATACAGCATATATACACTTACAGGATGAGCTAACTACTCAGCCTAGTTTGGGCCACAAACCTTTTGAATTAAGGTTTTCCTATGTCATAAAGAGGGTGGAAAGTGTGTGACTGATCCTCTTGCTCCCACTAGTAGGATCCCAGGAGAAATTTAACCTTTTATTCTTGACTTAAAGATGCCTGTAATAGCACTGGGGTAATGCTATTCCAAAAGAACTTCCATCTCTCTGCAGAAAGATTCTCATGAGCCAGGAGTTATATGAAGTGGAGGTTTCCCTTGCTCCTCATACAAACTAGCTGACAAGTTGTCATTACATTCAGTTCATAACACTCTTGCTACTGTGCAGCTTTTCTTTTTGTCCTCCTCATTCCCTTTTTAGCCTTCTTGGTGGAAGGACTCTGGGCCCAGACACACCATTTCTACCCAGTCTAGTTGGAGCAGGGGCTGTATTTGCAGAGCAGTTACTTAGGTGCTGTCCCAAAACGGTATCGTGGTTATATCTATCCAGAGGAATAGGGTGGTTGGAAAATGGAGCTGCCATGGACCATGCAGAGAAGCATACAGCAGGAGACACCAAATGACACCATCTACTGGCAAGACAAACAACTCAGGTCTGGCTTGAAAGATGTAAGCAAATGCCTTTGCAATGGTTCGGGATTATTGTCACCAAGCCCCAGGGCTGGGACATTTTACCTGTGAGGCAGCTGCAGTGGCAAGACCAGTCCAGCTCTGCACTGAGCATTCCATCAAGGCTTGTTGCTGATGCCCAGATGTAGCATGTAGTGCCACTTGCAATCCAATCCCTTTGCACAGGTACCAGAGGTCTTTATAATCAAGTGTTTGTCAACAGCACATAGGAATAAAGTGGCAGGAGGTGGCACCCAAGAATGTGCAACTGTTTGTGTAGATGGTGAGTGCATTTTGTTGGAACAGCACACTTCCCAACACTTAGCTCTCGATATTTCCTAGCTGCCTGAAAACAGGATGAAGTTAAATTGAAGAGCAGTAGCACTACCACCCAGCTTGGGCTGTGGCCCTGTGCTCCTGCAGGGAGACAGCAGGCTCCTGTGCAGGCAGGGGCAAATGTCCTTGAGTTGGCCTTCTCAGCAGCTCCATCTTGAACAGCAAACCCTTGTCACAGACATGATCCAATTACACAGAAATACTTGCTAGCTGCTGCAAGATACTCATGTGCTTAGCTGAAGGGTAAGAGAAGAAATGCTAGAGCACAAGAGTCAGTAAAAAAATAAAATTTTTTGGTTTAATTTGGGTCACAAAAGTATTGTCCTTTAGGAAAAAGAATTATGAAATAAGTATACATAGTCATTGTAATTTTTAATAAAGAGTCATTCTTTTTCTATGGCCTTAAATACTAATATTAATTAAATATCATATGTATAATGTCTGCAGGTTATTGATAGTCAGTCTGTCAATAGTTTCAGTCCTGAGCCATCAAACTACTTATTACTCTGAAACATAAAAAGCTAAAAAGATTAAAGCAAATAATTCAGCTTTTACTTTTAATTTTCAGTTAAGCTTTAAAATACAGACTTCCTTGGAGAAATAGCCATTTCAGTGCTGGCTGTGTGAGTTCAGTAGGGTATGTGACAGTAACAGAGTTGTACAAAAGATGAAATTGTGTTTTGCTGCCTGGAATTAAGGGATGTATCCTAATAAACTTTTTACCTTTACAGCTCTATTTAAGTACTGGTACTGTTGCAGTATTTTATAAGAAGTGGTGTGACTTCTTATAAAGTGAGTGGAAACCTGCCCAGCCCAGGTGCAGATTTTAGGACATGGAGAATGACTTTTCCAGTTAATGCTCTATTGTTTAAAATCAATATTTAAATATTGAAACTGTAATCTGTCTTTCTATCTGCTTTGTCTCCAAGATCCCAGGCACTAAAGGAAAGAGTCCTGTTATGCTGCAGACAATAACCGATAACATATCCCAGTGAAACTTGCAGTAGATCTTATAATAAACTATGACAGACACAAGCTTCTCCCAAAAGAAGCTCCTTCCTGACCTTTGTCATTTCTGAATACATTGTTGCTCTGTTTATCAACCATATTTAATGCAAAGAGCTAATTATGCCTATTTTTTCCACCTTTATTCATCATCGTCTTACCTTCTCAAAAAAAGAACATATCCATCACCATTTCAATAGAAGTGGTTCAAATAACTGATGATTAACTGTAGAATTTTACATTAATTTAACCAAGGCATTTATTCCTATTAAAAAATCTTTTTGAGAGCTGATTAGAGTGATGAGTGTTAGCTGGAGAGTGTTGGGCTAGGAAATGATCCTCACCAGCTACTGTTCCTTACCTTGGTTGCTTTCCTAACTTTTGGGAAGGTGCCTTCTGTGTAAGTACTGACTGGTTTGTTGAAGGGGCACAGCTGTGTCGGTGCTGCAGGTGCACACAAGGGAAGCCCAGCCTCCCCTGACAGCACCACTGACGTGTGTGGTACAATGGGGTGAAAGAGTGGAGCTTTTGCATGCACAGGAAGGGCCTCTGCTGTCTGGTCTGCAGACCAAACGTTAGGACAGATTTGATCCCTTCAGATGTACAGCATCATTTGTGCAGTTGTTTTTACTCATTTAGCTTGCCTAGAGAAAGGGCAGTTTCCAGAACAGCAGAGCAGAATCTTCCTTGATTGCTAGTTGAGGCATGATAGGACTGTGCAGTCTGACTGCAGCTAGTGGCAACTCCCCAGATCACCAGAAAAGATCTTTCCCATTTTCAGGGGTTTTTCACTTACCAGTGGGCTAAGCTACTTCCTCAATGCATCAGGCTGTGCTTAGTTTCTTGCATGTGCTGGACAAGTGTGCTTGATGCAGACAGCTACATACATTCAGGGTTCCACAGATCTCACAGTATTGTAGGGCACGCTGTAGCACAGTGGAGCACCAACATACACATACCTATCACAAAGTATTTGCTTACAGAAATCTTTCAAATTTAGAATCACAGTCATTCAGCTAATTGGGGCTCCAGTAGTAACAAGCTTCCAGTAGGCTCCTTCCATGGCCATCAGTTCAGCATGAGTGCCCCTTTCAATGATGAGTCCTTGTGACATCACAGCAATGATGTCAGCGTTCTGGATGGTGGACAAGCGGTGGGCAATGATGATGCAGGTGCGCCCTTCTCTGGCTTCATCCAGTGCTGCCTGCACGGTCTAAAGGCAACAGACAAAGTGTCAGAGTGAAAATGTGCAAACTGAACAGGGCTTAGAGCTGGAGGAGCCCAGTTGCTTCAGATTAATTAACTGTATCGTGCAACACTTGTAAAAGGGACAATGAGACTAAATCAGAGGTTCTGATATTGATGTGCTTAGCTGGGTCATGAATTCTGTTTACCAGCAGTACAAACAAGGGACAGCTAAACAGAGACAGCAGTAGAAATTAAAGAAGGCCTTTACTATGCTGACATGCTAAATGGCAACAAAATGCTTTGAAATCCAGGCAATTAGTATCCACATTTCTGAAAAAGTGCTGCCTCTCATGGGCAGTTTAAGAGCACTTGGAGCTGGCTGCTTTTTCTTCCAGCTGTACCTCCTGCACTTTTTGGAAAGATCATTAAGGGTGAAAGTGTTGAATTCATAATGCAATCATGTAGTGGAGTACGTTGGCATATCTACAGAACACAAAAGGTACTGTATGTTGTAAGCCACTGTGTTAACTTTCCCTTATTGCTTATCACTGCGCATTTACCTTTTCACTTTCCGTGTCTAAGGCAGATGTAGCTTCATCCAGTAATAAAATTTTAGGGTCTCGTATGATGGCCCTTGCTATGGCAATGCGTTGCTTTTGCCCACGAGACAGCTGGGATCCTTGAGCCCCAACATTAGTTTCATATTTCTGAAAATTTTACAAAAGGAGTATTTTATTCAGATGTAAGTTAACACACCAGTCCACAGCCTAAAGGAAGAGCAGGAGAGAGACAAGAATGCTGACCACTGCTGCCTCCTTGCAGAACCTGGGAATGCAGAAACACAATACAGCAGTACACATGTTTGGGGAGAGGTTTTCAAGCCATGCTTTGTCTGCACATGGCTCCGAGGCCCAGACAGCACAATGATGAGCCTGGAAGAAAAATATGATAGCAAGATGTTGGCTGATTTGTCTGAGGCAAAAAGAATTCTCCCTGCCCTAGATTTTGGGGAAGAGGCTACAAGTGATTTAAGGGCTTTCTAGAAAAGTGCTTTATTTGGGTGCCTAAATTGTTCTTTTTATATTTATATTTTTTCAGTGCATTTAAATACTTCTTAAGTGTACATAAACAGCCAGCTTCAAATATTTTTGTCTAAGTATCATGTCCTACTCACAAGGCAAATCTCCCACAGCTGGGAACAGGATTTATGTATTTGCCTACTGTGTAAGAATTCAGTAGCAACTCACACCTAAACTCTCAGGAACACAGCAAATGGTCACAGCACCCTCTTTGCTCCTACTGTCACAGCTGTAAGAGGACATGAAAGGTGCACGTCCGTAGCAACTTCATCTGGTTTTGGAGCAACTCCAGCTGCAGCCAAGGCCTCGCAGGTACTTACGTTAGGCAGAGACATGACAAAATCATGCAGTTGAGCCTTCTGGGCCGCTTCTATGACTTTTTCCATTGTCGCCTCTTTTGTGTTACTGCCATATTTGATATTATCAGCAATGCTGCAGTCAAATAGCACAGGCTCCTGTGACACTATTCCAATTTTTGATCTAAGAAACTGCACATTTACGTTCTTAGAGTCATGTCCATCTATTAACTAGGAGGAAATGGGAGAAAACTTGAAACATCATTACAAAACAACAGCTTACAACACCCAAATAGTTCATAGCAAAACTAAATTATTTAACCATATTATTAAAACACAAATACAACTGATTTAAAGTGATTGGTTGAATTGCTTATATTTGACCCCTTTGTGCACGATGTGTATTTTGTGGTATGGCTTTGATCCATACCACAGAATACACTAGACCATTTGTTCAATTTTAAGCCCTTGTGAACTATTTAATTGCTTGAGGTTAGGCACATGCTTTATTGCCTTCCTGACGTTGTGATCACCACACAGATCTTTTCCAGAGAAAGAGAAATCAATCTAGATGGGTGAGTATTTACATTAGGAAAACATATAAAAGCTTTTTAAGCTATCACTAATTGAGTAACTGGAAGTTAAATCTAGACAAGTTCCAGGCTCTTTGTTGCTCCATTCAGACTTGATTTTGCTTGTGCTCTCACAATGTACAGCACACATTTGTATGTTTCATTCAGAAGCTACCAAGGCAAATGCCTATGGCCTACATAATGCATGACCTTGTACATAACGCACAATTCTGATCTTGTCTGAATGTATCTGAGATAATACTTGGGAATTCTCCAAATAGTCCACATCTGTCCTTTCGAGAAGGAGCTGAAGCTTCAAGCTGCACATGTACGTGCCAGCACTGCTAGGCTGCACAGTAGGACACAAGGACACAAGGGCAGAAGGCCCTTGGAGCATTGCTGAAAACAACAGCACAGAAACCACATTTTTGCTTACCACACTTCCTTTCTCAGGGTCATAGAAACGCTCCAGAAGCTGGACACTGGTGCTCTTACCACAGCCACTACTTCCAACAAATGCCAAAGTCTGTCCAGGCTTAACAGATACAGAGAGTCCTTTCAGGACCTGAATATCAGGCCGAGAAGGGTATGTGAATTTACAGTTAAGAAATTCAATGCTTCCCTTGAAATCATCCTGGTGAAAAAAAAAGGAAAAAGATGTTACAGTGAGCTCGAGCTCAACACTGAATTGTAAAGTACAAAGCAACTCTTCCTCAGATCCATTCTTGCATCTTTTGCTTAAAATATGACATTTGTGCTTATGAAATTATCTCAGTAAAAGGGAAAAAACGATACTGGAGTAGCAGTCTTAGAGGTGAAGCTTTTAGTCATAACATTGTTTCTCTCCTTACACTTCCCTGCATGGCACTGGTCAGAGGCATCGGAAATGGCATTGCCTTGCAAATGGGTAAGTTTTTAATTTTAATATAGACAGTGTGTATAAAATAAAGGATTTCAATCTTCAGGGTCTGACTTTTCAATTCACCAGAAATTGAGCATTTTCATTTTGTCTGACTCAGCAATTCTTTGTCTCCTCATGAACACCCCCCACCCATTTGACGTGAATGGAAAAAGCTCCATTATAAAACAGCAATAGTCAGATTTGTCTTGAACTGTAAAGCAGGAAATAAGAACTTGCGGTTCTGCGAGTCATCCAAATCAGTTCAATTCCAATTTACAGGAGTTTTACACTGACAAATTCCTAATGGCCGACTTTATACTACTCTTGCTGTCTACTACAGAGCTTGCTTCCAAAAGAGCAAAGACAAATAAAAATTTTACAATCAGCAAAACCTTATTGTAAAGCACTGATCCTCATTGACTCCTAAATCATTAGTGCAACTTCCATGCCTGTAGTCAGCTGACTGACATCACAAATTACTCATCTCCACTCTTACCCATTTTTCCCCTTTTTCACTGTAAACACTGATTTTAGGAAGCCGATCAACCAGTTGAAAAAAGCGTGCAGCAGATGTTTTGGCTTTGGCATAGTTTGGGGTATAGGAAGAAGCTCTTCCCAAAGCAGTTCCACTGGTGACAATAGCAGAGATCACCCTGTGGGGAAGGGGGACACAGTCATTCTTGGGAAGCCATCAGGAAACTGAACACCACACCGAGTCCAGAACTTCTAGAAACCTGTTTGTGGCTCTGGGCAGGCTCTCACCTGAACACAAAGCTGTAATGGAGTCCTTCAGCGTCAACGAGAAACCCCCCGTATCGGTAAGAGACGGAGTTGGCGATGAACACAATGCTCTGGGCAAAGCCAAAGCACAGTCCGTACACGTGAGCTTTTTTGATTGCAGCTCTGTAGGGCATATCCAGGTGCTTCTCAAAATTGTTGATAAACATTTTCTCTTTTCCTATCCCAGCTACCGTTCTGATGTTAGAGAGAGCTTCACTGGCAATCTGGAAGAGAAAAAAATAAAAATGGGTAAAAGCTCCTAATTTTTACTTGGAAAAGTAGAGTGTGCTCTCACAAATGCATGATTCTTTCATGAACTCAGGACACTGATGCAATATATGAATTCATTCAGACATGATACAGACTGGCCCAAACATCAGCCAGCCTAAAGGGAACCTTTCCTACAAGCAATTACCTATTGACATCCTCAAGAGCAATGCTCTGCCTGCTCCACTGGAGCTGTTACTGCAAGCACTCTTAGGCAAGCAGGCAAATGCTCTCACTTGTGATTTATTTCACATAATGTGAATAAATGTGACATCCACAAAAGGAAAGATGGTTTTAGGACCTTCTTTGATTGCATGGATTTATTAATTAAATATTTTTATTTTAATTGTTTTGTGTTACTTTTAGCAATAGTCAGAGAAAGAGTTAAAAGGGATGCTATCCCCAACTTGTTTAAAAAATTAAAGCCACTTGAATTAACTTTCCTCCCCTGCTTACCCACCCTCCCTCCCTCTCTGATGTCCAAAAGGCTGATGAGATGGAACATACAAATCATCAGTGACACAATTTGCAAGATTTTTACCTTGTACATAGGCAAAGAGTAAGCAAATGCTTGCCTAGGCACACAGAAAAATGCAGCACAGGAAATGATGAGATAAATCCCCACAGAAATTTGTGTGGAACTTTAATTGATTGTAGGCTTCATAGTGTAATTTATTTCCAGTCAGAATTTGGGTTTATGTCCCAAAAAAAGAGTACCACAATTTCATCTACAGAAGTAAATTGACAGCTTGTTTGGTCCTAATTTCACCCTTTTAACCTCAAGTAATTTTATTAAGAAACTGTTTTTAAATGCTGTAGTTTGCTTGGGCTTTGATAGTAGATTCATAATGTAACACATTCCTTTGGGAAGCAAGTGTGGTATATAGCTTATGAATGTTTTTAGCACATAGGAAAAGATCTGAATGTAGACAATCAGAAATCCAATTTCAGGGGGTTTTTTCCTAGCCAAAATTAAGAGTCAATGTCTTGCATTATCATTCAATGGGAAGGAGCAGATAAGTAGGTAATGTGAATTGGATTGTGCAGACTGGGCTTTTCCACGCTTAGCACGGCTGATGAGCAGTCACTTTGGAAGAACTCACTGGTTTTAGCATTTGGATGCAGTGCTGGCAAGTAAATTAGAAAATAACACCAGACACAAACGGTCATCACCAAAACTGAAGCATTGTCTTCTTCATCACAGCCTCTGGGTTGTTCTATTGAGTAAGAGCTGATGCCTTGACTCATTAGTGAAGTTTCTCTCCTTGTTGAGAAGTATTTTGATTAATGACTTTTGTAATTAATTAACCATTCTAGGTGTGGGCAATTGGTCAGGTCCTACTTATTAAGATGGGAAGGGCTAAGAGCTTAATTCTTAAGCTGGTACAACCCACCAAAGGAACAACTGTCCTCTCTAAAATCCACATACTGATTTGTGGTTCAGTTCCAGACTCTCAGGTGTGAGCATTTCTAGGTGAACAAGTATTGCTGCTTTCTGAGGACAGCATAATCACAGGGCATCAACGAATGGGTGTTTAAATAAAACCCAACAAAGGTGAACTGGCCTGCTGAGAGATCTGTGTCTACCACTTCAGTCCAGTAACTTTTGAAAACTCAGTCACATTCCATGCAGCAAATGCTTCTGCAGTTGGAAGTTCCCAATGGCGTTTCAATGGTTTGACAAGCTGAAATATTACAACTTATTCACAAAGCATTTCCAGTTTTCATGACATTTGAATTACTGATGGTCCCTAATGACTGATTTTTCATCTACCCATGACTGCAAATATAAATTAGTCTTTAAACAGCCTTACCTGGCCAGTAGCTTCCAATGCTTTCTTGTCCTGTGAGGCAAATCCTGTCAGCATTTTAGCCTGCACAGCTCCAGATAAAGCCAAAAATGGCAGGAAACACATTATTACCAAACTCAGTTTCCAGCTGAAGTAGAAGGCAATGATCATGGCCACTCCAATGTTAGTAAAGGAATTGACAATCATTCCTATCTGTGATCCAGTTGCCTTTGAAGAAAAGAAACAGACATGATTGACTTATACTTCAAAAACAAATTAAACAAATCTTCCTATAAAACTTTAGAAAACTGTATATTAAAATAACATAAGGCACTAACAGCTACGGACTGCACTGGAATTTAGCCAGTTTGAATATACCGTTTCCAAGTAATTGTATCAAGAGGAGGACTGCAAATGTCCAATATTCCTTTGATCCACCAAACTTTCCATTGAGAATTTAGATTGTTTCTACTGATTGCGAGAAAGATAACTATTGAAATCAGTTGCCTTGGTTCTCTGGAGAATCATTTATCTGAATATATTGTTTAGCCTCTACTTTCATCCATCTAGATGTAAATAATCAACAGGACCCTTTTGTAACTTAGCTATTAACAACAAAGCCTCAGCTGTGCTAAAATCAGTAAGCAACATCACTGAAAAGGGATGAAACAAAGTTGTATTTCTGCCTATCCCTTTATTAAGGACAAAAATTAAATACAGCTTTGACATCATCTTTATTGAATGCATTTGTCTGCTCCTTATGTACTTCAACAACACTATTCTTTTTAATAGACTTGATTTGTTTACTCAAAAGTAATTTTCTTTCATAGCAGTAAACAGCACCCTAAATAGGAACTATATTGCTATGTATTAGAATTTAAAAGTACATTTAATATCCTTGATGATTTTCAGTCAAACTCATTTGCAGGGTATGAACTTGGCAGCACAAAACGCCCATCACCTACTCCTCCCCTGACCTGCAGCAAGGTCTGTGTCAGGCAGTGAAAGGTGCAGGGCCCTGCTGCTCAGGCAGCTCTGGTCTCCCTCATCTCCTGCAGGCTGTGGGTTGGGTGGCTGTGCCCCACTGCTCTGCCTGTGCTTTGAACAAAGATGTCCCTTAGGAGGCTATTAAATGGTTCAGTCAGAGGTTTACAAGTTTATTTATTTCAATTAAAAGATGCTCTGTAAGTGCCTGTGAGGTTTGCAGCTGGTTTCCCTGATTCTGTAGAAACTGCTGCTGACAGGGGTTTTGGAAAGCTCTTCCCTAAAACCCCTGTTAATAGTTTTTTAAAACTAACTTACAATCTTCAGTCAAGCTGAAACATGACAATTTTTGCAACAAAAGAAATCTGTACATCTCCTTCTTTGTTTCCAGAAAATTGCTTGCATTGGAGCCCAGTAAAATGGCATCCTTACTCACTTCTACCAAAGGATCATTTCTGGTAGGTAATAGATATAGCTCACCATGATTTAACCATCAGCCACTAAGGAACACAGTGCATGCAGTTAGTGTCTCACTTTCCCAAATACTGAAACTGGCTGCAGGATTTCCAGCTGGAGCACCAGCCAGTACTGCAGATTGGTTTTTCAAGTGGGTTGTCAGTTTAGATCAAAATTGCCACAACATGCACAATACCACGCTGAAAACTGGAAAACATAGTTATTAATGACTGTCAGTAACATAGTATTTTGACATGATTTTGAAATAAACACTTAAGCATTGTGGCAAAAAAGCTAATTCATCTCCAGAAAAAAAAGATCAAACTTCTGCACTGGGTGTTCCTTCCCATTCCATTGTTGGTTGGTATTTTATTGATTGTTGTGTTCTTGTTCGACCCTATTTGTACTTTCAGGATACACCATATACTATTATTAGTTCCACAGTGGCAGTCTGTGATGAATAGAAATAGCTTAATTGGCTTACCAAGAACAGTTCCACACTGACCTGGCTGGTTGCATGGTAGCTAATTTCTGTGACAACGTGCCAAAATAGGCCTTCAATCAGTGCTTATAGTAAAATGATTCTTGAGGTGCCAGGTCTTACCCCTTGGACCTGTGAGGCATCTGTTGCAAGTCTTGTAGTCAAAGCACCGGGGCTGTTCTTCCGGTCATCAAACCAACCAATGTCTTGCCCCAGCATAGCCTGGAAACCAATTTTCCTTAACCGTCTTGTAAGCAGCTCACCAGACTTGGCAAAGGTGTATCCCTGAGGTGCAGGAGAATAAATAAAGATTGTACAGAGAGAGATACCCACCTAGAAAGGGTGCAAAACCAAAAATATGTATTGCTAAATTGGACTGCTATTACCTGGAGAAACTGTGTGAAAAATGAAAGAACTCCGACTAAGACAAAGAGCACACAGACACCATTGATCTGGTTTTTTTGTTTTTCTTCATCAAGAATGGAGAAGGTCTGAAAAGAAATAAATAGAAATGTCAGTTTTGCTGTGTGTGAAGTTTGTTCTTGACTCCCAATTGCCAAGTGCAGAAACCCACCCTAGAACCAAAGCCAGAACACAGAGCTCTCCCTCTCTCACCCCCTGCAAAGGCCGATTCCTTATTTTTCCTAAGGTGAGCCTGGATTAAAACATAATGGGTTTTACTCCTGTTGAACAACAAGTTCAGTATACTCAGTGTCTGCACACACTACTCCTATTTGTGGCCCATCCCTAGTTATAATTAACCACTCAGCCCCCACTGTGAACAATGATAACCAGAGAATAGCAATGTAATAAACTGCATAGCAACAAAGCAGCAGTGTGGCAGCATCTTACCTCCTCTCTGCTCTGTGCCAATTGCAACTTTATTGGGCTGTACAAAATAAAGTCTTTAAATAATTATACCCCAGTGCGATTCCCTGCATGACACTTACAGATGCTGTAATTGCCATAGGTAGGCTCTAAGAGGAACCTACTGTTTTCCTGAATGAGTGTGGATACGAGCCATTAACTTACTGCTGGGCACTTGAGAAAAAGCATTAGTGCTTAAAGGGGAGCCCCTCCACCCCATTCAGTACCAATCTCCATGGTATTTTCATTTTTTAATAACTGGTCCTTTTCAACACCTGCCGATGTTATTGGCTGCTGCTGAAGAGGTGGTCCAAATTCATCCTTTAGCAATTCCTTTCAATCAGAGTTTACCTATCTGAAGTTCTTTATCTGAACTATTTCTGCTGCTTCCAGGTAGAGGTCAAAGCTCACGTTTGTACTTCTCCACTAATCTTAAATTAATTCTCACTGGATTTCACAGGTAAAATTACTATAAATTGTCCAATCTCTCAATCTTCAAGGTATAATTAAAACTAACTTATGCGTTCAACTTCTGCCTATATCAAAACCAGCCTAAATTCTTCTAGGTGAGTATTTAACAGTAGAAAGAGAAGGAAGCTGTAATTTTCATTACAGCTACAAAATATAAAAATCACATGAGAAGAAACTTAAGTACTAGTTTTAAAAGGTCAACCCATGTTATGTTTTGTTTGAAATGAGCCATACCTCAAAATAACAGAGAGGAATTAGAGCATGAATCTGAGAAAAAGAAATAGCTGTTCTCTAGTGGGAATTTCACTTCAAGTATTTTAACTTTGTACATCACTGCCTTGGCAACAAAATAAATCCTGCAGATTCCAAAATGATAATATCATAACAGCCGTTAGTGTTTCAAGCTAAGAGCTGTTCCAACACCATGCTGTTTTATCTGTAGCAAGTATATTACTGTCTTAGATGAGTCTTTGCTTTAAAGAAAAAAAAAATCACCAGTTATGTTTTAATCTGTCATAGTAAGAACAAAATGATCTGCGGCTGCTCCCATCCCCTTAATGAAATCCACTGTACATTCAGTAATTCATGTTTGATCCCAAATTGAATAGGCTGTTGAACAGATTTAATCTATCTTTGTAAGTTATGTGTGTAGGAGAGATATCACTGTTTTGGTTTCGGTTTTGTTTGTTGGGTTTTTGTTTGTATTGTTTTGACTTTGTTGGGATTTTTTTCTGTGGGAAATATTCTAGTTAAATACTTTGCCAGAACGAGATACAAGGTGCACTCATAAACTGTGTCCTGTGAAGATTCTGGATTTTAGAATTGCTGTGGTATTGTGATGGTATTTTCTGTGTCATCATGGTGTGCAATATCTAGACATGAATGGGAAAGTTCATAGTAGCGGACATGCCAGAAGCAGAGCTGGCCTAAAACATAACCAGGGAAATAACTAACAACTCCTCATTGTGAGTATTCGTTCATGTTAATGTCATGCAATTGCAGTGCTGTGGTGCTTTTTTGTGTGAAAAAATATCAGCAACATCTCTGTTGAAATTAACAGGAGTTCTAATGAGTACAACTAGGAAACGGTATGATAAACACCGTATATGATGGTCATGGTAAATATGTAGTTGTGAACTGGGATGAAAAACACTCCTCTCCAGAGATACTGATGGCTTTTTCACGGGTGTCCTGAGTGTTGTCTCTGCACAGTCATCCAGAAACACTGGGATGGCCCCATACATACATGGGTCAAACTTAATATTTCTTCCTTTCACACTTTGAAATTTTTCTCTCTAGTCAAACAAATAAATGTCAAACACAAGACTGAGCATTGCAAACAGATATAAATGCTTTCCCTAGGACCCTACAGTGAGTCCCAGTAAGTATTTATGCTTGTTATAAACAAAATTTTATCCATTGCTTCTGTATGGCTGGATGGTGGGCAAGGTTAAGTAGGATTCCTCATTTCAAGAAAGTCAAAGGCAACACAGTTTCTGATTTCAAGAGGCTGGATTCATATCCACGCTTATGAAAGCTGCTCATGAAAAGGGAGAATGCTGAGCGCCTTTGTGTTGATGTTCTATCCACATCACCCACATTCAAAGTGGCTCCCCTGCTTTCTCTTATGCAAGAAATATGTTATGAAAGGCCTTCCCAGTTCCTGTACCCAGGCTCTCCATTGCACCTAGATAAAGGCTGAGAGAACTACGATGTCTGCAACACACCCTGAGCATTTCTGATGAAGACAGTTACTGGTCAGCATGGGATTCCTCTTGCAAGCTTTAAATTCAAGGAAGAATGGGCTTAAGAAAAGAATGGGCTGAAGTACGTGCTTACACTCTCCCTAAACTGAGAGCAAAACCAATTTATAGTCCTGCCAAAGGAAATGTGGATAACAATCATCAGGAAGAGATCTTGGTATTGCGAACAGAGGATTTTTTTCCCCTTTACAAGTCTGTCCGGTAAAATTGAACCATCCCATTCTGCAGCTATCCTAACATGCTCAGTTGTGTTTTTAATCTATGTTCTTTATTAAAAAAATAACACCAATCATGTCAACATGCAACATGGACAATAGCAGCAGGTTTATAAAAAGAAAGATTTATTGCTGAGATGTCCATATTCAGATCATATAAGTCTCAGTAGTTTTGTGGACTATCTTTTACCTGGAGCCAGGGACTCCATGCCCAATAGCAGTAAGAGCACATCTTTCAGTTGAGTTTCACTGGAAAGGATCCATACTCTGAGACAATTCCACAGGGAGAACGAAAGCATAAGTAAAATAAACCATTGAAGACTTTGTTCAAAAGATACATACACAGTATTATCCAGTTCTTCATTGACTTTATGGGACTAATTTCTGAAAACCTTCAGGGCAGGCTTAGCTACATTTATCCTTTCACTTCATAGCTGTGGGGATTTTTCCCTTACTTCCCCAGCATATTTGTCCCAGAGTACAAGCCCACATGTCTGACACAACAACATTGCAGATATTTGGACAGATCTGAAAGCAGATGTATGTTCCATCTGCCTGACTGCCTTGGCACCAGGCAGAAATATTTTACATTAATAAAACACAGATATTGGACTTTCTTCATGTTCATTATGGCTTGCTTTTTCTTGCAGCCTCTCTCTTTTGATAGACTGAGGCCTTCAAGAGTACGAATTCATCCTTGGCGATGAAGGCATTTAGCATCTTGCAGGATGACATCAGCCCCAGACCTCCCAGGGTCTAGAAGACCCCTCTCCAAAGGAATCAAATGTTAGATTCACTGTGGAATGTGTATAGCAGTGCCTCACCTGCTGTCTAGTGAAAGTCACAGTCCTTGACATGAGGTCTAGACACTCAAAAATTGTTTGGAGGTGGCACACCTACGCCTAAAGGCCAAGCACATTGGGCAGAAGTGCTAAGTGGATCAACAGGGCCTGGAACATCCTTTACTCTCCTGCTCACCGGATCTTACTTAGCAAATGTCAAACTGCACGTAAATGTGATTCAAAGACCGGAGCAACTTACCAGAGAGAAATGTCTAAGCCAAAACAGTTCCCCCATAAAAACAAACAGCAAAAGGTCAACCTTTCTTTTGTTACATTGCTGGCACTGTTCTTAGAATCCTTTCCTACCAGTAGCTCAGATGCTGGGACATTCATTCATTCGTTCACTTTTTCTTGTGTGTAAGGTTTTCAACCTCCAATATCTGTCTACTTTTTAGGGCATATATTTTTGCACACATGTACCTACCATGACCTAAGCAAGCGAGTGCGAAGCACAGGTTTTATCCTACCTCAGATGGGTACCAAAACCACAAAAACACAGTGGTATTCCCATTTTATTCCAAATGAATGTGTCATTGCTTTACTTAATAAGATACACCATGAACACTAGGTTTTCTCTAGCCTAATTCTTGAAAATTTAGGACACTTTCCTAGGCACTAGTTGGAGCAGCACTGAATATCTTCAGGCAGCCCTCCAGTTTCCCACCAACTTGGCAAGTATTTCCCCAGAAAGCTTTTATACAAAAAGGGAAGCATCCTCTTTCTATCACAGGAAGTTTTTGAAGAAACAAACACTCATGGCTGAACTCGACAAGTTTCAAGAGAGGCTGTGGATTTTAATAATATTGCATCCTTTAGTGAATGTTAAGGTTTAATGCATATTCCTACTTTCTGCTTCCAAACCTGTTGATGCAAGCCTACTCTTTGCTGGTGGCTGTGAACCCAGTTACAATTATCTCTCTCTCCCTGGGCATTCTGCAGGGAGCAGGCAGCAAAGAGATGCCTGAAATATGTAAACAAAAAAGTGAAGTAATTTTTAGATTTGATCCAAAGCTTTCTCAAAGGCTTGCCCAAGTCTGTGCAATAAAATTCTGCAGAGAAGGACCTTTGCATGTGTCTTTCTCCCCTGTACCTGCATATGAGGTACATTTTGTCTCATCTAAAATAAACTGTATGCAAGTATAGAAACCCATTCCCAACAGTTCCTGGAAAATGAAAAAAAGAGATAATGAAGAACACATGACAAATGCTGATAAGCCTACCCCTTCAAAGAGCTCTAATGATAAGTGTGATGACAGTGATATAAATATCTCTACTGAATAACTGTTTATAGGCAAGGTTAACCCCATTTACTTGACAAGAGCTAAAGATTTGCCAAAACATGTCAAGTCGTGCATCATACATTCAGTCTCCTCTGTTTCAGAGCTAAAATACACTTCAAAATGTGTATATATATGCATATATAATATAACATATATATAAAATATAACATACCCCAAGAATCTGACTGAATAACAGAGCATAGAGTGGATTGACGGCTCCATTCACAGCTGCTGCCAGAGATCCAAGCACCAGGTATGGCCATTCAGAAGCATTGTATTTCAAAATTCTGGTAAATGATACGGGCTTGGCATCTTCCTCCACAACAGATTCCTAAAAAAACAAGTTGGATTTATGAAGTGAATGTATTTCCCCAGTGATGCTCTCTTTTTGACAGCAAGATAAAACAGTTAGCCTACTTTGTTTAACTAGGCATTGTGTGCCCAAATAGCTGCTCTAGCTTTGGACAGGAGGGGCAGAGATGGCTGCTGTCCGGAACTCTTTCGAGGCCCTAATGAGACAAGTTTATTTAACAAGAGGGTTAAATAAACAACAACCTTTACCATCCCTGGGGAAAAAGAGAGATATTCATACCTTTTGCAGCTCTAATTGTTCCAGCTGCAGAGGTTATTGACAACCAGTTTAAGGTTTTCTGCCACTGAAACTCAGCCTATTCCCTTTCAGCTGTCTCCAGATGAGGTATGATGCAATACCCAGTGCCAAAACTTAAATTCCCTCCTCACAAGCAGCTTTTTGTGTCATCCACTCAATTTCTGAAATATTATTTTTAAGTATTGTGAGTGACCATGCTGATCAGACTGCATCAAATTAACAGGTATGTGATATAATTAAAACAAGAGAGGTCTCAGAGTGATAGCTGGATTCAGGCTTTTTACAAGGTAATTATGCCTCCCTTCTGTGAAACATCCTCAGACTATATGCCTGGTAAGGGCAGAATATTCATCATCAAATGATAACTTATCCTGCAGCTTGATTTGTGCAGAATTTTTGTAACACTTAGTGTGCTCAGGCCTGCTCATTTCCCTCAATTCATATGACTAGAAATGACTAGACAGAAGAGACACTGTGAAGACCTATCTTTTGGAAATATGCAGGGAAGAGTGGGTGGAAACATCTTGTATTTTCTCATTCTTCTGAGCTGGTGCCAGAGTGACAGCACTCGAGCCCTCTATTTATCCACAGAATAGGCTTGGCAATAGCAAGAAGAGTAACTTCTAAGTGCTGCTCTCTGCACTGAACAACTGCAGCCATGCAAACTGGTGCAGCACTTTAGAAACTCACTGTGCATATTCCTACATATTCTCTGTCATTTTAAGGCATGCTGTCTTTTATTTTCTATGCCAGTTGATTGCATGAGGACACTGACAGCGAAAGGATTGTGGGTTAGGTTGCAGTGAGGGTGTTTTTCTGCTCAAGTCTCCAGATGATTTTTAGATGAAAGTGAATTTATTCTTTACTGAACAAGAGGCAGTGCCATTTGTATCACTGATTAATTACATTTCACAGACTGAGCAGCTTGCTTTTTGTCACTTAATTCAGCTTTTATGAATATATGTTTTTCAACTAAATCTACAACATATATCAATTTACCAACAGGTAGATAGCAAATAGCAAAATTTCTGTGCTACAAATTTTATATGGACCAATAATCATAACAGCCATCAAAATGCAGCCCAGGGTTTACACAGAGATAAGAATTGAAGCTGTGGTTTTGTTTAAGTAGAGAAAAGGATCAAGCCAAGAAGATGTACCTGCCAAGAACCCCTAAGCTACAAGCACATAGCTACAGGTGATCATTAACAAGTAATATAACCTAACCTCTTCAGTTGAAAATTTCATAACTATTGGACCTGACCTTTTTTGCTTTTCCATCATCTTCTCCATAGGAAGGCATAAGATAAGTAGACTCTGCAGGATCTCCTCCAATAGACAATGGAGGGTCAGGGACCACATTAGAGAGCTGGGATCTTGAGCGCTGCCGAAGTGAAGCTCTGCAAAGAGAACAGAAATGGCCTGTTCTTCAAGCTTAGTAAAAACAATAATTGCTTGCAAAGCAAGTACAGTTTTCTTATCAACTTAATCAGAATGCACTGAAGCAATTCATAGGAATCCCACAGACTTTTTCTTTCTTTAATATGTTCTCTCAACTTCTTGGAAAGAAAATATCTCTCCAACAGGGATAAATACTTTTCAAAGTAATACTCCACTCACACCACTCAGACATTGTCTTAGATGTACCATATACTGTGTATTTGTTAAGTAAAACTGTGGTGTGTCCTACTACATTTGCACAAGTTATTAAGACACGAAGTCAAATCACTGTTACCACTATCAGTAATTCAGTCCAGCAAAACAGGATGCTGAAACAAACCACCTCTCTGACACAACATAACTCTATAATGCAGGAGATGTATTCATTTGCACATGAGTGACATGGGCTTGCCTGGAAGAAATAATAGGTGTCTAGCTACAAGAGAGTCTGGCTGTAAAATGCTTTAACTTTCATCAAGTAGAAGCCATAATAAAAATGTCCTTGTAGATTGCATTGATTTCTCAAGTAATTGCACAGCAAGTAATTTTTCAAATGACTGGACTGAAAGTGCATTAGATATTACAAATATGGCTGTATGTTAGTAATATCAAAACCAGAACATTAACAGAGTAGATCAAAATTGGAGAGAAGGTACTATGGCTAGAAAGGAGCAAAATTAAGAGCCTTGCTATTTATCCATGGACTTCAATTAGTAATGTTATTACTCAAGCTATTTCTTACCAAGTGAACTCTATTTCAATAAAATGCTTGCAGCACTTCAACTCTCTTTTACACAGCACACAGAAAAGTGATTTATTAGCACTATTGGGATTTTGGAATAGTGGGACGAAGTAGAAACATTGAGAGTAGTCTGGAAACATTGAGATTTACAACCATTTTTAAGACTCACCGCAAACTGGCCCGATAGCTTCCCCTGCTGAATGACTGGACATTCTCAAGATTTGGCTCAACCACATTCTCTGCTGCTGCAAAATGCAGTATATAGAGCTCTTCAGTTAGTGCTAAAATTGAATACAACCTAAGTACACTGTGGGTCTGCAAAAAACTGCATAGTCTCCAGGTCATAAATGGAATACTTCATAGAAGGCAAGGGGTGTAATACAACCTTGCTACTCAGCCTACGTGTTTCACAAGTTTTATATTTGTATTGGACATGATGAAGTTAACTGAATATTAGCCCAAGGACAATTTCACTTCAGGTGTGACTGCTAAAGACTTTTAACCTGTATTTTAGCTCTGCAATTGCTCTCTTATTTCAAGATAATCATATCCAATGTATGCTTCACAAAAATACAACAGATCATTCTATTAGACCTTAATTTCCAGAAGCTTTGATTCAAATCTGCCTCTAGCGAAACAAATAGGGTTGTTTCAGCATACTCTGTAAGTACCTGAATTCCAAATGCAGCAGAGCTGGACTTTCAGCACTCAGTGGAGGTATAAAATGATGGATACTGCAGGTCAGAACTAATGTTTCAGGGCAGACTTATATTAGGTAGGTCTTTCATTGCATATGCAGCAAAACCACTTTGGCCAGGGCTATCAATGTATTACTTCTATGAATGATAAAATTCAGCCATAAAAGCAGAAGAAAAAAAGAAGCTACTAGCCCTTATTAAAAGAAAAATATTTTAAAATCTGCATTCTGTGAGATTTTACATGATTTTATAAAAGAAAACAAAATGCTCACTTTCTGATTCTTCTCTGTTAGGTGCTGTGTCTCCTTTGCTTTGCAAGGTCACCAACATGAAATAAACCCCTTTCCTCTTCAAGAGTTCCTCGTGAGTTCCTCTCTCAACAGCCCTGCCGTGCTCAAACCCAACGATGACGTCGGCGGCTTTGACGGCTGACAGGCGGTGAGCGATGGAGATCGCGGTGCGGCCGAGGCGAGCCTGAGGGAGACAACAACAGCCCCACTCCCAGCACAGCACACTGAAATGCTGGGACCAGCTGTGCAACCTAAAGGCTCCTCAAATTAACAAGAGTCTTTCTAGTGGGTTCAGCTGACTTTGACTTTAGCTCCATCCACAGCCAACAGAGGAGCATCTGTTTCTGCACAAAGGGAGTGATAGATTTCTGTTGATGTCCCAATGTAAGAAAAGATTATTCTCAGTGCATAATACTAAGGTTCTACTGGGACATGTGAAACAGTTATTAAGAGATGCTTCTCACTGATTTGTTGCAATTCAGTAGCGCCCTCTGCATTAAAAATAATTTCTGCCCTTTCAAGTCTGATTTTTGCTATACTATAGCAAACCTTATGAAGTGCTTCTTGGACAATTGCTTCACTTTCATTATCCAGTGCTGATGTAGCCATATCCAGGAGCAGGATTTTGGGGTTTCGCACCAAAGCTCGAGCAATGGCTATCCTCTGTTTTTGACCTCCACTCATTTGGCTTCCACCCTCTCCAACATGAGTGTCAAATTGCTGTGTGAAGGAAAAAGTGAAAATTACACAGATAAGAAAAAAGCCTTTTAAGCTTCTGGTGAAGGTATTGGTAAAATGTCTCTCAGATTTGTCCTTGGAGCAGACTTTAAATAAAAACATTAGTAGTGCAGCAGATTCAAAGAGCAACAGGTGAAATCACTTTCTTCATAATGTACAAGATCATTTAGCCTGAACCGAGTTTCCAACCCCACACCAGAAGTATGCACTGGTTAAAAGGTGAGACGTTCTTGTTCAGCTCAAAACAACTATATCAGCAAAAGCTGAAATGCAGAGGAATCACCCACCCACTCTCCATCAGATGATTCACAAGCAAACTTTTCACAGAGCTGGCCTTGTCTGCTGATGACCTGTGACTCATGAACACTGTTTCTGTGATTCATGGATACCATACTCTGGTGGCACGGGGTTCAGGTAGAGAATTAAATAACATAAAGCCTGGCATATTGAGATACAGGACAATTATATTCACTTAGAGCTAAATCTTTTTTATTCCTCCATTTCCATGAAATAAATAGGGGCCTTTAAACAGCCTTTCAGTGAATAGTTTCCTGGAAGCCTGGAAATGCATAGATGGAGGATAAAGACAATGTACTAACATTAGTTAATGGTGCTTCAATCCTGTCGATAACATTCACTGTTGTAACATGTCATTTTCAGGAGCTACTTGGCAAAATAGAAAAGTAGACAGCTCAGTACTATCCAATTTGGGCTTTGTAAGGAGGAATGACTGAAGCCCTGTCATCATTAGGGAAGAAACTGGAGAAGAAGGAACCTCCAGCTGGCTTACAGAGCTCGTACAAGGAGGTGAGGTTGTGAGCATCAGTACAGACAGCTCAAGTAACATATGCTGGCTAGTGAGAGGCTGGGGTCTACATTGCTTTTGGCCTGAGCAGAAACAGATCTCCATGTAATGAAAAATACAAATTTTTAAATCATGCTATGATTATTACCATGATATTGAATGTTGTTTAAATGATTCCAGAGGAACTAATTCTTCTCGGGGTTGTATTTTGAGAGGTTTTTTGTTTGTTTCTGTAACTTGGTGGCACACGTAGTAACACCTAAGTAACTGTAGTCAAAGGAAAGGTTGTTGCCTCCTATCTATATTAATCTTCTGCCCTTCCACTTGAGCACAAATTGCTGCAGGCTAGGAGGGACAAAAGGATTATCTTTTTTCTTATCAAATTCTGCCAAACTCTTTCCAAAGCAGAGCATACCTGTGGTAAGTCCATGATGAAATTGTAAGCATTGGCCTGTTTGGCTGCTTTGATTATGTCTTCCATGGTAGCCTCATCCCGCCCGTAGCGAATGTTCTCTGCAATCGTGGTGGCAAAGAGCACTGGCTCCTGTTCAACGATGCCAATCTGTGAGCGCAGCCACTGGATATTCAGGGAACGAATGTCATGGCCATCCAGGGTAATCTACAATCAGAACATGGACACAAAATTAGGAAAAAAGTCAGGGACATTATCCCCTTCAGTTCAGAGACAAAGAAAGACACGATGGAAGTGAAGGGCCTGTGGTGCTGTTTGTCCATGACCAGCATAAAAATCAGCTTTCAGACATAGAAGGTGGCAAAGCAGTGGCAGTAGTATTGGCTCTAGGAGTTGTGCTTTTTGATTTCATTTCCTGTTTCTGCTTGGCCTCAGAAATAAAACTGAGTGAAAAGTAATCATTAAAGTGATGATTATATGTTTACAGTAATTTTTTATTTGTCTTTTATATATTATATACAGGTCAACATGTATGTGATTATGTGTTCCTATTTGATATAGGAACACATAAATGGAATGAGATTTTGAATAGATGTAATTCATATTCTTAGCCAAGCCATTACTAAATGGTAATTGCATATACTTAAGCGATATTACGGGTTCAATACTGTGTTTTCCAGAAAACATTTGTCACTCTTGAATTATCATTTCTATAGGTATAGTTTTTACACAGATTTAGCACTGAATTTCTATTTTCTCCTGACAGTTTGCTCTTTCACATAACTGTTTTTATAAGATTATTAATCACAGTCTTATAAAAGAAATGTGCAGAAAGATATTTCAGTCATTTAAAAAATAATTGGGAAAAAAAAGAAGAAAGAAGTGAAAAGGGAGTTATTAGTCTTCCTTCCCACCTTGGAGAAGAAATCATGCCATTCTTTCAAGTTTCTGGGGCCAGAGCAACACGTTCTAGGCTCAGACACTCACCATGCCATCAGTGGGGTCATAGAAACGCTGGATAAGCTG
The DNA here is from genome assembly GCA_013397115.1 of Edolisoma coerulescens. Taxonomy (NCBI): domain Eukaryota; kingdom Metazoa; phylum Chordata; class Aves; order Passeriformes; family Campephagidae; genus Edolisoma; species Edolisoma coerulescens. The sequence continues at coordinate 1,080,268 of VWZW01006491.1, read as the reverse complement.
TATTGTTGTACTTTTTCCAGCTCCACTAGCTCCAACAAAAGCTGTTGTCTCTCCTGCTTTAATCACCATACTAAGGTTATCCAAAATCTGGACAGGAAAAAAAAAGAAACAGAATCTATTTTAATTCTTCCACAGTCATACAACCAAGTGAGTATATTCCGTATCTTAAAGTAGAGATTCAAAGCAATTTTACTAAATTCAGAAAAGTATTATGAAGAAAGAGGATAAAGCAAGCCACATATTTTTACAGTTTGAAGACTTTGTAGATGCAGAACACTCATTTCTACAACAGGTGGGCAGATTTTGACCTTCCATTGTTCCTGTTGTTCATCATTAAGAACCAGTCAAGTTAATAACACTAGAGAACTTAACAAATTATATTCCCTTTAAAGAATACTGTGCATGTATTGAGAATGTATGTTGAAGTATAAATATTAAGAATGTAACAGTGAAATTCTGTAGAAAAATCTGATATATGTGTTTCTATCTTTAAAAGTCATAGCACTAATTTGCTTGTCCAATAATATGCTTTTCCAAGGAGAATGTGTCAATTCAAACACAGGAGCAGAGAAATAGTGGGATATAGAACCTACGCTCCCATCCCTTTCCTAGCATTTTAATGGGTCACATGGTGCATCCCCAGGGTAATGGAAGAATTTTATAAAATCTCCTTGCCCCATTCAGTTGATTCCTTTGTGTTCTATCTTGTACACATTGATACAAGGGCATCATTGATTGTGAGAGAAGCTGTATGCAGATGAATTTGCCTGAAATTACTAGGAATTTATGTTCATCAGCAAGGAATATGCTGATGTGTCAATGGATATGTCAGAATGGTAAAATAAGCAGAATGGTAAGCAGAAGAACCCTTTAATAGAAGAATTATTCAGTCTACTTTTAAACAAAGGGTCTGGGCTTCTGGAAAACAACCTCTACTGAAAATCTAGAAATCGCTGGCAGAACCAGGATATTTTGCCTGTTTACAATAATTGTGTTCACAAGATGGGTGATGAATTATTACCTTTGCATCTGGTCGGGATGGATAATTGAATGTTACATTATGAAATTCAATTTCACCTCGTACTTTATCCAGCTTGTAGCCATCTTCTGACATGCAGTCGATGGTCGGTTTCTAGGATGAAAGTTATTGGGTTATTTATTTGCTGTTAAACAGTCAACAATGCTGCAGTGGATAAACATTCCCAATACCATACAAAGCCATGGCACTTTGGTTTGAACAGCACTTGGCTGCATGGAGCCAGCTGCAGGCTCTGCCCCAGGGATAGCAGGCAAGGGACATGGAATTGAGGGCCAGAGACAAGAAGGATGCACCCTCTTCTCACTGCAGGCATACCGCAAATAGCACAACCAACCACTCAGGTAGTTTTTGCTGGAACCGAGTAGCTGACTGACTGAGGCATTTTGACTAAGCTAATTTAGCCAGCTCCTCAGGGATAAAATGGCACTATCTCACTCATATACATTCTCTCACAGCACCCAACAACCAATTCATTGCTGAAAATCTGCAGGCCTCGCCGCCTGGCTATTAAAACATCCATCCTTGCGTATCCAGTCCTAAGAGCTGAAATATTGAAGTTTTCCTAAGAAGTGCTTTGGGTCTTGCATACTTTTGGCCAGGCCTTGGGTACTGCAGACTGCTGTACATGAGCAGAGAACTAAGAGAAATTTGACGAATCACAAAGAAATAAAATTTTCTAAGGATAGATTTCTGAAGCATGGAATACAGACATTAAATTAAAGCAATTGCTACTAATGTTTGATAATTGAAACATGCATGGTTTTTTTATATAGCCTAACAGATTGAAAGGAAAGGTAAAATGAGAAATGGGTATGTTCTAAGATGTTAAGAACAGCTACAAGATTGGTTCCTCTTTAGGAATATGACTTACTTAAATACAGATACTGATCTATGAAGAAGTTCCACTGGTCCTGTAAATGGGAACCTCAACATGACTAGGTTTAGTTCCAGGGCAGAGCTGTGCTTGTACTGCCTAATCACAAATCTACAAATGCGGCAAGCAGATGGATCTAATTTTGTCACCCTTTCTCTAGACAGATGAAATCTGACGTTGGTTTGCTTTTTTTACCCTAAGGTTATATGACTCAGCCTTATCTTGAATTTTGCGATTCTGTTGCAACTCTTTATGATTTTAAATTTTTTCTCAGAAAAACATGTCCCTAATTCATCTCTACTTTCAGTTTATTTTATATCTTTAGCTTATGAAGTGTATATGTTTTATCGTTATTACAGAAGTTTGAAGGGTTACTAAAAAGTCTGCTAGCATTACCACAGCCTTATGTGCTCTGTAGAAGACAAGCAGCATTTTAATGTGTTTACACAGCTTTTAGCACAATAAAGCTTGTCAGTGAACAGAGGTAATACATACTTCAAGAAATCAACAGTACTTTTCCAACCACTACATTTATAAAGCTATAGAAAGGAATCCTCATCAATAAATTTCAGTGGTGTCTCAGGGTCTCTCATACAACCTTATTTCAAGTGTCTGTCAATTATCTCTCTAGATAATATTGTGACTAACATTTATGACTGCTGCATGACCAGTGCCTGTGCTCATTTGGTCCCATTTTAGCTCAGGGTAGCTCTGGGACAGGTGACAGAGGCCACCTTCACCCCTAATGCCGATGGAGCCACACCTTTTGATGCCATCTGGAGACTGGGAGCTATGGGATGGCTGCTGCAAGCTTGGTTGCAGAGTGGCTATTACTGCCTGCCAGTACACCTTCCATGGGCCAGCACTGATAAGTAATTGCATGTAAGGAGAAATGGGAACAAGGAACAGCAGTAGCTGAGGTAAAGCTTCATAGCTCGGAACCAGGCCACTTAAGAAATCTGTTCAACGTGTTCTTTAAACCCAGGTGCATCCCACTAGACTTTTCTATTGCACAGTCTATTTTTCTTTAATCTGACTCATTTTTCCTCATTTACACAGTAGATAAAACTAGTACCACTTGGGGCTTATTTAGTTATTTTTACACTACAAAGTCACACAGCTTAAAAATGCATTACTTACTTTATCTATTGTCTCAAAAATGTTTGTTGCAGCCCCACGACCAGTGGCAAAGGCTTCCAGACAGGGAGATGCCTGGCCAAGATTTAATGCTCCTACTAAAACACCAAAGAAAACCTGAAGAAGTGGAAAAAGAAGTTAAAAAAATATGACATCACATTTTTGTTATAGTTTACAGCTTAGACAGGCAAACCAAACTACAGTACCTTAATGACTTCTCATGCATCTGCTGAACTGCAGTGATTCACTATATGAGCATTATTAGCCAACAGGAAAGCAAACAAACACATTTCAGAAGGTGTTTTCACTGACTTTCACAGCTCTGCTTGAGGCTGAAGTAAATCAACTTGTATTTGTCTTGGCCTAAAAAAGTGTGCATCTAGGTATTTACTGAGATGCCACTGATCTATGTTTTAGCCATCTCAGTTTGACTGGGTGCCTTTACCTTGAAACAAGGTCTGGAACAGAATATTGGTGGGAAGTAGATTATTTTGGGAATGCCTTTTACCAGTAAGCAAAAATAGAAAGAAGCTTAAAACACTGTATTACAACCTTTGTATATTGCAGTTCCTGTCTCAGCCAATAATCACAAAACTTACTTTTGGGGGAGGTAGCAGCTAGAGAGAGTATTTTTCTCTGTCTCACAGAGAAATGAACTGTAAGGGTTGCTACCAACACTGGATAAGCCACTTTTTGAGGGGCGACTATGCTATCAGTGTGGGTGGACAGTTTCTACAGGTAGCGCATACCCAAGGTGCTCACTGTTTCAAGTCCTTTTCTAAGAACCAATATGAAGAGTTACTCACTAATGACCCTCTTCCGAAAGCCCCAGGATCCTCTTTTTGCCTAAGGACAACATGAGAGAAAATGAGCCACAGCATCTGCTCTTCCTGGGAAGACTGACAGAGAATAAAGGCAGCTGGATACAGCATTGAATATCAGAGGATACTTAAGTCCAAGAATTCAGCCTTGGTGTGTGGCCTTGCAGATCAGAAGCAAGTGAAGCTGTAGCATATCAACTAAAATACCAGAAGTGTTTGTTCAAAATTTCCTAAGAGCTGCCAATGCTTCATTTCCTATGAAAGGTATTTATGATGGTTCTTAAATATAGACAGGAACAGTTTAAGACTGAAAATGCTGGCAGGGACTTCAAAGAACAGGACACTGGAAGATGGTGAACATAAAGAAGGTAGAGGCTTATTTAGCACGCACATACCACATAGATGCAAATTATTTCATTGTCTGTTTCTACAACAAGGAGCAAGCTGCCTTGTATTGTAAGTATAGCTTATTCTTCTCAGTGCTACCATACTGGGGTGTGTTTTGAGCACTTTTTGACAGGTTTTTTCCTAGAATTCCTCTGTTTTACTTCTCCTTAGTTTTTCAGTCAGAGGTGTTTTGGCAGAACAGGTTAGAAGGGTTGGATGTCTTTGTTGTAGGCTTTTGGTCCATCTTGTTGCTTTGTTGTGGGTGATAGTTTGAACACTCACCCTGCATGTGAGGAGACATGTAATGTTATGTCTGGTATGTAACCCTTTGCTCTAGTTTGGCCTGAAAATTCTGCTAAGAAGCAATCAAGGACCCAGCTAAGCTTTGGGATACAACACAAACAGAACTCAGGATAAATGGGGCAAAGCGTATAAGGAAACACTACTGTTGAGAAAGAAGTAACAGTACACAGGACTCAGTCTGCTTTGCACCATAGTGATGTTTACTGGGAATATCCTCAGAGCTAAAGTGGAGGAATCTACTGAACACATACTGTGCACTGCAAATGTCTATGCTGGGATGTAGAGGTCACGCCATACATTTATACTCAGTTTTACTACTAACTTTCTTGCATGAATGAGTCTCAAAGCAGGGAGGTTCTATGCCTGTCAGTCCATCCTGAACATGAAGGAGCATGTTCTGTACACCTGGCAGAAGAGGAAGGGAAGGCAATACTCCGTATATCTCAATGCAGTATATCTGGTGCATGACTTTTTGAGAGAGCAGAAAAAGCAGGAAAAAATATTTCAATGTTTTGTATCTACAAATCCCTCCCTCCTGCCCCCTGCCAAACTAGGAGCGTATGGTAGAAAATACGAAGTAGAAGAACAATGACTGGAAACTGTGAGGAAGGGGAGCATAAGGGAGAGTCTCTCCATTGAGAGCTACAGGTTTTCAGCTACAGGGTAGCTCCCCACTGTTTGCCATTTTTCATTTGGAAGCACTGGACTGTAGTTAGCATGTGCAAGGCAAGGAAATTGCTCACTTTGTTTTTCACAGCACTACCTCATATACCTCACAGCACCTCTCATAGTGGTGTTGACAGCAGGTACAAATGATTTCCTCCTTTAACAGAATGACTCAGGTTTACAATGTTCTCAGGGTAATTTGCCAAGTTCCATTTAGCAGGAAGCTCTGCACTACATGCTGCAGGTGGTTGGGAACTCTCATGGTGTGCAACAGGCAGAGAAGGAGCAAAAACAGATATCTCAGAATACCCAGAACTTACTAAGATTCACGAAAAGTTTTTCTGGGTTTGAACTGCAGTCTGCCATTTGGGCAGTCCTGGCTTAAGCAACTAACCAAAATATCTGTAGATGTTGGCTTTGTTGCATTGAGGCCAGCAGTGTCTAAAGCACCTACTGTGCAGAAGTGGATGCACAAGTGCCATACAGGTGAGCACAGTTTTTGTACATGCTGCAGGAGCCCCAGCCAGGTGTGTTTTTATCTGCATACATGTTTACATGGCCTTTGTAAAAACAAAATACCAGGAAATGGTTTCTCAAAGGAACACGAAGTGTTCATTACAGATTAGATATGACAACACTTTCTTTGGTTAGGTGTCTCTCTATCACAATGTTCTTCATCATAAAGTTCTTCAGAGAAGCCAACATCCCAGAAGCACCATGCTGACCCACATAACGCGAAAGCTAGTTTCAGGCCTCTGATAATTGTGTAGTGGGCTGTCAAATGAAAGCATTATTCTGATCACAGGAGGCAATATTCAAAATCTTTAAAATAAACATGGATTTTTTTTAATCTTATCCAGTTGTGTCATACGTATACTGAGTAATGATCTTTAAAAGACATACATAATATTTATTACCATTGAGCCACCAGATACCAGAACAGATATGTGTTCCAGAATTATTATTTTAAAGAACAGTCCAGAAAAAACTGCATCAAGCTAAAATGAGTACCTGCAAAAGAGTGCCAGGTGAATACTCTTCTTCTTCAAGGACAAGTTTAGAGCCATACCAAAAGGCTAATGCGTAACTTAGAAAAATTATAAACCACATGTAACCAGAAAATAATCCCATTATTATTCCTTTTCGAATTCCCCAGTGCTGAGCAAACACCAGGTTCTTATCATATCTGTAGAAAGAGAGAAAAATAAAAGGGAATAAAATCAATTTGACAGAAATTTCAAAATGAGAAAAGACCAACAAAATGAGGCACCACTGATGACTCAGCAGAATGTCCACACAAAGGGTCAATACAAAATCACTCTGAAGTGAGAGATCACTGCTGAAACCAGCAATGCTCCCGGATCATGAAATCCTTGTATGTTCTACTGTAATAAGCACCAGAAAAGCCACACTTGCTGCAGATACCTCATCATGGGGCTTGGAGTTTTAGCCGAGTAACACAGGATTTGAGAATCTGGCCAACACTCCAGAACACATCCTACAGCCACATTATGTTTTCATAGAATTTAAGAGAAATTTGCGGAAACATCATTAAACCCTGTCTTGATTAACCTAATCCTCCTACTTAGCTTGAAAGTACTCAAAGCTTTCAGATTTGCTGCAAAAGTGATATATCAGACAGTGTTTAGGGAAAAATTTGACAGAATGTTCCTACAAGTAAGCATGAATCGCAGATGGTATTGCTGATGCTTTATTTTGCTGAGAGACTGAATTATAAAACTAGTTTTGCATACATTACTAGAAACCTAAATTTCTGAAACATACATGCATATAAGTCTCAAAGCTAATAGATAGTCATAGTTGTAGAATATAGAGATTAATTGCCATGAATCTGATGTGCATTACAGCATTATATTGCTTCAGGAAAAAGAAATCAGAGACCTTACAGTTTGTTCAAACAAACCTTTCAACTTCTTTCTTCTCCCCACCAAAAGCAGCCACTGTTCTGATGGATGAGAGCACTTCATCAGCCACAGCTCCAGCTTTCGCATAAGCCTTTAATTCTTGGCCTGTTAGTTTTGCCACAGCCTACAAAATCATAAGTAGTGCTGGTTACACCTGAACTGCAGGTACAGAACAGGACAGTGATAAGCAATGCTGGCTGTCACTCTGTGCTGGCTGCTCTGCACTGGGTCACCTCCTGCACTCCAAGCAGGCTTTTACTAGGCATGCTGCACACTCAAACACTTACGTCTTCTAGTGCCAGGGCACACACCTTTGTAGCACATGTTTTGCAACAGCTCTCTGCTCCAAGTAGCTAGGAAGAGCAGCTGACAACTCCTGCTTTCCCTGCCTCCCTCCCTCCCTCTATCTGCTCTAACTGGGCTGAAGCAGATTGCAGACTGAGGGTTTGTGCACAGTGGGAGGAAGGGGGAGCTTAAGTGCCAAAAGCAGCCCTTTAGCCACTGTGGCAGACCCCAACCTCAGGAAGAAGAGGTAACTGTAGTGGTGGGGGAGGATAAAAACAGATGTTGCCAACCACTGTGCCTTGGGCTGATAGCAAACAGGTCCCTACACAGCAGCCCAGAGCACCCTGGATGCCAAAAGCTTACCTAGACTCCAAAAAATGCTCAAATTAATGGAAGAAAATGTAGTCATTTACAATTCTACACAGAGATACTACATTGAATTGGGAATGAGATATCATTAGAAAGTGTAATGTGTCAGTCTTTGCTTTCTCTTTTCAAATACCCTACCCCATGCATCTATTAGCCCCTTTTGAAGACAGGAAGCCAGGCTAGATTGACCTCGGGTCTATTTTCTTCATGGTGTAAAACAAAGACTAGAAAGGGCTAGAAAGGCTCATAATCAGGAAACACTTAACAGTAGGTATGTGACTAGAAAGAGATGGGTACAGAGAAATAAGAATGGAAAGGGAGAAAATTACAAACATAAAGGGGAATAAGGTCAGAAAGAAATAACAAATGAGGGAAAAGCATTTTGGGTTTTATTTCATTCCCTGCCAAGTTTCTGCTCTTCCACTTCACATGAGTCATTATTCATGTCATGTACTTGCAGCCAGCACAAGGTGCTAAAGGAGAGCTGGAAGACAAGAAATTAATCACAGTTACATTAGAGGTTGGATAGAAAAATGATAGCAAGCTGTTCCTGATGTGAAAGAAATGAGATTGCCAGAGGGCTGAACCCAACAAAAATGCAGAGGATGAGCAGGAGCTACCCAGCCCTGCTGACGGTGGGAGAAGAGGTGAGAGGGCAGAGGATCCTGCAGTTTCCCTTTTCACTGTCCTTCCTCTGTACAGTGACAGGAAGTTTGTAGGAAGTGGATGGAGACACAGAACAGGAACAACCAGGAGAAGGTGCAGCAGCTTCCGGGACCAGGGACAGCTTGAGGTAAGTTTGAGTAGATGTTTTCAACCATTTTATGCCTCTGAAACTTATCATCCAGAAAAGTCACTAATTTACATAGAGAAATGAAGTCTTGTGTCCTCTAACCATCTAAACCAGGTGTGTAGTAATAGAGAAGGTAAAGGCCAGCTTCTGATCTCAGCAATAATAACCACCCACAGGACCCACAAGAAGGTATGCTTACACTCCCATCTTAGAAGCAGGATTTATTATTCTGGGAATCAGAATAAACAAAGTGTGAGCAAAGCCCACTTCCCCTCTACCACATCTCTCCCTCCATCCCTCCCCCCTCACTCAGTGCTACTGGGACCATAATTTGCCTCTCTTGACTTTAAAGGGGTGTAATCAATTTCACCAATCCTCACAGCTTTCTGGCATGATCTTTCCCGCTCATCATTGCTCAACATGAACCTTTCACAATTCACTTACCAAGCCAGAGAGAGCTGCTCCAGCCCCAAGCAGAGGGCTGACTGCAATGATAACCAAGGTCAATTTCCAGCCACTGACAAATCCCAGTAGGAATCCACACACAAAGGTGGTTATGCGCTGGATGAAGATTGCTACTTGGTCAGCAATAGCCTCATTAATTTTGTTAACATCACTGGAAAAAAAGAACAACAACAACAACAACAAAAATCAACAGAAGACTGGTGAGTATAACTTCTGTTTGTGTTGCAGGTCTTGGCCATATTTGGGTTAGTTGCTTTTCACTGGAGAGGGCCCTTCTTTCATCCCTATCCTTTCACCATCACCCCATAAAAAGGCCCTGGACTATAGTGAGAAAATCTGATGCCTTTGCAATGGAAAAGGCTTTTAGGCATGAATATTGCAGAGAAGACACTGTCCTTTCCCAGGAAAAGCTGTCCTGGCAGCAGACTCATTCACTAGCTGGCTCTTACTACCATGCCCCAGCTGATTCAGAGGATGGGGCAGAGAAATCCCAGTTGGATGCAGCTATGTGATAAAGGAAAAACAGCATAGCTGATATAGCATTCCTTACATCATGGGGCACTGAGAATGTACCATTCTGGCCTGCTGAAGGGACAGGAAAAGGGAGGAGGGTTCTAACTCTCTTCTAGTTCCACCTTCCACCAGCTCCCAGCTCCTCTCTCCTCTCTGCCAGGTACTTTGTTCTCTAAATGAGAGGGAGAGTGGGAAGATCGAGGGCTACTTTATGACTGGAGACAGTGAGAAAACATGACAGTTCTATCACATGGAGGACAGTGGTGCAGCAATTGACATAATTTGGCCCCTGGGCAGCTTCAGAGTTCATTTGCTCTCTCTTAGGCATTGCCAGGACAGAAAAACTGTCTTAAAACAAATCATTATACTTCTGCCACTCTTGGCTACTACCTCACCTGTGAGATTAGAACTACTGGGAACTCCTGGAATAAATTGCAGCAAGTGGCCTTGAGATTTAATGTGCAAAGTTGTAAGCTTATTGATAAGTCAAGTGAATTTACAGTCCTCTGTTGTAAGAGTGTTGAGTAAAAGAACATGTTTATATTTTTTCTGGCAAATTTTTTTTGCAGTCAGGAAGCTTTTGTAGGCACAGGACAATCTTGTTCAAAGACAAGGGAACTAAGTGTTATTTGTTACACAAATACAGGATTAATTCCTACTTTTTCCAAAGAAATCTTCCTAGTGACTAAAGCTTACCATTTATTATTCATAAAAAGAACACCACAGAAAGTAATAGAAACCAATGAGTAAAATAAAATCCCTTCCAACTACAGAAAAATCTTCTGCATACGTGACTATTACGCAGGCACGACTGAGAACAGGAAGCCATCTACAGTCAGCATATTCACCCCACAGCTGCCTGCTTGTATCTTTTTCAACAGAAAATTAAGCAAGGCTCACTCTTTCCTTCTAAAAGCTAACAAAAGCAAAATGTGCCCCTAATTTAATTTTCCTTTCTAGGAATTAAGAGAGGGTTCAAATCAACATCTCCAGACTCAGGGAGTGTGCACTGGCGGCCGAATTATAGATCACTCTGAAAGGACTGGGCACAAAAGGAGACGAGAGGAGAGGACAAACTGGAAAAAACCCCGCCACCCGAATTATAGATCACTCTGAAAGGACTGGGCACAAAAGGAGACGAGAGGAGAGGACAAACTGGAAAAAACCCCGCCACCCGAATTATAGATCACTCTGAAAGGACTGGGCACAAAAGGAGACGAGAGGAGAGGACAAACTGGAAAAAACCCCGCCACCCCAAAACCCACCCAACTCCCATACACACATTTACTGACAGACAAGACCTGAAAGGGAAATAATTGTGGTTTAACAGTTACGGTACTTAGTTCAAAGATGGGGAGAGCTAATCAGCCTGGTTGCTGCTCCCACGAATATAGCTGTATTTCTACTAAAAGGTGTTTGTCAAATGCCTGATTATTGGCACTCTGCAGTGTTTGGAAGGAACTGCAAAATGTTTTCTGCAGCATATGGGTTTTTTAGATCACTTACTCAGAAATTCGGGTGTTCAGTTCTCCTACAGATGTACAGTCAAACCAGCCTATATCCATTTGCATTATTTTCCTGAAATAAGCTTTCCTGATCTTCTGTATCTGACGAGCTGCAGACATAACCCAAAAGCAGATCTGGGAAAAGCACAAAACAGCTGATAAATTACAGTAAAAAGTTTTTCTACTCCCAACAAATCAGAAAAAACAATTTGGCTAGAATGGGAAAGGCTGTTGATAAAATTACTATTCAGGTAAGATATATTCTGGCTACACAGACATAATAGTTGTTTTGATCTTTAAATAATCCAACAACTTTATATAGCCTCTGGATCAAGCATTTGTCTCAGTTCTGATAGGATGAGAGAAGAGGCAAGTTCAATTACTTATGCTGTTACATGAATGCCATATGGACAAAATTTTTTCCATCTACAACTGTAAGTAATACAGGGATGGCAGCCATCCCACCTCAGCAAAATTCTTGGGTAGTTTTCAGGAAGGAGATTGACAAGTGATTTTTGTGATTAAAAGAAGCTTCAAAAGCCATGGACTCTTCAGCAGACTATGCAGGAATTGTCCAAGCTTTTGACTCACTTCCACCATAAGGACTGAACAATTACTACAGGATATGTAGGGTACGATTCTTCTCCAACCTTAGTTTTATATTACTATTGCTCTGTAATATGTCTGTAATACAAACAGGGCTCAACACAGTTGAGATGCCTACTGGGAATCTGCATGCCCTTCAGCTGTTACTTTTGGAGGGCATGTGGATTCCACAGTAGCCACACTTGAGCAAGTATTGCTTGTGGTGTGGGTAAAATTCATCCTTTTACAAAGATCTGCATGCACAAATCCAAGGAGCTCTCAGATCGCCAGAGCTAACATATTTCAGCACTAGAATGAGAACTGAAAGCATCTGTTCTGCTCAAATAAGTAGCTAAGCAGTTAAAACTAACATAATTATTATAAACTTAATTATTTTGTGATTTAAACTTTGAAATCAAAACAGAAAACAAAATACTAACTTGGAGGTATCCTAACACAAGTATGGCACAACCAATTCCTGCATAGTATCCTGCAAACTTGGTCATTTCGTGTTCAATGTCCAGCAGCCTGAAAAAAGAAAAAAGAAAAAAAAAAAAGAAAAAAAAGAGAGTAATATTGTTTTAAGTTTCTCACAGATTTCTAATTTGGTGTTTCCTCAAGTTCGAGCCAGGCTAGGTGGAAGTCATCTTGTTTTGCTAACAGAGGCATTGTCTCCCAATACTGAGGCTATTGCTAGTGGCTGGTTTCCTTGTTCTGCCTGTTGCACAGGGGTAGGGAGCTGGCAGGTACGAAGAAATGCTCCTCCATCCTGGAGCAGCCCTGTAGTCTCTGGGAAACCCCCCCAGACTGCATGCTCTGGAACAGCACAGGTGAGAGGGTGTTTCAGAGAAGAGCTGCCCAGCAAGTTTTCATTAGATGTTGAATGTGCTTGCTTTGTGCCATTATAGCAACTAGTAACATTCAGATTTCAACTGCATTTTATGGGGAGAAGTGAGGGCTGCTAAAGTCAATACAAATATTACTTTGTACCATAAGTTAGCTAATCTGAAAAGATAATTGGTTTTTTACTCAAGTAGGAGTGCTAAATTACTCCTAATATCAGAGAAGGGCACCAAATTGCTGCTTTTGCATTTAATCTACTTTGAAATAGGTTGTTATAGGTTATGCCTTTAGACAACTTTTTAAAAACATCCTGCAGACAGCAAATTTTATTTAATTTACCCAAAATTTTGTACACTGAAATTTTAAGCCAAAAGGGAACACTATGCACCTGACTTGATCTCTGACAAAAAACCATGGAAACAACTCAGGTGTCTGAGAGATATCCAGTACAATTTTTCATGATAATTAAGATCATGGAGCAGATTCTCCTCGAAAGTGTGCCAAAGCACTTGATAAACAAGGAGGTGACTGATGGCAGCCAATGTGACTTCACTACAGACAACTCACGCCTGACAAATTTGGTGGCTTTCTATGACAGGGTTACAGCATTGATGGATGAAGGAAGACCGACTGACATCATCTACCTGGATTTGTGCAAAGCATTTGATTCTATCCTGCATGGTATCCTTGTCTCTAAACTGGAGAGACATGGTGGATGGACCACTCAGTGGATAAGGAATTGAGTGGATGGCTGCACTCAAAGAGTTGCGGTCAAGGGCTCAATGTCCAAGTGGAGACCAGTGACAGAAGGTGTTTCTCAAGGGCTGGTGTTGGGACCAGTGCTGTTTCACATCTTTGTCAATGTTACGGCCAGTGGGCTTGAGTGCACCCTCAGCAGGTTTGCTGATGACACCAAGCTGTGTGGTGCAGTTGACACGCTGGAGAGAAGGGATGCCATCCAGAGGGACTTTGACAGGCTTGAGAGGTGGGACTGTGAGAACCTCATGAAGTTCAACAAGGCTGAGTGCAAGGTCCTGCACGTGAGTCAGGGCAATCCCAAGAACAGACACAGACTGGGGGAAGAATAGACTGAGAGCAGCCCTGGGGAGAAGGACTGGGGGATGTTGGTGGACAAAGTTTGACATGACTTAGTAATGTGTGCTCTCAGCCTAGAAAGCCAACCATGTCCTGGGCTGCATCCAGAGCAGTGTGGCCTGCAGACCGAGGGAGGGGACTCTGCCTCTCTACTCTGCTCTGGTGAGACCCCACCTGGAGAGCTGCATCCAGCTCGGGGGGCCCCAACATAAGGAGGACATGGACCTGCTGGAGTGAGTCCAGAAGAAGGCCATGAAAATGATGAGAGGGCTAGAGCAGGCTGAGAGAGTTGGGGTTGTTCAGACTGGAGAAGAGAAAGCTGTGAGGAGACCTTAGAGCACCTTCCAGTACACTAAGGGAGTCTACAAGAAAGCGGGAGAGAGATGTTTTACAAGGGCATGGAGGGATAGGACAAGGGGCAATGGCTTTAAACTGAAAAAGGGCAGCTTTAGGTTAGAAAGAAATTCTTCACTGTGAGGATGGTGAAACAGGTTACCCAGAGAAGTTGTGGATTCTTCATCCCTGGAAGTGCTCAAGGCCAGTTTGAATGAGGCTTTGAGCAACCAGATCTAGTGGAAGGTGTCCCTGTCCATAGCAAGGGGATTGAAACTAAATGATCCTAAAGTCCCTTCTAACCCAAGGCATTCTATGGTTCTATGAATGTGTCCTGCCTGGCGTGTAGTTGCTGCTTCACAGGTACAGAGGTCAGTAGTAAATCCTGTATTCTAAACTGCCAGCCCATCTCCGAAGGCTGGCTTGGACAACCTGGAGCAAAATAATTTGGCTCCAGTCACCTACACCTAAGAATGTGAATCGCTTCCCATGTGCTCTGAGTTTCAGAGATCTTTAGACAAGTAACTTTTTATTCCAATTAAGTATGTAATGAAATGTCAATCAGAGATTAGAAAACCCTTGTAATGATGCACCAAAAAATGATTCTTAGGAAAGGTTACAGGTTCAAATTTGGCCTTAACAGATATCTCTATCTGAATGTATTATCTAGACTCCATTTATTATATTTAATGGAAAGAAACAGGCAGTCTTATGGGGCAGTTCTTTTGATCTGCCTCAGACACTCCCCATAAGCTAAGATGAATTGCATTCTAGAAATGCTCATTTCTCTCAGTGACGAAAGTTTTAGCTAACTTGCTCAGAAGTCAGCAGGCACCTATAGGTAACTAAGTCCTGACCAGAATGACCAGAAGTCATTATTAACCTACAGTGTAATCAGAGAAAATAGATTAATGAACTCAGATATATAACGTATATATCTGTTACCAGAACAATCATAATCAAAGAATATTCTTGCTGACAACTACAACTGAAAGACCAAGATCCAAGCTGACCTTCTGTCCCTCCAGATAATATCTCCAGGTCAGAAACAGGACTGAAACAGGTTCAGTAACAAGAACCATGCCTCTTTCCTACCTTATGAATAGAAAATGTAAGATTTAGAGGCTGAACAGGACTTCAATAGCAATCCATTCTCTCACAAGCTATGGTAACAATGGGAAAGAAACAAATACATCCATTACTTACCCACAGCTTATTGTAGCATTCTTTTCATCCTGATGAATAGTACCATTAATCCACACTATGGTGTTATTTACACATGTCTTGTTTGGGTCTTTAAGCTCTTGCATTTCAATGTCATATGCAATAAATGTGTCTGCCATTGCACCAAACACAAGCAACACAGCTGGCTGGGCTACTCCATGAACAATAGCACATAAACTACCAGCAACCATCATCAAAATCTCCATGGATGACGAAAATCGAAACTAAAGAGAGAAGAAAAAAATATGGTCTCTGCTGAGAAGCAGTCTTCATACTGGTTGTATAATGACAAATCATTAATTAGGTGGATCAAATAAAAAAACATTCTCTTTAAATTTCAGAATTATCTTCAATATAGAAAGAAGACAAATCTCTCTGTCCAATCTAATCTAATTACATCTGTGATTACAGCCTCATAAATTATTATGAGCTTCCTTTTAACATGTGAATGAATGTATTATCATATAACATTAATAGCTCAATATCATTCCACATTATCATCATTCCAGAAACTAGCTAAGAGATTAAGAATAGTAACTATGATTCATATATATAGGCTGCTTTGCAGATTTCCTGTGGGGACAGAGAGAGACAGCAAAAGGAGGAAAAAGCCTTAGGGCATTATGTAGAGCCTCTGAATAGAGTAAGCCAATTTCTCAAAAGTCTGAGGTGCCGTGGTAGAAAACCAATTAAACATCTCAGAGCAAGTTCTCATAGTTAATATTCTAAAATGCGTTGGCTGAGCCAGGCGGTTGTGCATTGGCTCTTAATCTGGGAGCAATGTATAGAAAAGAGCTTTCACACAGGTAGCTCGGCAAAGATACAATGATTTAAGTTACCTTTGCATGATTGTATGAAGTCTTATTCTCAGGGTGAAGTCAGGTGCAAATATATAGATTAAACTATCCATATAGAATATCAGTATCAAATCCTATACATTTTGAAATAGGAGTGTCAAGAGGAATCATAGCCTGCTGAATAACCTGTCCAGGTTCTGCAGGTGCTATAATGTGTTTAAGAGAAGAAAGGGTGGGAATTTACAGCACATATGGAAAGGGACATTAGGGCAAAGACAAAGGGAAAACCAGTTAACACAAAAGAGAAATATATAAAAGGTTCTTCTACAAAAAAGAAAAGACAAAAGTCATAAGAAAACTGTAACACTACCACTCTTTTACAAACTTTGCTCGTAAGAAGTCTAGGAATTCCCTTGATTTAAAAAAAAGCATACAGAAAATGCACAGATATGTGATATCTGATCTCTCAGCACATCTGAGGCAAACTGTGTTTACCAACTGCACTTTGGGAGTTAAATATCTGTGCAAAACAGGCTACAGAACTCAAACGTCTCTGCTTGCCCTCTTTGGGGACAGACTGTTCTCTCCACCCAACGAGGAGCTGAGATATTTAGCCAGGTACAGTGCCAGGGATGTTACTGCACTAGCCCGGTACTGCAGTCAGGACCACACTAGTTTGGATACATTACAGGCTAACTGCCTGGACAAGGTGTAAAACAGAAGTAATAAGACCTCTTAGCTGTGTGCTGCTAGGTTGGACAACTCTTGACTACATGAATTTTAAAATTTAGAGGCACCCTATGGAATTACATCAAAGCCTACATGTAACTCATACCATATGGTATTGTGCATCCATAGGTTTCCATTGCTACCAAATCTTCTAAAACACGGGGAGCAATTATGAGGGAGCTAAATTATCTGCCAAATATCACACAGCAAATTTTTGGCACAAAAAAGAATGAACCAAGCTCATCTAGATCCCTGTTGTGCATCTTACCTCATTTCCACATATCTACCTGTAGGTTAAATATAACATGTTTAACAGACAATTTTGACACCAAATTGACAAGATGACAAGGGGTTCTATTGAATTGCCTCTGAATTTTATTGGTAGGATTTCAGACCAAAAGACCTTAAAAGTTTGGCTCAGTCACAGCTATACCCCAAAACAACCTTACTGGTTATTGTCCCTTATTCTGCAGCACAATACAATACACATCAAATATTTATAGACATTGCTTTCATTACCAGCTGAAAGAAGCCAATACGAATACTGTTTTCTTTCTTCTCTGATGACCTTCAACAACAGAAAACATAAAATTATGAACTTGTATTTTAGTACTTATTTTGTTTTATATGCAAAGTATAAAGAACTGAGCTTAACTCACTTTTCACTTTTCTTCTCTATAAAAGGTTCTTCATATGCATAGAAATTTCTGGCAAAAAGGAAAGATTTTGCATTATTGCTTTTACTCGCTTGGTTACTTCTCTGAAATTACATTTTATTTGAGACATTTTGCCCGGGATTTTAAGAGACAAGGTGTTTCTTTCAGATTTCTTTGGAACCAGTGATTTGATGGTTCTTTTAAATTTTAGACAGGGACTAGAATGAAGGTTAGGTTAAAATTCTCTAAAGGTTTATACTTTGTTCCACAAGCAGCTTCTCAAAACACTGTTGCTATAATGTGGATTGTGGGTTGAGGTCAGGTAAAGAAAAACCTACTGCCCAAAATGTTGGTTAATCCTTTCTTTAAGACAGAGAAAGGTCCTGTTCCCATAGCAAGGAATCATCATCAGCTGTGTACATTCAGTGATGAATGAGTAGGGATATTCTATTTGTGGTGGGTTGTTTTGGTTTGGTTTTAATGAAGCAAATTAATTCAAGCTATATTTGTCATAAACTGTTTTCATAAACCAGATCCTAGAAAGCCTAAAGTAAGCTTTCCTTCAGGTATGTATAGATCATATGTGTGTTAATGTGAAAGTCCAATGGAACTTGGGTTTTAAGGGAGAAAGACGTGGTAGACTTTTAATACTGGGCTGGTGTTCTCTTAGGCAACCTGACAATGAGAAAAATTAAGAGATGCTCTAGTTTCTCTGTTCTAGGGGTAGCTCCCAGACTGGGTACACCGTGTCAGGAAGAGCTGGCTCAAATTACAGCATTAGGTTGTCCAGCCTGCTACAGTTGTCCAAAGGTCTAGGAAGGAGGAGGCTTTTAATCCCTATCAGATCTCTGATAATAGCTGAAGGTCAAATTCTCTAAATCACCCCAACTTTTAACTCTTCAGAAGTCTACATTTAAACCTTAATATCTGAGATAATTCCTTTTGTTTTAAAATCTCACAGTTAAGTTTTAAGAGAAATTAATCAATATTGATTAAAATTCCTGGAAAAGTCATTTCTCAGACTAAAAGCACTGAAGAAAGATAAATTTGAATAGCAAAAACATTTTCAGAAGGAAGATTGTATTGCTGGCATTTATGTTCATAAAGGTTTCTAGGACTGCTTTGGTGTACCTGTTTCAGTTGTATCAAATAGGGCAGTTCAACCACTAGAGCTTTATTTTTTAAAAAACCCAAAAATTCCATCAATTTGATTCAATGACATCAACTTCTTTGAATATTCCTAGAAATACTGATTGTTCCAATCATGTACATGACTTACTCTGATTTCTTGAAGCTGTTACCTGTTAGGGAAAATAAATGCACAGTCTAGTTAATGATTATTGTTAAAGTACATAATCTTCTGTAGACATGAAACATAGAAACATAAACTCTAGAACTACATGGGACCTGATCATTCCTGAGTTACAAACATTGTATTCCCACTAATACATACAGCCAGGCCATGGTTTACACTAAAAACATTATTCAGGACACTTGCCAAAAGTAATTTTCATTGCAAACTGTTTGCTAATATTCAACTAGTTGTCTTGGACACTGTCTCATTGAGGGTGCTACACTAATGCTCACTCCCTGAAAGGAGGAGTGGTAGCTCTTCACTCTTGCCTGCCAACAACTTAAGAGACTGCAAATCCTGTGGAAGAGGGGCAGTTGTGGTCTTGGAGGGTAGGATGAACTTGTCACACTGGTGTCCACTCTTGGGACATCATGTAAGGAAGCATACCTTAGAGAAATAGAATCATACTACAAGACATAATTAAGTTGTAGGACAATTCCTTAGTCCCCAGAAAAGGTCTGGATTTAGCCCCCTTTCGAAAGATGTTGTGAAAGACATAACAAGCATAGCTTGTATTGTCAGAGGCCCCAGAGAAGTATCATCAGAAGCTCTGATGTAGAAAATACTTGCTATGTATCACTTGAGATGGCAATGAATAAAGAGTTAGTTTTATACATACATCACAATTTGGATAACCTAAGGGCACTGAGTGTATGCACTTTGCTCAATTACGATGCATTTGCCAGTTCAACATTAAGTTCAGAACCATGGTTTACACTTCAAGCAGTGCCTTCCTTTCTTCACATCACTGAGCATGCACAGGGCTGTTTCACAGAGCAGACATAGAGGAAGGTTACATCACAATTCACAGAGGTACAAAGAAGTCATTGCAACCACAAATTTTGCCTCTTATCATTTTACTACCCAGGGGGAAAAAGGCTTTTCCATTGCCTCCAGGGTTTTGCATTTCTCAAGAACACAATGTTAGATAGAAACAGTCTGAGTTTGGGACTGAGGGAACAGCTGCTGACATCTCCTTTTTGGGGTTAATAAGATAACTTTATTTGGCTTTAGTTAACAATTACTCTAGTGGTTGTATTTTGCTCTCTGTTACTTGGGGATGGTAGAAAAAAATATTATTTCAGTAAGGGCACATGTATCCCAAGAATCCCAGACATTTTCCAGGAAAGTTCTGATTTGTAAAAGTATTATTATAAAGGATCATTTGGTGTTAGAAAACCTTTCTTTTGTGAAGAAAGAAGAAACATCTGGTTTTTTGAAGTTTGGCAGCAGGTAACAACAGTAGTGGTTTGAAACCATTTCTGGAAGATTCTTTAAGGTTTATCAGAAAAGTAAAGGTTTAGAGCAAGCTTCCTCTATAGGGTGGTAATGCAAAGTGTTTTGTAAGAAATGAAGGAAATGGCTAGTGGGAGGAAAATGGGAGAAACAAGAGCCCAGTGAAAAAGTTCTCTGAGTCATGAATTTAGAGAGCAAAACAAGCACTCTCCAAATGTGAAAAATCCCTAATCTGTGAATTTGGAGAGGGAAACAAGAGTATACCAATGCTATTCAAGAGTGCAAGGAATTGCAGGCCAGCTCCTGTGGGCCAGCAGCTTTTAAGCAGGAGAAGAATTTGGAATGACGTTAATTTGAAAGAAAAAAATATATGATTAACAGTTCACACTGTGAGAACTGAAAAAGTAGAAAAAGAAGACAGAATATGATTTTCATAGAAAAGAAAAGAATGTAGGGAAGATAAAAGAATTTATTAACACAGAAGGAAAAAAGCTATCATTATCTTTGAATGCCGTAAAAAAGTTTGAAAGAGGATTTAAGGCATTCAAGAAAGAAATTTTACAATTTGGGGAAAAAAAAAAAAGAAGAAAAAAGCAGAGACTCAATGAAAAGCTGAAAAACACTGGCAATAATTTGAGTGTTTACTGCTATTATGAGAACACACAAGGAAGAAGATCCATGAGAGTCAAATGATGAAAAATTGTACTCAAAAATTTCCCAAATAAATCTGTCTCTTAACTACACTTACAGGTGTGGTGTTCAAGGCTTGATCCAGAGCAGGCTAATCCTAACTAATTTGTACAAAAGTGGTTATTGAAACAAACCTCACTGGAGATGAGATCAATCAGCAGAATCCCAATGAGGTTTTAAAGCTTCATCTGCTTTGGGAAAGGTATTCTAGCAGTTCAACACCCTGCTCCTTAGATTAAGCAGAAAACAGAGTGTATTTCCAAGGAAACAGAGAAACCAGAGGCCAACTCACTTGATAGGCCAAACAAAACCCCCAACTGTCGAAAGAAGAATAGTCTTTTGCCAGTAGGTAGTCTTTTGCCAAAATCTCATAACAAGTAAAAGCAATAAGTGTGTAAAACAAACTAACAGACAAAAAACAACTCCTCAAACCAGCAAGATAAGTCTAAGCAACCTGGGAGTTCAAAGGAAGTGTCTGGAAGTTGAACAGTTTACTATCCCAGAAGTTGGACATATCCCCTTAATTTGTATTCCAATTTAGCTTCCATTATGGGCTACTGGTTTGCTTTCCTTTGTACTTTATGATCTGTATAAATATTTAACATCCTCTCTTTTTTTGCCTTTTCTCAGGTCTTACAAACAGAACTCAAAATATTTAGCAGTTTCTCTTCATGTTTCTCCTTGGCTCTTGTTGCATTTGGACTAACAAAATGGAAAAATGAACATTGAAAAGGAAAAATGGAAAAAAAGAGGACAAGCCCTGATAAGAAGAGGGAATACAGATCTTCACTTAGAATTAGCTCATAAGAATTCTGCCTAATATACGTATGACTGCAAATATTAGTGTTTGCTGGAAGAAACTATGGAAGACAGCACTTTTTACTTTTTTTCCTCAATAAAAGCCTTTTACTTGTACAGCAAAGTACTGAGTATAAAAACCTATGTAGATACCTTGAACTTGTTAGTTAACCTGTAAAGATAGTCCATGAGTAGGGATTGTTACATGTAGTTTTGTACAGAAAAGTTGTTTTGGGGGCAGCATACCCATGACAGCAGGTACCACATAACACTATTTATTCCACAGACTATTTGTTCTGTATTCTGTTGACTACTTGCTTCACTTAGGCCACCCACCACCTATTTTGCATGCTTCATAACATAAGGAGGTAACTGAAGAATAAACTTCTTACGTTTGCCATCCGAGTCAAAAGCATAGTTATCCTCTCCCAATCTCTTGATGCTACGCAGAACAACTGGGTCAGACATGATGACTATTTACTTCAATCAAAAGTCCTGAAAAGAGATGGGATGTGGGGATGGGGAGAGGAAGAGTATGAGCATACGTTTGTCTGTGAACATAAAACAATATTATGTTAAACTCCTGCTTTGCCCTCATGATCCCAGGACAATATCACTGATTACAGCACAAGTTATAACAGGACAGATGTCACTGGTTCAGTGAAACTAGAGTAGAAAAACACCTCAGAGAGTGCCCAACTCACCCCTGAGCACAAGGCCTCTGAAGCTTTGGTGCCTCCTGCCTCAAGTGGAGGCTGCTCTGCGGGGTTTGGCAGCTCCCAGCAAACAGCCCTGTCCCCAGGGATGGCTCTGCTGAAGTGAACTACTGCCTCTGTGAGGGTGGCATCTGTGAGGGCAGGTTAGAGGCTGAGACATGAACAGGACAGATCCTGCCTCAGTTACAAGGGAGCAGCAGGACCTGCCCTTGCCTTGTGCTGTCCCAACTGGCAACAGCCGGGAGGACCATGACAGGGGACAAGTGGGGCAGAAGGAGGGAGAACAGTGGGAGACCCAGGGCCACACCAACAGCTGCATCATCACCACCACCACCAGCTGCACTCCCACAGCTCTTGGCTACCAGAGCTGCTCCTCTGGACAGTTTTATTCCTAACTAGTCACACTGACATGCTGAGCAGATATCTTACATAAAAAGAAGTATGAAGACGAAGTTAACACCTTTTTGTTAAAGAAGTACTTTTGTGAGGCAAAATCTGCCAGGTAAGCCTGGCATCCAAGATGCACCCAGGAGAAAATGCTGCAGAAGTCATCCCCAAAATATGCCCTTTCATGACCGAAGTCATCTCCTCCACACCTTTGTTTAATGTAATGTATCCCAAGGCATAGTTACTACACCTTCTTCCAGTCTTTAAGTATCAACATTTGCATGATTATACTTCTGTATAAACCTCTTACAACCTCTTCTTTTAAGCATATTAAGCATTTAGATAGCATAGTTCAATTATTCTTATTTCATTTTAACAAATGCTTATCAAATTTTTAATTGATTTTTTTAAGACTGAATGCTGATACAGTTTTAAGTTACAGGAAAGGTGGAAAAAACCCAATGATTGATAGACTTGAGTGAGAATTCTAGCTGCCAAGATTTGATAGAGCTAAATTTTCTGAAATAATGTTACTTTTCCAATAAAATTGTGACTGTCCCACATTTCTGAAAGGAAACATTTTTCCTATTTTTTGTAAAGTTCAACACCTCAAATACTGTCCTGTTCCATAGGCATCATTCATTAGCTTATTAAGACAGATTAGTATAGCAGATTAGCATGCTGTATTAGATTATTAAAACAACCTTCTTTAGGGTCTGAATGTTTACTGGGGATCACTTAGAACATCTTGAAAAATACTGTTGTCGATGTCTGCATTTAAAATCGAGATAACAGAAGTCAGAGAAAATGGAAGGCAATAGATCATCCCATGTACCCATGTGTGTGCAAAACACAACCTAGTAGCAGAGAATACCTCAAAAACTGCACTCAAGTGAAATAGCATCTTACTCTAGCCAGTTACAGTATGGTTGCTTGATTTTTGAGAAACAAAAATCTTTGAGGAACTCAAAATCCAGATTTAAATAAGTAATACTTGAAAAATGCTAACAAAGGAACACATCCTGTAAAGGAAGTAATATTAGGACCTGATCCAAAGCCCTCTGAAATCTATTTCAAATCACCTCTTTATTGAGATCAGATCTATATTTAACATAAAGGGGAGTGAAGGGGGGAGAGAAAAAACCAATTAAAATTGGCCCTGAAAGCACTATCCTTCATGTTTCTTTAAAGTTAGGTTCCTCACATATAAGTGATACCATTTATGCAGAAACATATATTGCTTCAAAATAGAAGGCTGTTCTTTGAACAGTCCTGTAAGAAAAAAACAAAACAAAACAAAAAAAACCACAGAAAATAACACTAAGTGTGCACAGAAAAGCAGCATTTAGGCTAAATTGTCCCAAAGGAAAAAAATACAAGTACCTTTCAGTTCAGGAAGTGTCATCAGTTAACTCTGAAATATTAAACAGGATAAATTTGTTACTCACCCGTGGCTGTGAAAAATCATAGAATCATAGACAAATTGCAAGGACCCTGTTCAATTAGTCAGTGAAGCACCCAACCATTTTCCAGCATATTTTCATTATTTTAACCCATTTGTCAGAACTGAATCTTTCAATTGGGCATTGGCTATTTGCACCCGGGTCAATAACCATGCGGCCACAATGTTTTCAGTTCATTGACATCTAATGGAGTGTTTTAATTGGACTAACGCAATCTCACAACAAAGTCAGGGCATTTGGAAAACAGATATACATGAGGAGACCAGACAGTTCTCTGGAAAACAACTTACAGTGAATGTGCAGGAAGAATTATTACAGCATTATTTTATCAGCAACTTTATTCGCCAGAAAGTAATTGTGTACGCTCTTGTCCCTGCTGTACACAGCAACATTAGCTGAATAACATGATAATTGGTTCAGAGATCAAGCTAAATTCAGACTAAAAACTTGCTCAAAAGCTTTGTTTTCTAACTAAGCTTGCCCCTCTCCACATGGCTTCTAACTTTTTACAATTTTTCCTTTGAAATTAAGATTTTTACAGCCTGGAAGCTTCTGAGTAGTAATGAATTCTTGTTGGAGACAAGCCCTCCATAGATTTTTCAATAAGGGACACTGATAAGGACAGTGCTATGACCTCAGACAATATCACCACATTATCTTAGAGGGAAATGACAAAGAGAGTTTAGTTCCTCTCTGAAATCAGTTCTCACTACAGAGGACTCTGACTGATTGGACAAGATAGAAAGACAATGTCTTAATTATAGTGACTGTCAGCTCTCCTCAAGACTTCTGTGCTCTCAAACTTTCTATGATAAAGCCTCATGCCCAAAAGTGTGTCACAATTAAATGTAGCTAACCAGAAATCCAATTTTCCTTGTTTAGCATCATTACTGTGTTCACATTGGCAGCATAACTAAGTGCAAACCTGCTGTCTTCTCACACTATTTCAACAAAAAGAAGTCTCCTTCTATACCACTGTACACAGCACAGCTTTGAGAATAACACTATAGGAGATAACATCACAGTGATAATCATTTAGTCTACCCCAGCACAGAGCCAGAGAAAAACAAACAGTTACTTGCAGCGCAGGGAGTTACAGTTACCTTCATGGTAGTGGAAAGGCTGGAAGAAAAATTATAGGAGAAGCAGAACTCTGCTTTATTTCATTCCCCTCTGACAGCTTCTTCAGGAGCTGTGGCCAAAGACAATGCAATGCCTTTGATTTTCAAGGTACTTGAGCAGAGTTCACACTTGCACACAAAGCCACCCAGTATCTTCAGACAAGACTTGACTTGACAAAGATGATATCATTTTAGCTTTACACAAATTACTTCAATACTCTCACTTAAAGACTTTGCTCATTTAAGCATTCAGAAAGTGTGCATAGAGCCTGTTTCAAACTGCTGCAGAAGCAGATTAAGGCAGTGATGAATTGTAGCTGAGACCATAGGCTACCCCAACCCTTTTGAAGAGCTCTGCTCCCTTGTAAACCTCTGCTTTTCTCAAATCATCCTTACAAAAATGCTAGAGATTAATAAATTGTGACCTGACTTTATGACATCAGCCATAAAATTGAATCTATGCTGAAAAATCATCCATCTGTGCAGAGCAAAGGGTAAGATATAAAGCCCATAGAGTCACCTTCCCCTTTTTACAGCTGCTACTGGAAAAACCAGCCAAATCCACTCCATTTCCTCAAGTCCTCTTGCACTTTGTTTCCTTTGGATGTTCTGCGAAGGGAAAACTCAGTTTTTCTTGCTAGAGTAAGCCCTTCAGAGAATGAATAATTAACCACTGAACTAAACCAACAGAGAGTGGGGACTTCAGTAAATCAAGGAGACTGTGATTTATGCTGTTAAAAATGGGATTATGTCAATCCCATGAGATGCATATGTATATTATTTCCTTCAACACAGCATGACTTTAAAAAAAAAAATTTACTGTCCTACCCAAAGATCTTTAGCAAGTGTCCTTCTTTTTTACACTCAGGAGCAAGACTTCCTCTTTTGATGGCTGGGTATATAATTTTTACTGCAAGCAAAAATCTGTACATTGATAAGAAATCCATTTCCTTTTTTTTTTTCTCTCCAATCAAACTACATTTCTTAATACTGAAATGGGGAATAGCAGACACTTTCCTTACAGTGAAATCAGGAAACTACCTAGAGGCATAAATGGAATGTTTCTGTGAAGGTGAGTGTACCTTGTTATAAAAAGTAAAAAGTCTAAGTTGTTGGTTGCTGGGAGCAGACACCTCCAGGTGGGAGGCTAGCTCAAAGAAAGAAACAAAATTATTTCTTCTTTCACAGTCTAAATCATGATCAGAGACACTAAGTTATAGCATGTCCAGTTCTCGCTCACAAAGATATACTATACTGAAACTAGGAGGGAGGCAGTAGGGACTGACTTACCTCCAGTAACTCACCTTTTTCTATAGTTAGCCTCTCACCATCTGCTCTTGGAAATTACCAGAAGCAGGACATGCACGTACTTATCCCATTGATCCTATCCAAGTCTGGCAACCCGTAAGGATTTTTTCTCCATTCCAAATACTTGTGAAAACAAAAATAGCAGAGAAAGCAACATTTCTAAAAAAAAACCCAAACAAACAAAACAAAACAACACTATAAATTTTAAAACCAAACTAAAAGTGTTATATCAAAATTAGGTAACTCAACATGTTAAAATAAAAAATTCTTTCAAAAATACATCTTTCAGAGTGCCTGCCCCACGCTCCAGGCAACCAGCCTCACAGGTCATCTGACCTGCTCCTGTCAGAAGCTGGCATGTCCATGTGAGCCTGCCTCTCCCCTGTGCCTCAGCTTTCCCAATCACTCTTGAAGGCCACCAAACAAATGCCTTTGGGGCTTCTCACAGAATGCCTTACCACTCTCCCTCCCGGAAACTACAGAATAATATATTTTTTTCTTGATGAGCCCTTTGGTTTTTTGGTTTTTTTTCATTTTGGGTTTGTGGCCTCTTTAAAAAGTGTAGGTAGATCTTTACATGGCAAAGTTGGACCACTGCGGACAGACTGGACCTGTCAGTCTCCCTGGCAGGCTGGAAATAGAAAAAGACTGTGAAAAGCACTCCAACTGAAAACCTTGTAATTACAGCACTTTTATTAATTTGATATAAAGTCCCACCCACTGATTAGAGTTCACAGAGATCAGTTTAAGTCCCATGTTTGTAGACGTGTCTGTTGTCATGGCAAAATAGGCCTTTTCCTTCACTCCAGCTAAATTGGCTTTTGTTTTTGTTTATTGACCAGATTACAGATCAAGCCAAAACTCTGTTTTGTTTATATTGATTTATTAATATACATTATAGCTGATGTAGAGTGTGACGAAACACAGTTCTGCCTCCTTATCTAGAGGGACTATTCTCAAAGTGTCTCTGACCCTGGGCCCCTGGGTGGCTGCCATGGTCCTGCACAAGCTTTAGCAGAGGTGTAGCTCTCTGGCATGGCTAAAATCCCAGGACAGGTAGGTGTGGGCAGGCAGGAGTGGCAGGAAAACAGTGCCTCTGTGCCAAGGAGGGCAGGTCTCTACACAGCCTCCAGAAGAAACCCTGGCCCTGGGTCTGATGAGCAATAGGCAAGGACTACCCAGACTGCAAGTCAGCTGCAGGCAAACGAAGGCTTCAGCAAAGGGATATGGCAACTCCAAGCAGAGTAAGGGCTATTATAAAGAAAATGGTAACTTTAATAAGCTTTGCAAGAGCAGGAAAGCCAGCCTCTGTGCTGGGTCTGTTCTGCATGCATATATATGCCAAGAGAAAAATTTCCTTGACCTAAAGGAACTCTGAAATACTATAGAGGGAAGGCAGTTACCTAACCACTTCTTCGTACTTTCTTCACTACTGATGCTGCAGAGGAAGTTAAGCAATAAAAACTAGCATCTCTCAATTGCAACTTTTGCAACATGCTGGGTAACTTCAAGCCAGCACAAGAAGCGGTATTTCACTGGCACACGTATTTATGTAAAGTACCATGAGCAGCTATAGGGCTTGCAGTAAAAATGGAGATTTTGAACCTCCCATGTCAGAGCAGAACGCAGATGTACAAGCAGAAAATAAAAGCAGTGATCCCGTTCCTATTATTATGCTTAAAAACTCTGTCAACCGATTGCAATTTCCTTTTAAATTAAGCTTAGCTAGACAAGAATTTGACCATAGTAAGTGCAATTTCATTGCATCTTGCCCTGCAAGAGATGGATTGTCTGTAAGCAATCTCTAAAAAGTTCTGTACTCCCTTAAATATATTTAGAGTTACTTTTTTTACTTGATTGCATCAGGCATCTCCTGGTTTCCCAGCCAAGAATGCTCATGGAGAAGTATAATTGAACTTTTTCTCTAAGCGTAATTTCATCCATCATCAATAATTACTTATAAATTCACTGTTAAGTCAATTGGAATATAATCCCAGATATGCAGGCTCTTCCCAAACATATTTTGAAGTACTGATGTTTTCACACAGCCTGAGCTTCAGTTCAGCAGGTGAAGTGCTCCAACCTGCATCCTCCTTCCTGTGCTCAGGAACCACAAGCAAACTCCCACAGCCTAGTGGGGCAAATTTATGCTTCAGAGGCAAGGAGCCAGTACTTGCTCCCTTCTTTCCTGAGAGTTTGGCATTGACAACCAAAGGTTTTAGTAAAATAAAGCATTTTTCTGGGTAGCATTACTTCAGTATCCACAGTAATGGGAAAGGTTCTGGGTCCTGCCTGCTTTGCTTGACATTATGTTGCCTGTTGGTTTCAGTCTTACTCTTATATCACCAATTCTCATTTCTGCTCAAGAAAGGGAAAAAAAAGGCAGGAGAGTTTCCTCAAAATACCATGCCACGTTCACAGCTTATTTTACTTGACATTTGACAAGCATGTGTTTGTTACCTTTCATGGAAGAAGATCTCACTAGAGGGATGTTTTATACATCTAGTTAGTGGTAGATAAATATTTGGGAATGTGCTGAAAAAGTCAGGATTATCAATACATCATTGTCAGAACAGAAATCCAGTTCCTGGAATCTTTGTTGGGATTGTTTGCACTCACATGCTTATCCGGGTTATGGCACAAGTGCTCAGCATCTCCCATGCTGTGTTACCCAGCTCAGGAACAAATTAAATAAATTCCACTTAACAAGCGTGGTTTTGTTTTAAAATTTGAATACATATAATAAATGACTTCCAAGTTATCACTCATTCCATCAAAAGCAAAAATTACATATGCACGCTACTGAACAAATCTGAATGTAACTGGTTTGGAATAATGCTTGCAAACCATCTGAAAAATAGAAAAATCCCATCTGTCTAACCCAACAAGTTGTGCAAGACAAGACGGTGCTGCCATTCCTGGTGCTAACTGATTTCAGTAGGAGCAGTACTGCAGGAGAGCTTGCAAAGGCCCAAGATCCTACTGGGTGGATTCTACTAAATTTGAGTCTTTAGTCTATTATAATGTGCCACAGTACCATTTATACTTATTGCTAAATTCCAATCTCCATTTGACCTTCCATCTCTTCATAAGATTGCTTATAACTTGACAAATTCCTTTTATTTGAACCGTGCTTGCTTTCAGGCCAAAAGCAATTTTTTTCCTCTTGAAAAGTTGTGACTGGAGTCAGACCAGCAAAAGTATTCATTCACCTAACTCTAAGAGTTGATACAAGCTGGTTTACATTTTTTTTACTTTCCCCCCTCCCCCCAGTTTCTGAGGGGTCAGAAATGTTTTTCAAATTGATCCAAATTTTCCCCCTACCTTCACTTCATTGCTTACACATTCTCTATCACCTGATATAGTTGCTCTTTGCTGTACCTGGTCTTCCTCTACTGCCCCTTCTTCCACAAAAAGCGAACACCACCCCCTGCCCAAAATGCTGTAGCAGGGCAAAGACTATGATGATAGGTGATGGAAAGCATGGTAATAAAACCTGGACACTGAGAATAAAGCTGAATACTAGGGACATTCTCAAGCAATTCCTTCACATCACTGCCTTCTTGGTCCCACAATGATTTTCTGTGAAGTCTCTCCCAGCTCAATTAATCTAACACATTAGGTTAAAATTTGCTTCCTCACTTTCACCTCAGTTTGCCTGCAGGTCTCTGGGGACTTGTCAGTAATGCTGGGATTATGGGGCCATCAGTGCTTGCAGACTGGATGGATATTGAGCATTTAGAGAACCAGCTGAAGTTAATAAGACTCACAAATGTTACAATAAAAATTCAAAGGGAAGGATAGTAAATGTATCCAGTGTTCTAAGCCACCTAGTAGTGGAGGCTAATTTCCTTCAAAAGGATTTAATGACAGCTTAAGATATAACACTCACCATGAGAAAACACCGCTGTATTCCTTTCCTAAGGCTCATGTACTAACTAAAAACTGGTACATGCAGAATAACAGCTGATTCACAATCCTGGTACTTGGCATAAATTTGGAAAACATTACCCACTTCGGACTAATTCTTCTTCGGCTGCTTTGAAATGGTACAAAGCTTGTTGGTCACACCAGCTTTCCTCAAGTATTATTGGAGTGTAATTGGTACTCTTACAGACTCACAGCTAACCCATTTTAGTGTGCACAGAGGCCTTATTGCAGAGGAAGCTCTACTCAAGGGAACTGAGATGTCTTTACAACATGAGAAGTGCACCTAGAAATTTCTCACAGGCACCCATACAGAAAAGAATACATCCCATGACTTATTGCATGATAGTAACCTCTGTCTAAGCTCTCTTTTGTGAAGTGTTCTCTTAGTTATCACAATTGTTAAAAAGATCTAGAAAATACAGCAAACTAATTCTGGGGACTACCATGGTGGCTTCTTTTAGCACAGACAAGGAGCAATTTGTGTGCCTAAAAATACAGAGTACCATTTTAGATAGCAGGACACTTACACAGGACTGATAGATACCAGATGGGGCCAGAAGAAACCCTACCATCAGCCAGAGGTCTTTCCTAAAGATGGGATTTCCTAAGATACGTAAATTGGCTCTACATACTTGCATTTAGGCAGCCAGCCAGTCTTTCAGACAAGTCAGATAACTAATGATCTACTGCATTGAGAACTAGGATCTGAAATACACTGTCAGCAGTGTACATGCACATTCTCAATCTGGGAAGCAGGTTAGATAGCTCACCCCTCATTCATCTATAGATAACAAGCTGAAAGTTCACAACCATGAATAAACCATGAATAAACCTGCTGAGTGCCATATAAAGACAGAAATAAAAGTGTTAGCACAGCAAAAAATCCAACAGTATAAATAATAATAATAATAATTAAGCAATTAAATCATTGGGCTGCCTTTTCAGGAGAGGTATGAAAGCTTTTGGTGCAAAGGTTTGTTGCATTCAACCCAGACTGTTCAAAACAGCATTATGTAATCCAGCAAAGATTATGAAGGAGAAAGAAGCTATTTGGAGCAAGGTTCTCCCTGATATTAAAATGCAATATGGAAAGGAGCAATATGGAAAGGAGTATTTTCAAAAAGGTGAGGCAATTTCCAGACATTTTTGTCAAAAGAAGCAATACATTTCTCACTGAGAAAGCATTGCAAAGTAGCATGATATCTCCTCATCATTCTGACGTTTTGGAAATACTGAGATATGAAAAGCTAATCTTAAATGCACCTGCCCTACAATACGCCTATCCATACATATTTGGTCTCAGAAGATTTATTCAAATCTCAGTCAAAGATTATTATTCATGTTGGCATGTAGTTTTTGAGTGAACTCCCAAACAGAAAAACTTCTATCTGCTGATGTAATCAATGTGCTCAATGTGTTTTTTCTGTCATTATTGTTTGTTTATTTATTTAGAAATCAAATAGAAATCAAGTCCCTTTCTTCTGCTAGCTTCAGTGATGAAGCAGCCACTCAGGACCTGTCTAACAGACTCTTGCGAAGCCTGTTGGAACAGGGGCTGTTTGTCTTTTGATCCTTGGACTTTCTTGTTTCACACAGAGGCTTTCTAGAAGCTAAAACCTTTTATCTTTTCTCCAACAAGATTATTCAATCAAAAGGATTGATTAGGGAAACAAAGAAACTGTGAAATGACACCACCTACACTCTGATCCTTATCTATAGAAATTAAAGTTTGGCTGGTTTAATTCAGTCCCTGTCAGACCACAAGTACACCATCAGCTGCTGTGAGACACTATCACTGCAAATGTTAACATTTGTAAGAAAATACAGACAGGATTTGAGACAGGGCACACTAGCTGTAAATATATTATTTAAATTAAAAATGCAGGAAAAAGTATCAGTTGCCTAATGTATTACTTCTTGCTGTATGGAGGATCAGATTCTGCTGACATTTACTCTCCTGGGACCAGATGCCTCATCTTCTCAAATGCCAGCAAGAGAAGCCAGTGACTTCTGGAAAGAAGCAAACCATGGTGTGCTCTGCTATGAGTAGCAAAATCCGACCTGCTCACAAGGCTGTGTGAGGCAGGTGAAAACACACTTAGACATATGTTTTTAAGGACTAGAAGGGACTTCTCATGGGGGAAGACCCACAATGTCCACAAGGTCAGAACGTCCTGGGGGATTGCATCCACAGAACCTGAATTTGGTTTGCTTGTTGGACTCAGCACAATGTGTGCTTCAACACCTTCACCTGTCCAGCAGGAATAACTCTAGCTTCTTGCTTTTCCCTGGAGAACCAGATTTCCTTTCCCAATGTTATGGTTCAAGTATGGCTGTTTTTCCTTTCCAGGAGTAAGTGATTTCATTACAAAATACCCTTAAGGAATCAATAGGAAATCAGACAGTCAAGGTCTGCTTTCTGCAGAGGAAAGCCTGTCTCATGCCAAGCTAACAGAAAACTATGCATACAGCTCACAGTTTGCTTATGCGATTTCTTTTCCAGTAAGCTCCCTGACATGCCGTGTTCTGAGAGAGTTGGAGGATCCTCTGTGAAGAAGGCAACTTATTGGGAAAATTCCCCATTTAATGTTTTCTGAGATGCTAAGCAGGTTCTATTCAGCTTTCTGAAACTACTTTCTGCAGTTCAAAAGCAGTTTGAGAAAAAAAAACCACAGTGGTAGAGAAACTCCTTTTATGTTTTTCTCTCCTACATTTGCATGGCAAAGGATTGCTACCTGCAACAGCAGGACTCCTGACCTGACACAGACTGAGCAATGTTTCCCTGCAACAAGTTTGCATGCTGGTGGAGTGCTGTTCTGTGGTCATTTCAACCACACTGTAGAGGCTACCATTAGAATCAGGCCAGACAGGGCTATGCAGGCACTTCTGCCAGGCTTGTCCTGGAGAGGAAATCTTAGCCAGCCACCTGTTGAAACCCCACGTCTCCAGCAAGATGCACGCACCTCCTGACTGCCCCAAGAGTGCTGAAAGTACAGTAACGAGCAATACCACAGCTTGTGGCACTCAAGAGTGGCAAAAGAAGCAAGAATTTATGGGCCCAAGCCAAAGAGAGCAGGGAGAGAAACTGGGGGGGAAGAGCTGCCCACTATGGAGAGGATGAACAAACAACTCTGCAGCTCTTATCAGGGACCAGCCAGACCAGGTGTCACCAGCCAGTCTGGGACAGGCTGCTATTGCCATCATCCACTCAACTGTGTGGGCAAGATCATTTCCGGCTCCATCCTACCACTCTACTTGGTTTCCCCAGTTTTAATTTCCTACTCATACAGTTAGTTTCATATCAATTTTCACAAAAAAGCTTATTCATTCATTTTGCTGTTGAGAACGATCTTTGCCCAAGCCTCCTTGCTTACTGCAGCACCTGGCACTGCACAGCACTGTGAGTGAAGAGATATGAAGAATGAGTAAAAGAAATTCTGTTGCCATGTTTATGCAGTAGTACTCAAAGCTGGATCAGAAGTGCCCATCAGACTCTGGGCCAAAGACCAAGCAAACAAGCCACCCAGCAATCCTATGTAAGCATCTGTGCCCATTCAAACTGTAGAGATTCCATTTGTCCAGTTTGTAGTATTTGAGCTTTTATCTGAGAAATGTTTAAATTGTTTTGTTACTAATATCAAAAAACTGCCCTGGACTAGCTAAAATAATTTCACCCCTGAAAGTTTTCCTACATCAAGAGGTATCCTAAAAAATTAAGTCACATCAACAATAACTCGCTCACATGCAAGAGAAAAGAGGGAGGTCTGAAGCAAGCTCTATTAAATCAACCGAAAGACTCCTGCTGGTTTCAAGACAAAGCACAGATCCGTCCTTTCAGCTCAGCATATTAGTTCTCCTTAATGAGTCTTGACAGCCCCTCAGGCTCTTTAAATCACTATATATAGCCAGCAATGCTTATACAACATAGGTAGGTGAGGCAGGCATAGAGCATAGCCAGAAGATTAATACCAAGTACATGCCTAAAATAGACAGATCACAGCACAAATCATTAGCAACAGCAGGGAGAGGGGCCCTGCTGATGTGCGTCAATAAGGGAAGTACCACCAGACACAGAATTTACAATGAGATTTTTTTTTTTAAAACCAAAATGCCGGTCGTGGCAGACAAGTTCATGAGCAAATTGGGCTGTTTCTATGTTCTGACACTGGAAGTAAATGGTGAAGGCAACTCATGAGCACCTGGAGGTATAGACTGAGCTTGCAGATGTCTCCCCAGAATGTGAGTAGAACTTGTGTCTACTGTTGTAGTGAGCAGTACCTATTATATGCATTTGCAGGATATCTAAGAGAGCTAAGCATTTGTTTTCTAGTGCACAGACAAGAGAACATGCAGTCCTTTCCCTTCTAGAGTAATTTTAACAATTATTGCTTATCTTAGCAGACCTACAGGGTCTGAATAAAATGCTAACTCAGAAATGCTCTTCCCAACATGTGCAATCTTTCCCGACTTCAATTTTTAATTACTGGGTCAGTGACCTAAGACTTCAAATGGTTTTGTTTCCCTGGGGCTTTTACAATGCTGTGGTAAAAGTATGAAGTGCAAGACATACAAAGAAGATACAATCATGCTGAAAACGCACTGTACCAGACTACCTTCATCTCCCTACAAAATGCTGTGTAGGAGAGTTTGGAGGTGTGTTTCTTTTCAGATGACATATTAATAAAGACCTTAAGTTATCTGTTGACCACCAAACCAAATTATCACATTGATATATTTACACAGCATACAAAGAAGCACTCCTTTTCCATGAAACAAAAGTGCAAAGCTCTGCACATGCAGGAACAGCTCACCTAAGAGTGAGAGATCTGATGTTCTGTGCCTGCCTATTTGTTCAATTAATTAACTGAAAACTAGGGGGCTTGTAGCTACGGCAGGGTGACTCTGGAGAGATGTTGGATGATCTTTCAGTGTGCTGCCTGATACATCCAAACTTCCACTAAGTGCTACATGAGTGCTCATTCTGAAGAACCACAGGGCCTAAATTTCCCATTGGCAGTTCTTTCTCAGCATGCCTGGCAGGTCACTCTACCCATTGCAGAGCACTGACTTCTGGGGTTTTGCACTGCCTGCACAGTGGTGGGTGAAGGAATCCAAAGCACACCCAGACTTCACCCCAGCCTGAAATTCTTTGGCATAAGCAAACGTGCTGTGGGAGTAAATCAGTAATATCCTCCTTCAATATGGGGTCTATGTGCTTCAGTTTCCTTTAGTGCAGAGAAGCAGAGGGATGCAATCATCTAAGGATCTTAGCGGGCTCTCAATGCAGTCATGCTGCTTTTCTCTAAAATCAATTGCTTTTATAATGGCACTTGTCTAGGCACAAGAAGCCAAGCTCTATCACACGAGTTCTCAATTTGCCAGGCAAATATAAAAGTTTTGATGGAAAGTAGAACTTGCCTTTAGCTATTTACTGGCTACATTATTAATCCAAATTCAATATTTAGGAAGATACATCAATACTTTTGAAATATTATGCTGACATTTTCTCTGGAAACACACTGTTTGCCACTCCCTGCAGCTATTTCAAAATCAATATGGTCATTGAAGCCAGGTGGCTTTTTTTGGCTTTTGTAGAACTTCACAATTATCAAATGAGATATTTTGGATAACACTGTACATTCACAGAATCAGAGGATTTTCTTGAAAGAAAACTTTAACTGCGACTGTTTCTCTTGATCCTGACCCCAGGCTCCTTCCAGCAGTAATGACATCAGCTAGCAGAATACACAGTGGCAGAAAGCTCCAGCAGAGCAAAACCTACTGTGATGCTCAGGTCACTGTGTTACCAGAGAAGGAGTACTAGTACATGGGAAGAACAAGGCAGTTAGGAATAACAGACTTAGTAACACTGGCCCAGCACTGACAGGGAAAAGAAGAGCAGCAGAGGCTCCACAGACAGTGCTGCCCTTTCAGCTGTCTCCCCTAGAGCCTTTTGTCTTACAGAGCTTCTGTGCCAATTATTGCTACAGAAACACAGTGGCTTACACTAACCAGAGCAACCCCAGGTGTTTTTCTTACAGAAGCCAGGTTGTAAAAACTAAAATACAAATAGGAAACTAGTAATCAATTATCAAGAATTTAGATGCAAGAACTGTATTCTACATTTATCAAAACATCTTGTAATAAGAAAAAAGTATCCTCCCCAACAGAGTCAGGAAACCTTGAGTTTCCTCAGGGCTTTTTTTTTTTTTAATGTTTTTGAGGTTAACAACTCCATACATTTCCACATTTCTTTATACAAACACACTTCCTATATAGTATGTTCTGCTGTGCTGTGTATCACTGCTTAACAGGCAACAAGTGACAGAAGACTCAGGCACTGCCCCAAAGTCCACCTTGTCTAAGGGGCAGAGAGCAAATCACTCACTGTCACACAACACGAGTCACATAAGAAATTAGTCATCAGATCCACCACTGCAGCTTACACTTCTCTTGTGTTGTTCTTGGGGTCACTCTGCTTCCATGTTACAGATTAGAAAACCAGCCTGGGTAGCATCATACAAGTGGTCAAAGAGAATCATCCTTTTTCCCAGGGGAATTTCTTTCTCCGGTGTCAGCACAAATAATGACCAATGTCCACAAAAAAGAACTTTCAGAACTGATGAGGTTTCAGTCCATTCCTTTCAGTCTGAAATGTCCTTAAAGGACAGGGCTGACTAGAAAGTTTGGTCAGCAAACCTGGAAAACAGTGAAAATCTACTGAAAAGTAAGATAGGAAACGTTTTGTCAAGGCACATATTATTCATGGATCCCAATCGCTTTGTGCCAAAGCTCCTATTCCTGCTCTCCCCTAACATACAGTGGTCTGGAAGGGCTGCAACTAGAAACAAAGCCCCTTACAGGAGTTGTGTCTCAGGAAGTTGGAGGGTTGGCTGAACACATTTGCTTCATTGCACTTCTACATCATTAACTTATTTGCTTGTAGCTCTCACTTTCAGACTCACTGCACATAGCAATTTTGGCTTCCATACTTTCTCTTATCATTTACTGGCTCATCAGAGACAGACACAGACTGAGAAACCTGAATGGAAAGCATGTCTTCATAACAGACTGTGACACTGGACTTGGAAACTCACTGGCTAAATGGCTTGACAGAAAGGGATTTTGCGTCATTGCTGGATGTACCACAGAAAAAGGAAGCCAAGAGTTACGGTCCTGCTCTTCACTCTCACTGATGACAGTGAATCTGAACTTAGCAGACTCCAACAGTATTGCCAGGGCTGTGGAGTTCGTGACTGAACAGACAGCTGGCAAGGGTAAGTGACAAGGCAACTTCTCAGAAAGATGATTCAATTTAACCAAATCTGGTCTAGCTAAAAGTTCCGTTGCCTCTCCGCTCACTGCAGAGGCATTTTTAATGTTACTGATGAAACACTCACTCTTCAGTTCTGTCATTCCTCAGTTCAAAGATATTCTCTCCCGCAATGCTACCCATTGCTTTCACCAACAGGTGAAAGGTGCCTAAAACTCTGCTTGCTCAGTTTGTTAAAAACCAGATCATTCCCAGGTGTGTTTTTTAAACTCTTTTTGGTGTAGTTGAAGAATGTCAGTGGAAGAAAGGTACTAACTGTTACCAGAAAATTTTCTTGACAAATTCAGCCCACTCAATTAAAAATGGTTAATTCAGGGCCTCTGCAGCCCTCCTCTAGTAAAGAGAAGAGTGTATTTTTGCATGCCTAAATAAGTCTGACATTTGCATTGTACACAACAATTGCACTGACTGCAACAGTTAAACACTTGCAATTTCAGCCAGTTTTCTTGGAGTTGTTACATAGGTAACTCTCACTGCCACTATCAGAAACCTTTGAGCAGTCCTGTAAAAGAGGAAGAGCTTACCCTTGGATACCTATGAGACTTCAGTGATGGGTTTGGCAAAGGGTGCTAAAAAGATCTGTATGGTAAATATATTTCAACTGTGGCAACACACATTTATCAGCACTGATAGCTCAGACCAAAGGCTACCAAAGGGCACCACAGCACTGTAACTACCAGTTGTAACACACAGTTATACCAAATATTCAACAGGCTTATTAATCAATTCAGTACTAAAAGAGCAAGCATGTATCTTCTACCAGTAGGACTTTCTCCTCAAAGCTTGTAAAAGGCTTTTAGTCTCATCATGAGTATTCCAGACCATTCTTGAATGCAGAGCTTGAGAGCAAGTTTAACAAAATTATTATCCCTTACCTCCTCCAGCAGGTTCTTGCTCCCAGCTTGTAGAAAGCCACACGTTCTCAGCCAGGATAACCACCACTAATGCTTTCACCTCAGTGCGTAAGACTCTTTATGGAGGCTGGGTGCTGGACTTTCAGCCTCTCCCCTCAGGCACAGGCTGTCCTCAGCAAATTATTGGAAACGTCACTATTTATCTGAAGTTCCTCAAGTAATTTATAAAGGTAGTAAACCTGTATTACCAATACACAGGGCTAAGCTAGTATCTTTAGAAGCATTCTACACATAATTCTATACATTTGGTTCAGACCTTTAGACCCCAAACCAGAAAAATCAGTCTCTCCACTTCTATGCAGACTATTTGATTTTCACGAGAATACAAGTGCATATTAGGAGCCTACATACTTGAGCAGATCTGGATAATAAAGCCTAGCATGGTGGCCCACATCTCCAAACAAAACAGTTTTCCATTAATACTTTACCCATGCTCTTCAGCAAATTTTACCAGGTGTACAAAGTAGATCATCCAAGCAAATCCCAGATAACTATATTCATCTCACTGAAGTTTTCGCAGACTGTGTCCTTGGTTCCCAATGCACTCATGATACTCCAGGGTAAGATATTGCCATATACTGAAATAAATGGTTTTGCAATCCTCCTAGGGCTTTTTGGGTTGGTGAGCAATGCTGAAGGAACAGTACCTGCAGGACCCACCGACTGGCTGAGAATTGAAGACTTCCATTCAGTCCTGGATGTTAGCCTGCTGGGATTGATTGAAATCACACTCAAGCTTCTGCCACTTCTGAAAAAAGCTGAGGGAAGAGTCATCAATCTAATTAATAGCAAAGGCCTTATGGCTTTTGTAGGGGGTGGCTACAGTCTGTCCAAATGGGGCATGGAAGCTTTCTCTGACACCTTACGGTGAGTAGCCAGAAACACATGCGTGAATCCAAGAACAGATTCCAGACGTGCTGAGGAAAGGTGACTGTATGTTTGCCCATCTTGATTCCTCTCTGGAAATCTTGCCTAAAGGGGAAAAGGAAAATAAGAGGACTGGTCACTTTTTTAGGATTTCAGTCTCCAGTACTATGGATGGACCCAGCAAGGAACGGCACTTTGAAAATATTCATATGCTAGACAAGTTGTTAGTGTGCAGACTTCAGGCATGTGAATCCACTGCATACATGGAAGTAAATCAAAAACATAGCCTGGTCAGACATCCAGTTTCTTGGGCAAGTTGTACTTGCCCGTATATTTTGCTCTAATTCTCCACAACAATCTGCGCTGGGTGATTCCAGACAGCAACCACATCACCAAAGGTATTTGTAACTTCAGAAAATTAAGCTGAGCACCCTTTGCTGAAACCAGTTGTACTGTACTGCTTCTAGAAAGCCAAGGGCCAGCCCAGAGAGTCAAGTCTTCACAAGTCAGAACAACTAGGAAAGCTGGTTTCAAACAATTATGAGTACTTACTTAAAGAAAGCGTATACCCCAAAGAAATATAAACTAATGACTAATATACATGTGGTCCATTCCTTTGCACACTGTAGAACGTAGCTGCCTGGGTCTCTTGAGATGTCCAGCAAGACAAAGATGCCATTTTCACCCCAAAGGAGTTGCACTGCAACTGGAAATTACATAGAGGGAACCACACTACAAGGAAACACACTAACCTTTACTGCATTAACATTTAATCATTTAACCATAGCCATTTAACCATAGGATAGAGAAAAAAGTTCTAATCCAATTGAAAAATTCTTTTCACTTTTACTTTTTCTCAGACACTTTAATAATCTGCTCTTGCTGTGAACTAAAATGATGCAACAGCATATGAAATAGTCAAAAGTTTTAGTATGATAATACATGACTAAGATGCACCCAGCTGATGCATCCTTTGCATGAGTCCAACATAAAACACACAGAGAGCTGTGAATCTACTTTACACTGCTTTTTTTTCCTCAGTTGTCTGCTCTGCTTTTGCACGACATGTACACTACTATGAAGCCAATTTGAACATCTCAAAATAATTCTGATATACGAAGATAAGAATCAAAGTCTCAAATATTCATGTGACAGATTTTTAACTTACTTATGATTCATAGTTATGCCATTATTGGGTGGTCAGGGAGGTTATTGGTTTTTTTTTTCTTCTAGGATAGAGATGCAGCATTTTGGAGTGAAAGTAAGCATTGTTGAGCATGGTTTCTTTAAGGCAGAAGTAGTTGATTCAGATATCATTGAGAAAAACCTCTTCCAACTTTGGAACAGACTGACTCCTGAGATCAGGGACTCCTACGGAGAAAAATACTTTGCTGAATGTAAGTAGAAAAAGGACTGTATGAAAGCTCATGGGGGATATTATCAGCACATATAAATACCTGAATTGAGGCTGTAAAGACAACAGAGCCAAGCCATTTTTAGTGTTGTCCAGGGACAGGACTCAAGGCAATGGGCACACACTGAAACACAGGATGTTCCTGCTGAACATTTCAGTGTGAGGGTGACTGAGGACTGGCACAGGTTGCCCAGCGCAGTTGTGGAGCCCCCATCTTTGGAGATATTCAAAAGCCATCTGGACATGTCCTGGGCAACCTGGTCTAGGTGACCCAGGTTAAGTAGCGGGGCTTGGTGGCAGAGGTCCTACTCAACCTCAACCTATCTGTGATTCTGTGAACATCTACTGGACATCGTTTATGCTCATTAAGGACCCATCACTGACTGTTCTTAACTATGTGTCTGTTAGATGAGGCCTGAGCTATTTGTTCACACATGAGATTGGTGAGATAGGAGGTCATGCTACCTTTCTTAGTCCCTCAGTATTTAGAGGTAGGATGCCCAGAGGGAATGAGCTGCTATGACCATCTGCTACGTTTATGGCTTAGTGATACCTGAAAACTTAGTGCAGTGTGACACAACACATACTGTACAGAACATCTGGCTCACAATATGGGCCACGGAGGTTTTTGCTTATCGGGCTTCTGGGTGTGTTGCAGTCTTTATGGACTCTGGTTTGCTGTAGCTATACTGCTCTCAGCACTTGAGAGAGTAGTTTAAAGCAAGCCTGAAGCTATAGCCAAACCTTGCGATATAAAGAACACTCTTGCGGAGATGTTGCATATAAATGCTTTAAGGTTTATTTTTTTGTTTACAGATATAAAAGCCCAAAGATCATCAGTGAAAAGACTGTGTGATTATGATATTTCTAATATCATAAAATGCATGGAACATGCCCTGATAGCAAAGTACCCTAGGACACGATACAGAGCTGGATGGGATGCAAAGTTCTTCTGGCTGTTTCTCTCCTATGCCCCAAGCTGTTTGTCTGACATGCTGTTGCGTATTACATTTCCAGCTCCAGCAGAGAGTGGGAGGTCAGTTCGTGGGATTCTAATTAATGTCTAGTATTAAAACAGTATCAGCTCTGCAGAAACAAATATTTATCCTATCAAAACTAGATGTCCTCTTCTTTACCAGTTACTAAACTGTTTAAATTCTTTTCAGAAGACACTTTCTCCATCCCTCACCCCACCTTACCTGAAATTCTGAGTTCTCATGTAGGCTTGTAAATCCAGCATGTTTTTGAAGGCTGCTGCTCAGAAATGATACCTCAATAGGATCTGCATTCATAAAATATTCAGCTAAAAAGCTAGTTAGACATGAATTTAAATAATAACAAATTCCAGCTATTGCAGCATATTCCAGAAATTACAATTATAGTATCTGACCACCTGATTATTCAATTCTGCAGAAAAAAACCTCAAGCAATTTTACAGATATGCAATACTAGGGAAATTCAAAACTCCACTGTACTATGCAAACAGAGTATTGAAATGCATATTTCAACTTTCTTCCTAATATTAGTATAGTTTATGGGGAAAATACTAAAAACAATATGCATTCACATTTCTTTCATCCTCAGTGTGTTTTGCAAGTTAAAAGGATTATTATTTCACTTATCAGATGAAGTAGGTCATTAGTGTACGCTATAGCAAATTCTTTCAGTTGTACAGAGTGTGTTCAGAATGGCAAAATATTAGTTGATGTTACCATGCCTTTTGTACACTATTTCTATCTCTTAAGCTGTTGGCCAGAGGCTCACAAACTGGTGTTCCTAGAGATATTAAAATTCAAGGGGTAAAGGTTTTATTTGCTAAAGTGCTGTGCTGGTGATTAATCATTAATGTGCAATTCAATTAAGCTTAAAAAAATACCATGTGCAGGTCAGAACTCCAAACTAGGGAAAAGAAGTTTCATCACTGTGTGGGAGAGGGCATGTGTGTGTGTAACGTGCAACGTGCAAAAAAAGGACAGAATGTAAAAAGCATTAGTAACCTTTAAGTATTTCATTGAAGTTCTATTCTCTAGCAAATGGCTTCAAGAATAAATTTATTTTACTTCATTTCACAACAAATACCTGCAGAGAGAGAAATCTTTCTATCTGGCTTGACAGCTCTAAAGAGAACATATATGAAAAACTTAATAGTATAATTTCTCAGCCCTTTCTCAGCATATTACAGACAGTTGCTGAGATCTCAAAAAATCAGCTTTCTTTGAAACAGAAAGAGTCCAAAATTTAAGAATTCAAGCAGGGACTGTCCAGATAAGGAAAAAAGAATACAAGTGAAAAATGAAGTTAGGAGTATAATCTAAAACTTCTGTTGTACAAAGTACCAAAACCTAAATTTTACATAATCAGAAGGGTATGCCATGCTACTGAGAGGAGGAGTCCCAGCTGAAGCTTAGGAATCCTTCACCATCAGATACGCTAAGCAACCAAACCTACATACTACCTATCTATAGAGTAACCCAGGGACTGTTTTCTTCCATATCTGAAAAGTTAAAATTATTACAGGGGGAAAAATATGCATTTCTGATACATGGCTGACATATTAGCAGTTTTATCCAACACTGGTTCCAAACCTTTGAGTTGACAAAGACTATTCCCAAAACTGACACTACTTTTTCTCGTGGTATGCAACTGCAGGCAAGTCTTTTGGAAGTGTCAGCCCTGCCTTCTCCCTTTAAAAAACCTTGGAAACCCCTCCTTAGAAACAGCACCCTGCATCTCAAAGAAATCCTTACAGATGTGTCTGCTGTGTCGCAGACCCTAAGGAATTTTCTACATTAATGCACTCAGAAAAAAATGCTTTTAAAAAACAGAAAATAAGCTTAAAGAAAAAAAAAATCAAACCATCAAATTCTGACATCAGATATGAAAGTTAATTGAAATAAGGTTTTAACCATTTATGTCCATGCTACCTTGATCGTCAGTCTCTCAATAGCAAGAGTTTCCTGATCCAAGGGCCAGTTTATTGAATGTATGTAATGGGGCAGTTTTCACACTTACAGAGATACAATGTCAGTATCAAGACAACATCTTACATGAAGAACTTTAGACAGTTGTGTGAAGCAGCAAGCACTATTATTTGACTTTATCTAAAGCACTGCCGTTTTCATCTCAGAGTGCACTGAAGTCTCCACAACTGAAAAAAGTACATAGTCTTGACACAAATTATGGAATAGGAATGTGATAAAATAATATGTTTATTAGACTTATTCAGCAGCATCATTTTCCAGTAGTCTTTTCTAATCAAAGTCTGTTACAAAGTAATTACAAGCATTCTAATCAGAAATAGTATATATTTTGAGAATTCAGGCATAAAACAATCAAATAGAAAAAGTCTCAATGATTATAACTTCAGGAATCTTTTATATGAGTAGCTAAGCCAGGAATGCTGAAGAACATGTTCCTGTAATCAAAGTTTTCTCAAATGGTTCATGCTGTGGAATCTTGGCTAATTAATAGAAGAGCTAAAAACATCAAAAGTATATTCTGATGGAAGGTTACAGGAACAACCAGAAAACTACAAAGACTGCATTAGTAGAAATTGTTTCCCTTTCTATTAATATCCACCTCAGGAAATAAATAGTCAATAAAATTAAAGTT
Organism: Edolisoma coerulescens; assembly: GCA_013397115.1. Lineage (NCBI taxonomy): Eukaryota > Metazoa > Chordata > Aves > Passeriformes > Campephagidae > Edolisoma > Edolisoma coerulescens. Next base: position 1,035,781 of record VWZW01006491.1, on the reverse strand, counting down.
TCACATTAAAAAAAAACCTGAAGAATTTCTGAAATGAACCAATATCTTTCATATTTTGATGTTTGGAAATAAGTTCTTATAGAAACATAGCTACTTCATAGTACAAATTATTTCCAGAGACTCCAGCCAAGAACAGAGGTATTCCATTGATGAGCAAGAGGAAAAGCTCATTAAGTTATGGCACTAAAATCTAAGTATATCCAGTCTTTATAGGAACACTATTAATGGAATTGTGTTAATTGGAACCTAGAGGAAAAGTATGTATTTTATAGATTGAGAGGAAATTATCTCAGGCAGTTAAAATATTGTAAGAACAACATTTTGTACAGGTAACTATTCAGCATAGTAATGCTGCACTGACTCTTTCATCTGTTGTTTAACACAAGATAAAGTGATACCCATTTTTATATACAGTAGTATATAAAATAGGTGGCAAATATGCCCAGAGCACCAGCAGAAGTTTTAAAAGGTGCTGTAATAAAAGATACACTCTAAAGACGCTGTAAATCAGTAATGTTCCTATATTTGCCTTGTTTGGTTCTTTTTTTTAGTTTTAAGCATTTATATAATTAATTTAGCCCTAAATATATGACCAATTCCATACAAATTTCTACTACCAGCATCACTGAACAAGATAATCTTAGAGAAATTTACAAATGTACAATATATTTATAACATTACTTTCAGACAGCTTCAGTGCAAAGATATACATATAGTACATCACAATAATTGTTCATAAAAATAGAAATTGGCATTTGTCAAAAAACAAGGCATAGTTTCAATGTACATCTCCAGCCACAGGCCAAGAGATGTATATATTTTTATAAAGCATTTGAATGTGAACCTTACTCTTTTGTTTATAAAAAATAAATGTGCAAATGGATGTGTCTAATTTTCCCTAAATGTGTTACCGAGTTATACCACAGAGTCCTCTTTAACAAGATTGGCAGTGTCTTTAAATGTATCCTCTGTTGCCGTGTAAGCTAGTGGTTGGTCTCTCTTCAGAATAATCTTGGGAGGCAGTGAAGGAGAACGGGTAGGGACATTTTCTGTGTCCTGTTGCTGCTCCTTTTCCATCTGAAACAATAATCATAAAATCAAACCTTACATTCTAATGCACCATACATACAACATTAACTTTCAGAAATGTTAAATAAATATTCCTAAAGTCAAACGTCATGGTGTAAATTATTTCTGCAAATCACCACCTGTAACAAAATTAAATACTTAATTTCACCTCAGATTGTGCAGCTGAGTAAAAACAATACCAGAAACTTACTCCATACACTGGAACTTCTACTTTAATACTTAATGCCAGGAGGAGCTGCGCCACCTGAGCTGAGTCGGCTCAACACCTCATTGTGCATGACATTTGGTAACCTCTCACAACCACTTCAGTCCTGCCCTAACCTGGACTGGAATTTCTGTGCTGTTCCACATAGCAGCAGAATCTACCAATGATCTTTATCCTATGAAAGCAAGAACAAAGTCCAGCAGTACATTAGCTGAAAAACAGAATAATATAATAAAAACAATACCTCTGCATATATTGGGTTTTCAAAATTAGTGTTTTGTTTCTTTTTTCTCTTGAAGAAATTCCACTTTGATTCCTGAAACACAAAAATTATTAGAACTCTATACATCTGTCTCAAAACTTCTCTGGAAACTGCCATTACAATGTCTTGCATTGACTGCTACCTCAGTGATTTTAGATGGATGTTCTTAGATCACCATGTTGTAATTCTAAGCATGGAACCCAAATTTCTTTTTTGCTAGATAATCAAGTTATTTCACCTAAAGAAGTATTCACACAAGGCTAGGCAATAGAAATTACTAAATTATTTAATGGAAGCCTGTCATTCCAGACAAGTACATCAAAGAGGAAAAAACTTTCTTGAAAACAACACAAGAGGAATTATTGAGGGACATGAAACTACAATATGTTGACAGAGCTGTCATTTCAAAGCTCATCAGAAGTGCTTTTAGTGAACAATGTATGAAAATAGTCCTGTAACAAGCCACCATCAGCTCATTCAGATGGATTTTAAGATATAAATATGTGTCTTCCATGAATCATTAATAATCCAGATGAGGCAATACTTTGATCTTGATTGTTAAAAAGTCCTGCAAGAACATATAGAACAAGTGTCTTAAATGTCCTTGCTAGTTCTTTTAAATATGGATAAAATTACAAATAAATGAGAAAAAAATGAGGACAACACACTGACTAAATGTCTTAATTCAATTTTTCATACCACAACCCGGGTTTTCACTGTTTTAAACAAAAATGTAATTTCTTGCGTTTTCTTCTCCTATTTCATAGGTGGAAAAAGAAAACTAAAAAACCCCCCACACTCTGCTGCTTCTATCAAGGAATAATTCATTAAGGGTTTACAAATAATTGTTAAAAGTCTGAAGCAAAGCCTTAGTTATAATAATTTCTGCTGGGGAGCAGTGACAATTTACAGCAGTTACATTACAATTTTCAGACTAGTACCTGCCCTCAAAATGAAGTACAACAACCAGTGAAAAGAAACACTCTGTTCACTTCAAAATAACTAGGTAAGCCAGGAAGAAGAGGGGGTTTAATCCAAATAGATCCTTATTGCATGCCTTAAGTAACTCTGTGTTTGCGCTGCTTTTCTCTTATCAAACTGTTGCTGACTGGCTACAGTAAATCTTGTAAATATGGTCCAGTTAGCTGGACTTGATGCAGATGATGTGCAAGTCCATGGCATTATTTAAAGAGTATTGAAACTGTACTGCAGCTACCCTAACAGTTCCATTTTTCTGATCTGGAGCAGAAAACAAGTGGCCTTAGAGCATTTCTATTTCCTACCTGAGGTACATCTGTACTCTGAGAGGTTTCCTTCGGGCTAGTAGATATCACAGAGGAATACACAGGATTTTCAAAATTTTCATTTTCCTCACTGCCAGCTGCTGCTACCTGTAGGAGAAGAAAGAAAATCAACATTCTTCAAACAAGAAAAGGTGGTCAAAAGGGAAAATGAAAAGTGAAAGTCAAGCCTAAATTTATCTTACAAATGTTGGCTGAACGACTGTAACTGCATCAGCTGTGCTGGATCCACCATCTCTGGTTGTATACATTGGATTTTCAAATGTGATTGGCTGTTTCCCAGATTCCACTGCAAAGTTTTCATTCTATGGAGGAAAAAAACCAACAATAATTTCAGTGCAATAAACACCTCCATACTCCTAGGAATTAACGTGTAGTCAAACTCTTCATCTTGGGGAACAACACATGTTTACTTTCACGTAGGCTTAGACAAAACCTAGTATCTGTTAAAATCATAACATCAGTTTACTTTTACTCCCTGACTTAGCAGCCTGGACTACTGATTGTTCCAATATTACCCCATTTCCTGGCTGGACAAAACCCCTCACACACATTTCAATACTTGACTCAAAGTATTTTATGATGAGGAAAGACGACTTTCACAAATCTTACCTTCAACAGGGAAGAGATATCAAAGGAAGAATAATCTCCAAATAAATATTTTAATTTAGAGACTTCAAAATGACATGCAAATTAATAAGCAGTAGCTGATATATAGAAGAATGGGATTCATTCATTTTGCCCCAGCAAGGAGATTGCTATATTTTTTGAGACAAAGCAGTAAGTGCAGTAAGTCCCCTTACTTACGCCAGATGAGTTACATCAGGTAGAAGGATAATGAAAACAAAACCTTACCCAGAATCACTTGTCCTGCTCTTTGACACAGCCTCATCACAGAACTAGCAAGGAATGGCACAGGAATAGTACAGCAGCTAGTTCCCTAAACCTGCCTCATTTTCACAAACCACTGCTTCATGCCACGTAGATTCATGCTTTGTGCTACCAGAACATAGCTTTTTATAACACAGGAAACTCTTGTCAGCTCCCTCAAACTAGCTTGGCTAAGAACAGCCCCACTGAAAAATATCTACGCATGCATATATGATGTCAAAATTTTAGGAGGCACATTCCACAGTTCTTCACTGCTGTACACCAAACCCTTTGAATTCTTTCCCAGTGAATATAACAAATTTTTGTTTATACTCTGAAAACACAGGGAGAAGTAACACCACATAAGTAGAAATACTCTGGATCCAGACCTGCTATTGGCAATGTATAAACTGTGTTGCTTGAACCTCAGTATGTCAGTGTTAGGCCAGAAAATGCCAAGTACGGTCAAGTTCTTTGTGCATGAAAAAGATTTGGGGTAATATACAAGCCTAAAGCTATTTTCCCAGTATTTACCGAAATGTTCATGTGGATGTTCTGTTACACAAGCTGCCTAGTTTTAACAAAGACAGTGTTTCTTCATCTAGGCAAAGGCCATTTATTTATATTAGGAGCTTATCTTCTCTAGCTGTTTCATTTCATATCCATTCACCATCAGTTTAGGGAGTTTCTACTTCATACTTGGCAGAAAGTGCTTACTATTCAAACATACCTGTGACCTGTTTCCTACAAGTAAAAGTAATTTGTACATTGTACTTCCTGTGGTAAATGGGAGTATATTTTCCATGGAAAATCTACACAGTATATAAAACACAGGAATCTGCTATTTCTCAGCTGTGCATAACAAAACAGGGATAGAGTTACACTTTATGATGTTCCCATAACTATTAAAACATGATTTGTTTAAACTTGGTAAATTAAGAAATTGTCAAATCTACACTGTGTTGCACAAAATAGTGAATCCTGTGATTAGGCTTGAGTTTTACCTCTGAATTCTCTAACATACTATCTGGTTTTGAAAACCACACATTTTAAACTGTTCTATGGAACACAAAGGTCCTAAAAAAACTCCCTGTTACAATGCTGTTATTTGTCGACTTATTCCCTTTATATTCCATGAATATGCTGAAAGAGGAAAGTGGGTAATTGATTTAATTTCTACTATATAAATCTTGGAAAAAGTCACATTATTTTGAAGAACATCCCATATTTGTCCTTGCCTTCAAATTACAAAAAGCTATTTCAGGAAACCATCAATTATTGTTCACTTCTTTTTCCAGAACACATTTATCATCTCACTATCATTTTGTGGATAAAAGGCTCCCTTCTATCAGCTATTAATTACATTAAAAGAACACAATTAAAAAAATTATTTGAGAATTAAACCTTACCATTTGCATTGCTCTGTCTATAGCAGAATCTCCCCCAAAGCCAGAGACTCCTATGTCCATAGTCACATCCGCTCCAGATCGGAAAGTTACCCCATTGCCATTTTCATTAGATTTTACAAGACTGCTTAAACTACAAAAAACCCCAAACAAACAAACAAACAAACAAAAGGAAAAAGAAAGTAGAAGAAATCATACAGAAAGAGAGTTTATAATACAGGTTTTTTCACTTGTTCTTCTAAGCATAATTAGCACTTCGAATTTTTGCAAGCTAGCAAGGGCACCAGAAGTTGTATTTCTTTATTAGCTAAACCAGTTTTTTAACCTAAGTTAGACCATTCAGAATCATCTCAACTACCTTTGCGTGCTCATGTAAACATCAAATGATCTCAGGGAATTACAATTCCCCAAAATTTACCTACATTTTGACCACTCTTCAGTGTTGATTTAAAGACAAATGCATGGATCCACTCAGTTATTCAAATTCATTGAAACTGTTTTTTAAAACATGCATCTGAAATTTGACAACATAATTTCACCAACACCTATACTGAAGATTTATGCATGCAAATCATGAAGATACCTACAAGACACTATTTTCATACAAGTGAATGTTCAATCGGTGTATAGATTTACGACAACCACAAGTGCACACCAGATATTCATAAAAAATATTGGAAATGGTCTGAAAGCACACTGGTGGGCTCAAAATAATAGGAGGAGTGAAAGATAGAAATCGGTAACCCAATACAGGACATTTCCACACAGAATTCTGAGCATGTAACTCCCCCAAGGCATCTAACTACAAATATGCTCCACAGTTAACCTTTGGTTTCATTTTGTCAAATCTGCCTAACATGAAGGAAGGCAGAAGCACTGGAACAATCTTTCCATTTGTATGTCCTCATTGGAGCTGGCTTGTGCTAAATTTTTTTCCTACGGCTGGTGCATTGTGTACACACATCACCAGTTGGCCCTGTAGGAATCAGCTGATTCAATTTTAAAAAGGTAAATCTTAGCTATGATTCCTGTACATAGACAAGTCCCATATCACAGGCAAAAGCTAAGCTATAGCTTGAGATAACTCCACTGTAAAGGTATGAGTTCACAGTCTAAAGAGGGATTGAGCAATGGCAGCACTAAGACATATTCATGGCAGAAACAAATGCAAATCAAGCCTCAGACAAAAAACTGACATCTCCTTTTCACATAGTCTCACAATTTATGTGGGAAGTATTGTTGAACAGTAAAGATCAAGCCAGTACATTAAAATTTCAGCTTGTTCACTATCTGACAATGCAGAAAGTTTCCATTCAAAAAAGCAGGAAACAGGGGATTTCAGTGAGTATCTTGGAGATCTCTTAAAACCTCTTTGTCCTTCAGAATTTACATGCAAAAAAATTTTTCCCCAATTTAACTATATCAACTCATGAATAAATGGGACTGGAATCATAGAATCATGGAATGGTTTGGGCTGGAAGGGACCTTAAAGATCATCTAGTTTCAACCCCCCTGCCATTGGCAAGGACACCTTCCACTAGACCAGGTTGCTCAGAGCTCCTTCCAACCCAGCCTTGAACAATGCCAGGGATGGGGCATCCACAGTTTCTCTGGGAAACCTGTTCTAGTGCCTCACCAGTCTCACAAAGAATTAATTCTCAGCATCTAATCTAAACTTACTCTCAGTTTGAATCCATTCTCCCCTTGTTCTGTCATTACGTGCCCTTGTAAAAAGCCTCTCCCCATCTTCATTGTAAACTCCCTTCACCTACTAGAAAACCACCATTACGTCACCCCTAAACCTTCTCTTTTCCAGGCTGAACAAACCCAATTCTCTCAGCCTTTCTATGCAGGAGAGTTGCTCCATCCCTCTAATCATCTTGGTGGTCTTCATCTGGGCTCACTCAGTGTCATTAGCTCAGTGTAATCCTCCAGTGAGGAACCAGTTTTAGCTTCATCCACATTACTGATTACAGTGATTTAATTAGATTGATTTAAGAGCCATTACTGTGAAATTGGTGCAAGGACTATGAAGATGTGCCTTTATGCCTTTTAAAACACATAATTTGCTTAAAGCTAAAAAACATTCAAAGCATCATATTCTGATATCCTTTTTAAAACAAATTAATTTAAATAATTTCAAATATATTTTCTTCATCTTCCTTTGATTTAAAACATCGAATATGTTTGATGACATTCCACAAAGCTGGTTTTCACCAGACAGCATGACTGTCAGCAGTGTAGCCATTGTCTCAGGCATTGGAAACAGAAGTTCACTACACATGTGCCATATTTATTAGCAGACAAATACATCATTGCAGATGAGCTCAGCCTTTCAATGTTAAAAGATATCTTCAAATCATCTCATGCCAAAGTTTTATAAAAAATTAAAACATTTAACTATGGTCTTTTGTATCTTTTTGAACAGAATATGCAGCTTCAGATCTGGTAAACAGCCTTCTATATTACTCATTATTTAAAAGCTAATTTAGAATGTCAAAGAGTTTTACAATCATCCTTTGCTACACAATAATGATCAGCCATGGTATTGCTTGGGATGAAAAATTCACTGGAGTTGCTGCAACACTGCACTTTCCATACTCCACCAGAATGGGCACACAGCAAAAAAAATTGATTTTTCAGAAATATTTAGAAACAAAAATACATTTTCAGTTCACAGACATTCCCGCTCTGAAAGCCTTCAAAGCATACCTCGGTAGTTTGGGAAGCACTGGTAGAAGGGAGCCTGTTCGTCTGTAGTTACAAAAGCCGCCAACCGCTAACACTCCAATTATTATGATTAGTATGACTGTCAGCAACACTGCTACTGCTGGTGTCAAAGACAGAAGAATACGAAAACATTCAAGTAAGCATAGTTCAGTGCAAAAAAGAGCCCAAAGAATTAGAAGCCTGACCCTGAACAGGTGTCATAGTGAGGTATTACACATTCTTCAGCTCAAATGTCAAGTGCAATATATACTTGAAGCTTACTTGTTCCAGGAGGGACTCCTTTTGACAATCCTATTTCACAATAATTCCCAGTGTATCCATAAGAACATCTGTAAATGTAAGAAGGACAGCTGACTGAATGGCTTTTATTAAGTTTAGGATCTCAGCTTTACTACTATATTCTGCAAGGTTTATCCACAACCCAGAAATTTTAACTCCATGCTCAGTAATTATATATTTCACTGACTGTATGTAAATATAGTATGTTTGCTATATTCAGAGAATTAAAAGTGAAAATAAAAAGTCCTGAGTCAGAAGGTCTGGTTTCAGTGGAGCATTGGTGACACCTGCTGGCTGTTCCAGAGGTGTTATTGAGAGTTACTTTTCCATTGTTACAATTTTTGGGTATACCATTTTACTAGAATCTCCAGAGGTTTGCGTTTCTGGGTTTTTGGTTTTGGTGTCTGTTTGGGCTTTTTTTTTCCCCAGACTGAGGCATTTACATTACTTATTTGCTGATGTTTCTATGCATGCGTTTTTCTGTAGTTGTAAAAATGCTACTGCAGATGTATGACACCTTCTGAAGTGTTTCCAACAGATTTCAAAGAGTTTAATTGTTTCATGAAACTAAATCAGCACAGTCTGAGCCAGAACTACCCTAACAACATACTGACTTACTTGCATTTGGGAAGATTGCTTTCATCTATATAGCATGTTCCTCCATTCATGCACCTGCAAGCTGGTGGCATTGTGGGAGGGGATTCAATAGCTGCAAAATTCAGAAGCCACATATGCATTATCAAGACATCCTCAAAAACTATATAGTACAAATAATGCATTTTCTTTGTCTCTACAGATCTTGCATATGCAAACTCACAGGCTACTTTTCAGAATTTTTGGTTTTGATAGCACATGTGCTTGTTTCTCTCGTGTCTATTTTTTTCTGCCAAATCAGCTTAAATTAATTGAAGCAAAACCTGTTCTCAGAATATAATGACTTAGTAGAGTGTAGGCATAGTCGGCTCAAGAGCTGTATGTCTGCTTACTTTCTTTTGTTCAGGCAATACAGCCCAACACCACCCTTCAAACATCTCCATTCAGAAAGCAGCAATGCTTTCTCTCTTTTGTCCAGACTCTTCCATTCTACCAGCAGGAAGTTGCACAGAGAAGGCCAAACTGGAATGAATTTACTTATGAAGAAAAGCAATGGATGGAAATGCACATACAGCAGGAGCATTACTCGAATGCTGAATCAACTGCAAAAAAATATCATACCAGCCCTCAGTAAGAGCTCAGGATATGCTGTCAGAAAGGTGTACTTAACATAGGAAAAGCCCTGGATCTGAGCCATTATTATGGGCTATAGATTGTGGATGGACTTTGACAGTCCATCTTACAGGGATGAGTCAGATCACAGTACTTTTGTAACAAAATTGTAATCAGCCAGAGGTAGAGGAAGTGTGTTCCTACAATGTTTCTTACAGGTAAAACTCCCTTCAAGTCAATGGGATACAAAAACAGGAAATGCAGAGGTTTTACAGGCTGTTTCTCGGTAGCTGCAATATGAGCAAAGGGCCAAATAAACTAAATGTATGTACAAAAGCTATGTTTGGTCACTGCACAAGTGACTGCACAGTTTTCTTAATTTTCAAATATTTTATGTAAGGCAGTTTCAGCAAATATCAAATTCAGTGTCCCCAGAGCAATAAGCAGCAATTAGCAAGTGCAATCAACACTGTTATTGATCCCTAACTTAAACACAAATTGTATACATTCATTGACTATTACATATTACTAGCACCTCTTTCTGCAGCTGACACCATGTGGCAATAGGAAAAAATCACTAATAATTATTAAGAAAATGTAACTTAGAGGTAACGCAGTGCAAAAAGTTACGACATTTTGTCTTTCAGTGCAAAAAGAATATAATTCAGAGAAGATTAACCATAGGAAAGATGCCAGACATAATGTTACAAATCATAATACATTAAAGATATGTTCCAAGGACAAGTACAAGGACATCTGGCTACCACCCACACCACTGTAAGCTAAGAATGCAGACTCTCAGCTAGAGAGAAATAGAAATCCTGCAGTGGTATTTTCGTTCTTCTCAGTAAAGGCTGAGCAATTCTATTTGATTTGTGGAAGCACTGTGAGGGTTTTGCTGCAATGCAACAACCAAGCATGAAATCCCAGTGCCTGAAAGGCTTTCCAGAGTACAATAATTATCTGCAAGTTCTCTCTGTCCACACCCTTGAGGTCGGTAAGCTTTGTTTTAAGTTTCTATGATACTGATTAAGTAAGAGCTAATACAGAATTGTAAACAAAATTGTTAACAATAATTTGTCAGAAATTCTTAGTTTTGAAATCAATACATTCTGAAAAAAAAATTTTGGAATTTCAAAACAAAAATCAGAAAGTGCGACCACTAGTCTAGTTGGAGTGACAGACCTATATCCATTTTACAAATGACACGCAAAGAGATTAAAGAAAATGTACAAGGTGACCACAAATCAGTGACGGCTGAGATTAAAAGCCAGATGTTCTGACTTACCAATACCTATTACATTAGTTAGCTTATCCCTCCACACTTCTAATTCAGTAATGCATTTGTATTCCTAAAGAAAAGCTTCTGTTGCTTTCATTTCCAGTTTGAGAAATTATTCTACCTGCATCACATTCTGTGCTGCTGCCTTCTAGGAACCGAGCCCCTTGAGGACATGAGCAAGTGTATCCTCCTGGTCTCAGCAAACAGAGGTGGCTGCAGACATCTTTACAAGGATTAGGCACTGAAAAAGTGATAAAGTGATGAAAATTTGAAGAAGCAATATTTCTGAGGTAAGGCAGAGCAATTCCATAGTCAGTGGTGTATCTTGTCAACACACCACATTTATACCAAAACCTTCCCTCTGCCTTTTCTTACATTCTTTAGGGAGAGACAATGGCTACTGAGAGCTCATATAGCACCAAGAACAAACTTCTCCAAGTATTAAATGATCAGCACTTTGCCAGAATAAATATGTATTATGACTGTCCTCGCGATGGAGGGGAAAAAGAGAAAGGACAGAGTCATAATTTAGAGACTCGAAAGACCAGTGTGTGTTGTTCCACTGTTGATTTCATTTTGGGTGCACAGAAAATACTTGTCAGCCTCTATTTCATTTTTAGGTTTTCAGAAACCAATATTATCATTTACTGATAGACACATTATCAAAAGGTTACTAAGCTCTTTGAAGACATCAATACCAACTTCGATTTCACAGCAAGAAGTGGCTTGCTGGGATCCTGATTACCCACCTGATTTATTGTATCTGTGCTGGTGATAGACGCGTACTTGGGTAAGCCACGGATTTACAGTCAGCACTTTCACTTTTTCTCCACTTCCAAATTTATCCTTCTTCCAGACTTCTCCTCGTTCTTTAGCTATCCAATACAAATGGCCTTCAAAGACATCAAGGCTGTATGGACTGCCTACTTCTCAAAGGAACCAAATAAGACACTGTCAGCAAGCAAACCTCCAGTAGAATTAATAAAACTGATGTTCTTCAGCTTAAATATATTATTTATTGCTTTCATTTTAAGACATATGCAGGCATACATTTATATCCTCATGTGCCTAACATCTTCATGTCACAGTGCCCGCACTGATTAATACTGATTAATAGTATACATAAAAAAGCAAGAATCCAGTTTTCCACATTGTCCCCTATTTGGGTCACAAACTCCGCTCAGGGAGTCCAGTTACCAGGCATTGCCAAGCCTGGTGTGCCATTGATCACTGTATAAAGGAGAAAACACTACCAAGACTTAATGTTTGAAAAGCTCCCAAATGTAGCTCCACTTGTGAAGCCCAAGTGCTTGTTAGCACACGTCTTGGTTACCATTAATTGCATAACATGTCCTTACCTCCACGTAGTACAATGGTTCTGTCTGTCCCATCAGGCCTCATGGATTCAATTATATTTTCTTTAGAATCACTCCAATAGATCCTATCATTGTTCAAATAATCAATAGAAAGACCAGTCGGCCAGCCAAGGTCTTCAGAGACCAGAGTTTGTCTTTGTTGTCCATCCATCCAGGCACATTCAATCTTTGGCTGCCTTCCCCAGTCAGTCCAATACATGAGCCTGAAAGGACAGAATGAGAAATGGATATGGTTCAGAATTTAGTCACTGTGATTATCCTTTAGAGTTCCATGGAAAAGGTCAGTAATGAAAAAAAAAGCTGTCCAGAAACTGTGTTTTGCAGATGTGAATGGGAAGGTCACAGAGAGTTCACTGAACAAGCACAAAAAATAAATACCAAAAGAACATCCATCAGTCACAATAAAGCTGTAGCATGCAGGACCCTTCAGGGAGCCATGCTGCTGTACTCCAGCTGAGAGAAGCACATATCACAGTATCTGATGACCTATCATTTACTCCAAGTTGCAGCGAGCCCAGCTGTTGAACGTACAAGTGCATTTACATTGTTTTTCCCCGTGAAGGAGGCTATGACTGTCCTGCCTGGAGCTGCTGAAGAGACATTCCCATCTATTTCCCTGTTTCAGTAGTAACAGAGAAATTTGGTGGGCACATAATAATTTAGAAAAAGAGATTTTTATTTGAATCATCTGGCCTTGTCACCAACACAAGCATCCATATTAAATCTAATCCTAAAACACTTTCCCATGCTCACAAACTTTGCAGTCTTAATAAAGGGAAGCTCCAGAAAACACTCCCTTAGTCTTGCCTGAAAAAATTGCCACTGTGGGGTTTTTTGGTTTTGAAAAGCATTGGAAATAATTCTGGTAAGTCCTGCAGTACTCACCCATGCTTTGGATTGACAGCGATAGCTGCTGGTTGATCCAGCTGAGAAAAAATAAGCCATTTTCTATACCGTCCATCTAATTTTGCCACCTCTATGCGATTAGTCCCTGCATCAGTCCAGTAAAGATGTCTGAATTACATAAAACACAAAACATTCCAAAAGTGAACAGTTTACGCTTGGAAGAGGAATAAAAAAAATTAAGAAGAAACTGCCCATCAAACTCAAAAAAAACTAATATAATGAATCTGCATTGATTACTGAACTTGTATAGAATATACAGACCCTAAATATAGGTAATTGTAGAAAACATGATCTGTTGGCTCACTAGTTTTTTTCCTCTGAAAAAGTTTCTGCAGCTACCTCTAGTCCCTGTCAAATAATCTTCATTGAAGGGCTACTGAAAACTTTTATTGTTACTTTTAAGCAGCAGAGGTGGCTAATAAGCATCTTCAAAGACTCTGTTTTCCAGGAGACGATGAGGTTCATTACAAGAAAAATTTATTTACCATGTAATTTATGCAGCAGCTCTGGAGATATCCAGCTTATTAGTTCACAGCTCCTCTTTAGACTTTTTTCTTCTGACAGGCATACTAATGAATAAATTGTTCCCACATCAGCTGCACATGCTTTTAGTCCTAATAAACAGGGCACTCAGTCTACTCTTCCTTGGATTTTGTTTATCTTTTTCATCATGCCTTTATTATTTTTTTGACTTTAGATAATAAACAGATTCATTATTATGCACTCACTAATCACACGGTGCCTTCTGATTGAATAAATTTTCTCCTAATTGGGCTGGGAATGTGAAAAAATACTGTAATTCCTATTTAGCAGATGAGCAGCAAGACTAAGTGTCTCAAACCATGCGTAACATTTTATATAATGTGCAGATAATAAAATGTGGTTTTTTTAAATACATTTCAACATTGTACTGAAATTAGTGCAGCACTATGTTTGGAGTGCTGAAGATGCTCACCAAGATGAAGCTGAAGCCTCACCAGGATGCTTGTGACATATATCCTTGATGCTTGCTCTCATGACCATATGGATTTGTGACTAGAAATTCAGACACTCCCTTCTGCCTTCAGAGATACTTTGTTTTCTAGGTGCCTCCAGTTCATGAAGCAAACAGCAAAATAACCCAGGGGCGAGCCCAGACCCTAATAGATCTATCTCTGTCTCTAAACTACTGGAAGAAAAGACACAATTTTTCACTTTTTCTCAGGATTTTGTATCCAAAATCTGGCAACAGCATTCAGAAGGTTGACTAATCTCCATAACCTCTGTCCATTCAGCTTCAAACAGAATCCTGACTACATTTCGTAGTGCTCATCTACAAACATCAGGTTCCTCTCAACATTATACCAAATGAACTACAGCTATGCCTGTCCACCACATCCTTTAACAGTTATATTGCAAAATGAAATGACACCGTAAACATCAGAGTCAAACTCCCAAGAGTCAGGCCCAACTTCGTCCCAGATCTTCTCCAAGGTAGTAAACATAAGGAGTGATCTCATGATTTCTATGATTAAGTTAAAAAAATTACCATGTTTAAGGCTAAAAAAATCCACAGCCAATAAAAGGGAGAAAAAACTCTGAAACACAATTACAAAAATGTAACCATTTTCTGAGAAAACATATCTATTCATCAAACTTCATAGCTACTTCTGTTTTGGGATTGCTTATATAGCACAGGGTTGGCAAGGAATGAGCAAAGATAAAATTCCATTGTGGGCTGGGGAGCTTTCCTTCCAACAGCAAAGAAAGCTTGCTCCCTGGAGCCTACCTAAGTCATTGAAGAAGAATCCATTGGACATGAAGGCTAGTGTATTATCTATCACTTTACTGAAGCACAACGGATCTGCCAGTTGCAGAGTAATGCCACCTTCCTGAGAGTGCATGTAATGCAGTCGGCCACGTGCATTTTATCTATTAACCTGCTGTCTGGGCAAGGACAGATGACTACATCGTTCTGAACTACCTTCAGACTAGACATATTCAGACACAATTCATAAGGAAGAAAAAAGTGGATTTTCCACAGCCCGATCAAATACTTGACACATTCAAGGCACAGCATTTTTCTAGCTTTTCACTGTACTTACCTTCCAACCCAGTCAACAGCTAACCCATCAGGATTAACTATGTATTTGAGATTCAAGTCAACTTCCTTTGTTGGATTGTTCCTACTGCTGTCAAACGTGGGGAGAAAAGCGCGTTTGATGGCTCCAAACTCAGAACCCTGTCCCAGAATGCTGAAGTACACAATACCTTAAAAAAACAGATGACAAATGTCTAGTTAATTACATATTTGTTGAAAATTCTAATCTTTCTGAGGCTCTTGTGTGAAGTTACCAGCCCCACTCATCTGTGAATAAGGTAAGAGCTGTCTGTTCAACTAAATTACATTGTGTTAGTGCGTAAATTTTAAAGTCATCCATCATAGGCAAGATACACATCTAAAGTCATCTTGAGCTATATTATCAAGAAATATGTATCACATTTTTCAAGAGTAGAGGATGTTAGCTCTGAAGCCTTTACACATGACTTTGAGAGTAATTTAGACTCTTATAAACCTAAGAAGCAAGTATGGCCCAGGACACTGGCCTGTGGAAATAGCAAAAATAGGGAACCTGAAGAAGAAGCAAAAATATAAGTTAATACAGGGATCTATTGGCCATTCCTGCTTAGTATAAGGATTAGTTCTTGCAAGACTTGAGCCAGGTTTGGGAACTGGCAGAGGCAGAAGAAAAAGGAAGGGGTTAATTAATAACAATCCTTTACTGCAGCACAATCCTAAAGAGCTACAATTCTACAGCTAAATTCACACTGAAATGAAAGGAAAACCAGATCAAAATCTAGATAAACTAAATTAAAGCATTAAAAGAAACCACACTGATGCTGGAGAACGAGTAGAGGGAAGGGGCACATTCAGCTGAGACCTGGCCAGTTAATCTAATTTGATTTTGCTTTCCAGTGTAAATTAAACACCTATGATACAGAAATGCACCTTTTTAAACTGACCATTGCATGGTTGAGTACTAGCATACTCACTCAGGCCTATCCCTTCAGGGTCCCAGTCATAATCCAGAGCTTGGATGCGCTCCTGATTATCGATATAGTCAGAGTACTGTTCTGATGAGATATTGTACCTTCGAATCCGCACATTATCTGGCAGCAGTAACAATGGAGGATTACCTGGGAAACAATAAAGAACTTATTTTCATGTATTTCTCATTTTAGACAAAGCAGATGAAAGTCACTTCTAATTAAAACTAAATGGGATTTTCACAAGTTGTATCTGTACAAGAAGCAGAGGGAATGTAGAGACACTTCTAAAGCTTCAGAGCTATTCAAACTTCATGGCTTTGCAAAATTTATAAAAATTGAAATGCTTACCACTGAGGATATTATTATCCCTTTCACCACAGATCTTGTGCAGAGATTATTCCTTAAAAATTTTTAAACGTTACATTGTTGGCATATCACCACATCTCAAAAACAGAATGCCACTACACACTACGCGGTTCCACTTTCCCCCTCCAAGTACAGCAAACGATTTCAAAAGTTCAAATAAATTGCCATTCCATTAAGCCATGACATGTCCAAGCTCTACCTCATTGTTTTTAAATTCTAATGTCTCCATATTCAGATGAACGTTCTCCTGACCACAGTTTAATTTTGGGTTAGCCTAATAACATCCCATCTGGCCCTCATTTATGAGGGCTGTGAGATTGTACTACAAAGCATGGCAGAATTCTGGGCATACATAGAAATAGAACTTTAGGCACAACAAATTTCATTATGTTACCAGCTACAGTTACATCATATTCTATCACTTAGCCTTGAACACTTTGTGTGTCTAGATGCTTCCTGAATAAAGCCTGTGAAGAAGGGTATCAAAGAACTGGATTTCTGACACAGGCACAAAGAGGCAGCCAGGCAGAAACTGAGGTGTAAATGTCCTTCTGCATTTCCAGCCAAACACTCAGCAGTAAATATTTGCTGAACTAGGCCCCTGGACTGGTAACCTGGAGACATCATATTACAAATAATTTTTAGGCTTCAAAACCTCCAGTAGCATGTAGGTTTGGTCACAGGCATTCTGTTCTGAAGATTTTACTATTTGACTAGGCACACCATATTTCTAGCATTTATCTGTTACAGCTGTTAAAGTGTAACTACTTTTCTAAATACAGTACTGGTTTTGGTTTTTATATAACACTGCTCCATTGTCACTTTTTTCTATTTTCTTCACCTCTTTATTTTTATTATTACTGATCTGTTACTATTATTTTCTGAATCAACTCTACCTGTTCAAGGACAGCCACACACTGTAGTCATTGCACTGAGGTATGATAAAAAGCCAATGACTGATCTGAAACATTGGCCAAAGTCCTTCTGTTTGTGTGCATCAGTCCATGAACAATGAATGGCAACCTGTCATCAAACTGCCTTTGATTTATGCCAGTTTAATGCAACTTTTTTCTGAAGCATCATTTTGTTGAAAAAATCTAAACTTCAGAAATCAGCAACATTAATTTCCTTCTGATGACAACCACAAGACAACAGGTTTTTGTTTGCAGAAAATTTCAGGAGAAACGAAGACAGGCATCCAAATCAAGGTATTATTTCTAATGTTTACAATTGGAAGCAGAGATGAGGACTTTTATTCCTGATTACAGAATAGGTGGAATACACAGATAATACTATCTTACAGAATAAGTTTGGTTTTCATTATTCCCTTCTTATAAAAGAGAGTATTACATTCATTAAGTTGCTATATTGCACTTGCTCTTCACATGTGGCAATCATTCTCACTATCAGTTAACATACCATCAGCTGCACACTGTTTCCCTTGTTGATCACCCACAGACCTGAAGCCATCTGCACAGAAACATTCATAGCTTCCTTTGGAATTTTTGCAATCCTGGGTGCATGTTCCAAAGATCTCACACTCATTGATATCTAGACACAACAAGAGAAAAGATTGCTAAAACTTGATTTCTTTCTTGCTTAGTCTTTAGGAGTCTCAGAGGTGCCTCATTGCTCTCTACAACTCCCTCAAGGGAGGCTGTAGTGAGGTGGGGGCTGGTCTCTTCTACGGCGCCTGCAGTGAGAGGAGCTGAGGAAATGGCCTTAAGATGAGACACAGGAAATTCAGATTAGATATTAGAAAAAAACCCTTGCACTCTTAGGGTGGTCAGGCATTGGAGAAGGTTGCCCAGGGAGGCGGTGGAGTCACCATCCCTGGAGGTGTTTCAGAGGCATCTGCATCTGGTGCAGGATAATGGTTATGGGGTTACAGTGGTGGTTTTGAACTGACAGTTGGACTGGATATTCTTAAAGGCCTCTTCCAACCTTGATGATTCTGTGCTGGTCATCTTTATTCCATGAAGTGGTAGGCTTCTGCCTTCCCCACATACTCTAAAAGATCAGTGACCTAATAAGAGATCCTTAAAATCAGCATCTGTTATCAAACAGAACTCCTCATCACTCATCTACTGTTTACAATGTCTTAACTGCAGATTACTAATAACTGCCTTACTGCAATCCTGCTTAACAGATTTATTTTCAGAGATGCATTTTTGATCATGTATTTTTGTGTGAAATGAATAAGGCAAGACAAAAGATGATGTATGACTAAAATGAGATGCAAGAACAAAGCTGTCTTGAAATGCTGAAGCAAAGACACATAGTCCTCAGAAACGGTATCAGCAGGAAGGAAAGGGAGGGGTGGCCTTGGATCATGTTTAATAAAACTACACAAATTGTCCAAAAGAGCTGGGAGAAACAAGCAGAAGTGTTCTCATCAAAACATACTGAAATAGCAACTGGTAAGGTACTGTATTGCATGACCACAAACCATGGCCTTTGAGTAGACTCCTCACCACATTTCATCTGCATAAAACCCAGGGCAAAAATATGGCACAACACACCTTTACAGTAGGTCTGTTTGGGAGCAGAACAGAAGGAGAATATAACCTGCAGTAAGTTTGCTTTCAATAAGGAAAAAAACCCCCATCAAATTCCTATCCCTCAGATTGCAAAGATATGACAAAACCTCCATGCTGTAAAGCAAAAACATATCTACAGCTACCAAAAGCTTAAAAGAAGTCTGAACTGGGGAGCCAATTTTTTGTTAGAAAACATGACTCAGCAGCAAAACTTTTTAGGAAGCATCTGCTAAATGTATAAAAATCCTGTTAGAATGTTGAAACGAGTGCTCATATTAGAATGATGAAGTGACAGGTCACTGAACACTTACCAGTGAGAAGACATTTATAAGATTAAAAATACCTTCACAGGAGTTGCGGTTAGTTTCACTGGCCTTGTACCCTGGCCTACAGGAACAGATAAAGCCTCCTTCATTCAGGTTTGTACAGTTATGTTCACAGATATTTTCTGCACACGTTCGGTCTGTTCCAGGATCTGAAAGGAAAAATAAAAAAGAAAATGAAAGAAAGCAAATGATACAATTATAACCAAAAAACTAAGTGACAAGGGGGAGGCATAACAATTTGGTCATTATTACAATTGAAAATAGTTTTCAGTTAGATAAAGTTAGTTTCCTTTCATTTATCTAACTAAAATTAGAAGACAATGGTAACCACTGGCCAAGAGAGATGTCAACTAAAAAGCAGAGAACAGGGTCAGGATAAGAGCCATAACCATTAAAGCTCACCTTCCTTAAGAGAAATTACATTCTACATTACCACCAATCTGCAGCATCTGCAGAATTTAAGAGATTTGACTCTAACTCCTAACTTTGCCAACATACCTCTTTCTTATCCAGTGCTTTCTTATCAGCTGAACAAGAAATATTCTCAATTGATATCATGCATAACACAGGCTCTACATTATTAATATCTGGAAACTAGAGAGAAGATGACATGTAGTTCATGCTAAACCTAATCTAAAGCCTATTGAAGTCAGTACAGGTCATTGCACAAAATGCACTGCCCTTTAAAACATTCCTATAATGGAAATGCCAAGTCAGGGATAATAGTCAGTCTCTAACAGATAACGAAAATTATACTCTTCTGAAAGTACATATAGAATTATATTGGTTCTGACATTATATATGTACAAAGTACTTGAGTACAAACTCAAATCTGTTATATAAGCAGAAAAGATAAATAGTATGCTTATTGGCAGATCATGAGGAAGAGGTACAGATGTACAGCAAAAACTTTACATTAAGCTGAATATCTCCTTTTTACATACACATTCCAGTACTGATTAAATTAAGTTTAAACAGCTCAATTTCGCATACATGTAAGAAGCATAAATTCATTGTACACACACACACACAAATACTCTATTTTCATTATAGCAGGTATTTGATGTTGGGAAGGCTCTAAATGTTACCATCTGATCTGTGTTCACATTTATCCCCAAAGACCAGAACCCAGACATCAGAACACATCTGTTTCACAGTTTCATAGCCTTTTTATACTTCTATATTTTAATCAAGTCACTGCATTAGGCTATATTACACAAAGACCATTGGGATGGTAACTGAAACAGAGAAATCAGCTGCTTCAAAATGGACTGCACCATAGGCTTCCAAGTTTTGTGTTTTGCAAGTCTGCTGGATTGCAAATCACCAGTGTAGCATTTGGCACACTTTCACTTGAAGCCATCACAGCCTGACAAATTGAAATGACAAGTGTATGCTCATATTACCACTCTGCAGTTGTCTATGTATTGACATAAACAGTTGGATTTTTTTTTTTGAGATTCCATGGAATACCATCTCACCTCAAAGTTTAAGTCAAAGCTTTTGTATTTAAATGGATGCTAGTAAATTTATAACAAATAGTAAATAAAAGCTGTACAGAGGATCTGAGAGGGCCGCCAGGTGAAGGACTGGTGGTCCTTAAAGAATTCTGTGGTGGTGTCCATAAAAAGGAAAATAGAAGCATCTCAATATACTCTTATTTTTAAAAGGGCTAGAGCAACGTATATCAATTCAGAGTTTGCCCATGAATAACGCCATAGGTTGGTCTATTGCAATTGTGATTGAAATCAATGGATGTTCTTGCCTCTGTAAGGCAACCCATTTCAAAACAAGATCAAAACCAAGGTCAAACCTACTTTTTTTTGTGATGCACAAATACTCTAAGCCTAAAAAAGACTGTGTTCAGAGCATTGAATTTCATAGAATCATGGAATCATTCAAGTTGAAAAAGATCTTTAAGATCATCAGGTTGTACTATAAACCTAACACTGCCAAGACCCACTAAGCCATGTCTCTAAGTACCACATCTACATGTTTTTGAAAGGCATGTACAAAAGAATGAAAAGAGAAGAGAATTAAAACAAAATGAATGAAAATAATGAAAGAATGAAAACAGAAAATATTGTCCTCGCTACTTGGATAATCCTAGAACAGGCTTAGTAAAAAACAATAAAATAATTCACACAGGCTAATTAAAAAACAATAATCCTTAGTATGCTATTCAAGAGAAAACATGCATTATTTTCAGTTTCAGAAAACTCTATTTCAACAGCATTGTAATTTTGTATTTTATTGATATGATTACTTACTGCAGCCCATTTCATCAAAATGGTCTCCACAGTCATCGTAATTGTCACAGACATAATGTAGGGGAATGCAATTTCCATTACTGCACTTGAATTCTTCAGTTTTACAAGGTCTTGGTGTTGGCTCTCTACCTACAATCAAGAAGAGAAACATTCCTCTGTCACAGTTTAAACTACAAAGTACCAACAGACAGCACTATTCCCCATTGCTAATGGGGAAGCTGATGCCATATGGTAAAACAATGACAAGAGTACTTTGGAAGTCTATATATTAAAACCATAATTGGGATGTAACATCCTGACTTCTAGTCACATCTCCATGAACTGAAAGAAGTTCTGCTATTTTATAAAAAAGGCAGAAGGAAAATTCTTCCTCTTAATAGTTGATTGAACTTTCTTTTTAATAGTGCAAGCTTATTAATATCCTTTAATTATATACTGCATACATCTACTGCAGACTTCAAGGAATTATGGAGATATTAGTAAACTATTAACTTTTAGAATATTGTACAATAAAGCCAGCAAATAATATTTTTAAGCAACCAAAAATATGATTAAACTTGAAAATGTACAACACAGTCAGTGAGAACTACATAAGATATCTGAAGGCAAAAACCTATTGAATATTAACAGAGCTTCCGCAGGGTCTGGGCCTAAAAGACCGTTAATATGTGCACAACAGTGCCACAACTTCAGGAAGTATCAATTGCTATATTTTAAAAGTCCTGGCTAGCCATCCCATCCCAATTTTACAATACAGCCAAACTCTTTCTTCTTCCTCCTTTTAAGTGGAGTTCATAATAAGATGAAAAAATGTAGCTGGTGCTCACAATACAATACAATATTGTTTTGAAAATCATGCTCTTTACTTTTCAGGCAAATGTTTCCCGATTTTTGCTACTTGTACAGAAAGCTATAAATACAAGGTACCAATAACCACAGTTCACATTATTTCACAGTGAGGTCTTCTTTTCATAATTTATGGTAAACTTTGACATCTCTTTGGTATTATTAAATATTAATCACATCAAAATTACTGAATTTGATGCTCAATTTTGTGTAAACATACAGTGTTCCTCTTTCTCATCACTTCCATCTCCACAGTCATCCTCCTGGTTGCATAGCTCATGACTGTAGATACAGCGATTGTTTTCACATCGGAAACGGAATGGAGAGTCACAGGCAATATCCACTGAAAGCACAGAGGCCAAATCAGTCACACTTTGATACTTCAGGCTATTGGGTCACAAATTATTCATACCACTTTATCTTGAAACATTTATATGTTTTGTATATTTCAAAAGGTGAGGAGGCATTCAGATACACAAAAATATTTTCTGCATATTTTGGTGATTATATGTTAGGACATTACACATTTTTTTATCAAAAGACAGTACCTCATCTTTAGCCAAAGGTACATTCTCTAACTACATATAACACTGAGATTTCTAGGTTTGTTTATGAAGTAAATTGACTGGAAATCAAACATGTTATTTAAGTGCATAACTGACAAAACCAGTTTAAGTACCTCCAACACCTAATTATTAGCGCTTCTCAGCCATATTTACAAAGATATCCTGACGACACTAATTGCTTTGGAAGTTCAGCACCTTTGACAATATACATTATCTGAATTAATCTTTAATTTCAAACTAATGTTCTTATTTTAGATAACCAAGTTGAAAACGTGAAATAGTGTCCTTATCTCTCTGATATGCTTCTCCCTATATTTGTAACCATGTATACAAGCATCTGCAAAGCAGTGAGAAACATTGTCAGAGAATGAACTTGCATATAAAGCAAAATTCTTAGCACACATCCCCAATAATTACAATTTATTTTCTGATTGATCTACCATATGTAGAGATTAGGCATACTGTTCATTTTAGTATAATTCCTCTCTCTTACAGCAAAGGTGAAGTTCTTCATCAGAGTCATCTCCACAGTCATTATCACCATCACATTTCCAATATGGCTGAATGCAGACATGGTTTTTGCATTCAAACAGCATGGGTGGACAGTATGTGCCATTAGGATACCGTGTTGCTGAAGAAAAGAAAAATATTATGACATTTTCATTTACAACAAAAATTTTACGTTTTCATGAAAAATATTCAGCCCTACCCCATATAATTTTAAAAACACTTCTCCCCATAATAGGAGATACTATATGAAGTGCTCCAAAGATGTACAGCAACAACAGGCTGCAAGGACTGAGGACTTCTTGGCAGCTACAATGTAATTAATTCAGGTTTAAATGAATAGTGAAACAACATAAGTTAGACAAGCTTTTGAAAATAAAGAAATTAATTTTAAAACTGCTACTTGAATTTGTTAGTGACAAATCTAGTTCAATAATAAAGATGATTAACCTCACTGGCACCAAACGTGAATGATTGAAAAAGTGCATAAGATATCTAATTCCAAAAGTACTCACGCTGATATAGCAAAAAAAAAAAACCCACTCATATTCTGTAAAAGCTGCGAAAGGAACTACTAAATCAAAGAAAAACCAAAAATGTTATTCTACCACCCTACATAAATAAACCACACCCTTGCCCTTTCAATGGCTTCTCATACACTTTCTCCTCCATTTAAGAACAGCCAAATGTTGTATAACTCAGGTTCTAAAAGACAACTGCTGTGATGTACATTCCATGTGTATCTTCTCCTGGACTTGGTAAACACATTCATTTCCTACCATTATGAATGTATTTACAATCAGTGTAAGAGATGGCAACCCATTGTTATATTAAAAAGCCGATTCAAAATATTATGCTTATCCTGAACTTTTACTGACATCACTGAGTGTTGCAGAATTCTATATCTCTAAGGAGTCATCTCACTTAAAAATAGGGAAAAGTGCAAATCTTTCCAAAAGTGAGTACAATGAGCACCAATTGCAAAGCTTGAAACTCACGACAAGTTGTTTCATCAGAGAAATCAAGGCAGTCTGCATTTCCATCACATCTGAAGCGCTCTGCAACACAATGTCCACTATCACACTGGAAATAACCTGGGTGGCAGGTCCTCAGCTCTGAAAAGATTCAGAAGTAACTGAAATGTCTTCTTGTTCAAAGACAGATGAACTATTTACTTTTTGAGAATGATCTTCTAAAAATCGCTGGAAAATCCCAGACTATTAAAACTCTACTTCTGGTATTCTTTACTTTTGGTGGAATGACTAAAGTGACATGGTGAACATTACTTCTTTAAAGATGCTTCCCATAAAAGATCATTTTGCAGAATAATTTATCACATTAGAAACAACAGCGTGAACATGTAAGAGGCAGCATTCAGATAATACACACCACAGTCACGTTCATCTGAATTGTCTTCACAGTCGTCATCGTGGTCGCAGATCCACCGGGAAGGAATGCAGCGCAGATTGTCACAACGGTATTCACTTTCTGTGCACTCACGAGGACCTTCATTTAAAATGAATGTACAAATATGGTAAGTTCCCCAGATGTAGAGTTAAACATCCACACCTGTCTCATTGAACCAGACAAAAGTAATGTGGGCAGATAATGAGGTAAAATCTTTAAAATTAAATGATGTTAAAACATCATTCCCCCCGAGTACTCTTTAAATATGGTAGACATTAAAAAAGGAAAATCATTGCAGACTTTGTTTCAACACAGAATTATACAGAAGCTTTTAATTCAAATCAGAAAACAAAGATCCACTATCATTGTTTAAGAAACTATATAATACTACATTTGCACACAGGACAAAATTCAAATGTCACTTCTTAGTGGAAAACAGTTATTGTGATGACTGGATTGATCAGTGTTTTTATGTAACCAGAATGCATCCTTGTGATATCAGTGTGGTATTTCAGCAAATAAAAGACAGACTACTGTATAAAGCAAAGTATGGGTGCATTTGAGAGCTGTCTGCCTCGTTCTCATAACAAATAGAAAGATATTTAAGTCAAAAGTGGGACTACATCATTACAGACAAAACAAGAACTCACTGCAGCTGTGCTCATCAGAGTTATCTCCACAGTCATCATCTCCATCACACTTCCAGCGCAGCGGGATACATCGATGATTGGCACAACGGAAATCTCCAAAAGGACTGCAAGTCATCTCCTCTGCAGCGTAGACAGTTTGCCAATAAAACAGAACACATTAGCATAGTCTTTGCCCAGGTACATTATTATTGAAGGCCTTCAGAAAATCTGGGTTTGCAAATTGGAGAAATACTTTAAGCATAGTTAGGTTGAAATAACCTTCTCCAAACTTACCACAGCCTTGTTCATCACTGTTGTCTCTACAGTCATCATTCCCATTGCACAGTGCCCACAATGGTATGCAACGGTAGTTGGTTCTACAGCTGAATTGTGTGTGATTGTCACATCGATAAGCAGGCCCCACTGAAAGAGGCAGTTGTCAAAATTAGTTGTGTTACTTAGCCATTAACTGTCCTCCTTGCTATTCTGCCTCTCCTAACCTTTTATAACTTACGGTCAATTATTTCGACTAAAAAGAGCTATCTGCTAACTTCAGTGTTCTAAGAGAAAAAGCATTAAATGTATCTGATTTAACTATCTTCTGCAATCTGTGCTGCTTGTATTCTGCATATGGTATAAACCCATCCAAGGTTCAAATCACACACATTGTGTTTTTTGCTAAACTATTTAGAGCTGGTAACACTGGAAATAGCCCCAAAACTGGGAGCCAGAGGAGGTAGCTTGCAGCTCAGATGGCAAAACTTGGTCACAAGTTCTTCAAGACACCCATTGGTTCAGAAAGACACGCTAGACCATACAGGAAAATCCTAGCACCAAGAAAGTCAGAGTGAGATGCTGCCAGTTTCTGATAATCTGGCCAGCAAAAATAAGCTCTTTCCCCTTCAAAAATAAGTAAATAGTAAATTACTACATAGTCTCTATGTTTTCTAACTCTCTTAACTACACGAATGCAATTAGTTTGCAGAAAATATTCCTTTCCAATAAACTTTCAATCTCAGGAAAATTAGTAATGCAGTTCATTCTGCTTTTGGTGCACTCTAATGCAGGCATCTTACTACAGCTGTGTGCTTACTGCATTCGTGGAATGGCTCATCAGAGTTATCACCGCAATCATCATCCACATCACACTTCCAGGACTGGGGGATGCAGCGGCCATTGTCACATTTAAATTGGCCTGGGGGACAGGTTCTACTGGCACAGTGAGCGCTATCTTCATCCGAGTTGTCACCACAGTCATCCTCTCTATCACACTGCCAGGATTCTGGGATACATCGTTTATTGGCACACTGCCACTGATGAGTTTCACACTGGTGATTAGCTGAAAGAATACAGATTAGCTGTTAGAATACTGAAACTTACAGAAATGGTCTGGTGCTGCTATATCAATTGAGCCCTTACGTTTACACCAACAGTTAAAAACAAAGCCAGAAAAAATTTAAAACATCGTATGTACTTGCCCAGTTAAAGCAATTAAGGTACATGTTTCTAACATCCCATGTCATATTTTCCCCAGGCATCTTCAGACAAGCTCACTAAGGCTCTACATTTTTCTAGGAGCAAGACATATACTACCTTCTTCTCCTAAAGCGGAGGGAAGTAAACCCAGCTTTCAACATGACTGAGGAAAGGTCTCCCAGTCACTTCACAGGGGAGCTAAGTGGCATTTTGGCTCTGGCCATGCTATCAGCTTAGGTGTGTATTGCCTGATGAGCCTGTTTCTCCATGAATGAGCATGACAGAAAATATAGCAGAAGACTACGCTAGTATCAGCTGCACAACCTACAAATATATAGCCTCTATTCCCAAAGGGCAAGACACAAAAAGCTGGTATCAGCAGTGCTGGCAAACTGGGGTAGCTCTGAAAACAGGAAGCAACACTTATCTCTACTTCCAGAATTTCTATGTCTCACCATACTCCACTCTACTACTTTCTTTTACAGTTTCTTCTACTGCCAAACTGTTCAAGAGAAAACAGTGTATTATAATTTCCATACATGTCCTAGACCAAAGGATTCTGTTCCCATGCACAAGATAACGAGTAAAAGGAATTACATAGACCTAAACTGATTTTTATTGTACCCAGTATGTTAAATCAGTGCATTACACAGCTGCCACATTTCTTCTTTTTAAATTCCCCTGTGGCACACTTAAGATCTTAGCTATTTGAAACTCAGCTAAAATTGACGTATCATTTAATTCTGTCATTGTTAGAAACACTTTGGAATGGAAGGCAATGAAACTATCAGTTATATAACCACACTGCTTTCCTCTTTGCTTCATATTACTAAGCTTGCAACTGCCAGAATTACATTATTTACAAAAAGAGAACTAAGGATATGCTTTTTAAAATTAGATATAAGTATGTGGAATAGCATAGGTTTTTAAGGAGATAACATTATTCCACAAGCATAATAATGCCACATTTCTATAAGACTGCTGTCACATACAGCTCTCTAAAACAAATCTTCCCACATGAATTGGATCTTGTGCAACACAGAGGGTGTAATAATTTTGTCCCATCACGCAAAGTAGAATAGAGGGAAAATTAGCACACCTGTTAGACTGACCTGGGCATTAGGGGAAGCCTTAGATTCTTCAAAATCACCATGGCTTTACTAAAGCAAAACAAAGCAAGTCCTGTTTCTAATATTTTATACCTCAGATGGTAATTTACCTCAATGCAAATCTGTCTCAAAGGTATAGAAACTGTTTATGTTTTGATATAGTACATTTTTGCAGTCCTTTACCCTGCTTGCACTGAGGTGAATTGCTCCAGCAGGTGCAAGACTAGAAAAGACTGCATCTGTCTATCTCACCTTTTCATCTTTGAAAAAGAGATAGTGATTATGAAATTTATATCTTGATTACATGTTTTATCCTGGCAAAACACTTTAATTTATTTGTTTGAACATACCACAAAGTACAGGATCTTCGTCTGATCTGTCATGGCAATCTGGCTGGGTATTGCACAAGAAATGTGAACTTGTGCAGTTCCCATCATTACACTGGAACTGCCCCACAGGACAGTACCGGTGCGGACAGGTTGGGGGCTCATCAGAGCCATCTCGACAGTCCCTCTGTCCGTCGCATTTCCACCAGATGGGAATACACCTACAAACAGAAAACAGTGTGTTCTGTGTTGAGGATATGGCTTTACAGATGTAGAACCATCCTTTTACAGCACAAAAGACAGTCATGGCTTAGTGTTATTTCTTGAAACATCCAAAACATCTTGAATTTTATCTCTTCTGTTTCATATGTCAAATGCTAACAAAATATGCCAGAATACTGTCACCAGAAACAGATGATAAACAGATATTGGTGGACCTCTAGAAGGACGTTTACAGAACATAATAACCATTTAATTTTTATGATTATGTGTGGTAATCCACTCTCATGTTTTTTAGATCAATCTCCAACTGGCTTCTTAATGCGGTAATATTTCAATAATTCACCCAAACTTTAGCACAAGAATTTCACTAGAGATTATCACTACAACACCGCTTCAAAAGGCAACCCAATAAGCCCTCCTGCCTCATAGGTTCCAGAGTGATACATCAGTACAAGAGCTCTTATATCACCATTCCTCTCCCTCCACTGCTGTCTCACTAAAAGGGGTTAGAAATGTGCCCTCACATCAGCTAAATGGCTTCCCTGGGCCACTGGCAGAGAGCACATATTTGGCAGAAACAGATACATTGAAATGATGTTTAAAAAAAAGAGAAGGTTCCAAGTTTGAGAATTCAACAAGAAACAGTTTCTGGAGGTACATGTTTCTAACAACCCAAACTCTGCTACATTAGCAATGCCATATAACAGAAAGAAAAAAGTACTACTTAAGCAACCACTCTAGAAGTATTTTTCCAAAATGGAAGCCTGTCTTCCTGTTTTTCCTGGTTTTCTCTTTGCAAGTATATCACAAACTCATAGTGAGAGCAGAAGGAATCCCTGATTTCATGCCCTTTTGAACAAACTCAACTGTAAAATATATCCTTAAAAACACATGGAAAAAGTGATGGTGAGCAGTGGACTTACCTCTCAGTGTCTGCACAGAGAAACTGGGTGCTAGAGCACATTGGAAGGCAGTGGGCTGTATTGCCAAACTGTATGACCATGAAGTTATCAGGACATTCACAGGAAAACCCCTGACCACCAGCTTTTATTAGGCAAAGATGGGAACAACCACCATTATTGGTGCCACAAGGATTATTAACTGGTAAAACAGAAGAATAAATATTACCATACTTTGTAAATTCCAGAACACTAAGGTTTCAATCTACAATAGATTCCTCTAATACTGTTTTGAAACCTTAAATGTAAGAGGTTGAAAAACAAAACCTAGATAAGTAGTTTTCATGAGAGAAATATATGTGATTTCATATACACGAAATGTATGCTAGTAAGCCATGATGTTTTAGAAGCTAATTTAAAATTATGCATTACCAGTCGTTGCTTATTGTTGTAACATATTAGGACCTTTTAGTGTGCCCCAGCCAAACCATCTTTAGTTATTAGCATGCGTGGAAAAAGAGAAAAAATTTAGTATGTATTGCATCGATCTAAAGTAAAAAGGGAGAAATGTAGGAGAACAAGAATAGGCTGTAGGCAGTCTTGACCTTGATGAGTTACAGCTGTTTAGAACCAGGTGTTTCTGCTAAAGACCAGAGACCAGCTGCCCTTCAGAGAAGTAGCTCATAAGAGAGAGGAGAAGACCACAGGAGAAGACTACTACCACAGAAGAGGAGGACTACTAAGAAAGGACAGGCAAGCAAGACTGAAGCAGCTTTAAGTAGTAGCAGCCTCCTTTGTAGCTCAGAAAAGAGTCAAGTTTTTTGTTGTTTAGCAACAGGTGATAGCAGCCTCTATTGCAGTTAAGAGAAAAGAGACAAGTTTTTTGGTGTTTAGTAACAGCTTTTCAAAGAAAGGGCAATTTATAAATGTAAAGTAGATGCCTACATTTACTCTGTGCATTTCATTCCCCTCAGCAAAGGCAAAAGCTGAGTGCACTCAGGACCCTTTACAACCAGTCCCCACATAACAGCTGACCCTCTAAACGCAAATCTAACTCTGTTTTCTCACCAAATGGTTGTCTGTATGGATGGTAAACATGGATGTCAAATGGTCTGTGTGTGGTATTCACAAGAACAGTCCTTTCTGATCCGTCATATTTATTTCCTTTTTCAACTGTCCTTGTGTTCCAGTCAGTCCAATATATCGTGTCTTCAAAAATTGTTATTGCAAATGGATGAGGTAGAGTCCCATCATACACTGTGTGACGATGATGTCCATCCAGGTCACAGTACCTCCACAAAGAAAAAATTGTGCAAAACATTCAGATAAATGCGAAAACTTCTTTTCATCTTTTCTCTTCACATATTATGTATGCTTATGGCACTTCACTATCGGTGACCAGAAACATGCAATGTAGAATTGCAGCTTTGTTATGCCCTGAAGACAGATCACCATCCTTAGCAAATTCATTTTAGTATACAGAGGAAAGTAAAACAGGCTATTTCAGGGAAATAAATTGAATAGAGTAACATCCACCGAAATGTATAGTCTTCCCACAGAAGCACATTAGCTAGAACAATGAAAATTTTGCACATTTATTGCCTTAACAGCAAGTTCTTTTTGTCACAAAAGAGACTAGCTTGCCTAGATGATTCAGACTGCTAATAATGGAACACTTAAGACAATAATAGGCTTCCTATATTCCTAAACTTTACATGTCTTTCTGATTTAGAGCTTCCTCTGGTGGTCTTGACAAGATTTTACATTTTTACTATCATGTTGCTATATGGGGAAATTACAAAATACAAGAGAGAAGAAACTTACATATAATTACTACACATTTTTAAAAGGACATTTTTAACACTTTATCATAGAAAAGGCTGCCAGAAGAATTAATGTAGAGAAGAATAGAAGTAAATACAAATATAAATTTAAATGTGCATGTAAATATGAATACAAATATGAACACTAACATAAATACAAATTACTGCTTTCAAAGTATTTCAGAATCATGTATTTCAAAATCATTGAAATGGTCAGAATACTATTACTCATTTTTACTTCTATTTAGGTGGGAATTTTGTAATACTACAAGCAACTGATAGATTTTTCTTGATTGACAAAAGAATCCCATTTGCCAACGGGAAATTCCATATCATACTTGTGGACACTCAGACAAATCTTCTAAAGGTACATATACAACTTACTAGCACATAACTAGTTTAGTTACAGCTCAATTCTTATCTATAAGAAGAAACAAGAGAACCAAAAAATAGGGATTTTATAGTCAGTTTTGCTTTGGTTCAGGTTGTGTAACTAGATATAGAGAAGCTGCATATTTTTAGTACAGTGTGTGAACCTTTTCTCTGTAATTTTTGGACAATTTTCAGCAGAACCTAGAATGTGAATGTAGCAAACTTGGTTACTGTGTCATCTAATGATCCAAATCATCTACTATTCCAGATGTTTTGACTCCAGTTTTCTGTAGAGTCAGTGGGCAGAAATATGTATTATTTTTACAGCACCCACAAATTCTCCCACACAAGCAATTATTCAGTTGTTTTAATATTCTCTGTGTACGTACTCAATATAATTTAGATGAGCATCTGTCCAGTAGAGCTTGTCATTGGTGTAATCTATGGTAAGTCCATTGGGCCACTCTAACTTTGTAGAGATGATCACAGTCTTCTCCTTGCCATCCATGCCTGCTCGTCCAATATAGGCTCGATCTGCCCAGTCTGTCCAGTAAATCTGTCTGTTCAAATGAATACTGAGAGTTAGGATTGTTGAAGTAAATATTAGAAGCCATGCCTCAAATACAGTATTTCTTGCCACAGAACTAAAGCAGAGATTGAGGAAGAAGAAAGATAATATATTTCTTCAGTTTAACTGCTACAGCAGACAATTGTGAAATCACAACTGCCTTCAAAGAGTCAGCCCCAGCATCTACCAAACCACACACACTTCTATCAACCTTTTTAGCCTTGCAATCAGAACTTTCTAGTCCATACGAAACCGAATTCCACTTTCAATGGTACCTGGCAGCCATTCATATACACCTGCAACAGGCAAGCTACTATTTTTCCTAAGCTCCAAATAAATACTAACACCACAGAAATCTAAATGCAAGCAGACAAAATTTAATTCAGATTTTCAGAATAGTGCAAGATTATTTGCAAAAGAAAGGAAAAGGACTCTTGAAAAGTCATACCCATATTTTGGATGAACAACAATTGCTCTGGGATACTGAAAGCAGAAAGTATTGTTGGCATCCACACACCGATCCACCAGTTTTTTCCGGAATCTTCCATCAAGTTCAGAGACATAGAGACAATCTCGGTAGGCATCCACCCAGTACAATTTTCTGAAATATTTTAGAGTTAATTTATTTAATATTATTTCATTTTTTTCCCTTATTTTGCTTCACAGCATCTTTAAATCTTTTTCTCCTAGAAGCAATGTATCCACTGTAAAGAAACACATACTTCATTGACATCCCTTCTACACCATGCTCCAGGCTGTCCTTTTCACTCCTATTGTTCCTGTAACCATGAGCAGTGGTGCCAAATTCAAACTTGCAGATGCCCAGTTGAGTAATAATATGCCATTTGCCTACAAATTCCTAAGCCCCTCTTCCCTTCCTGTCCTATCAACAATGGCCAGGAGCAGGAAAACAGACATGCAGTGCAATGGACTGTGACCAGGGCTGTAAGATATTGTAGAGAATCATGAACTGTTCCATGCTGCCACCTCTGCTCTCATCAAACAGGTAGAAAAGTCCTAAATAGTTTGACACCCTAATTTAAACTTCACCTAGAATTTTCTAATACTTCCATTACTTTGCCTGAGAAACACACACAGCTGTAAGCAAAGAAATCATACAAGCAGAAGGGATGATTTTTTAAAAGCCTGCATCAAAACAAAGCAATCAATTCAATTAGAAATACAGCAGGGTACTTTGAAATTCTCTGCAGAGCTGGTCAGCTCCAGCATCCAGTGTCATTCCAGAAAGAGCCTGACAGATATAATTTCTGCCTACACCATCCTAAGCAGTACCATTCCCACCAGGGAGGAGGAGAAAGTAGTCTTCTCCAACCTGCACCTTGCGGCATCCTCTAATCCTCTCCCTGCACTGAAAACAAGCAGAAAAATTCAACCACTGTACTGTCCTTCAGCCTGCCTGAAACACCTAAAGACATAAAGACATAAAGAACTGACTGAAGATGTAACTAATGGTGCTGAAATCATTCAAAAGCTGTATTAGAAATGAAGCAGTAGGACCATTTCAGCTAAAATTTGCCTTTTGCTTCCTCACCTCTCCACAAATCATAAAGCACTTGGGGCTGCTGGCAACATGAATTATCATTAGGTTTAGAGACAAAGTTGTTTAAAAATAAAAACTTTTATATGGACATATTCATATAAACACTTTCATATAAGTTCCAAAAGTGACTTTTTGAACAATTCTTCTTGGTTTACAGACCAATCCATACTATTTAAACTTTTCATACTTTTATTACTGCACTTGGAAAGCAAGAGCAAGACCACTGACAGAGTTGCCACCACATAAGGACAGAGGCTCTGTGGCAGTAAATCAGGCTACTTTTTGAAACACAGCAGGCAATTAAAAATTTAGCATAATGAGATGTGTTTTCCAATTACCTCACTCATATGCTGGCCTCCTGGCAGAAAATTATGTGGATCATGTTGTTTGAGTGTGTCAGGTGCATTTTTCAAGAGCAAATGACACATGCTTTTCACATTGGTATGGGAGCTAAATTTCATTACTTACTCCACTGAATCTAGTTACCTGTTACAATATTTTGTTTATGCAGAGTGAAGCCTGCATCCCAATCCCAACAACTGCTAGCAAACGACTGATTGATGAGAAAGTCTGACATAACCTCAGTACACTACATATGAAAGTAATTAAAGAACAGTGTTATGTATTAGATGCTGATAAATAGTTTCAGAGCAGGGGTATAACACTGCATCCACAATCAAAACTATTTCAGTATCCATCAGGAATTTCATATGAAGTGGGGAAAAACCCCTCAGATAAACTCCTTCACACATCATTTCTTCAGTAGCCCAGAAAGACAAAAAACTTATTTTCTTACCTGCCAACCCAGTCAACAGCGATACCTTCCCCGTTGGGCACGTCATCACTTATCACTGCCTCCTTATTTGTTCCATTTAGGAACATTCGTTCAATGACATTCCTCCCCACATCAATCCAGTACAACCTCTTTTCCACCCTGTCAAAGTCCAGTGCCACCACATTTCTCAGTCCTTGCAAAATGAGAGAGTAAGACTGGCCATCTGCTGTGAGATTTCTCAGATAGTAACGGTTGCTAAAAATAAGGTATGGGGAGATATTACTATTTTGCCGGCAACTTTTTCCATCAGGCTCCCGGATATAGCCTGGGGCACACTTACAGATGTAGGAGCCAGCTGTGTTCTCACAAATCTGGCTACATACTGATGGAGTTTCATTGCACTCATCAATATCATCACAAGTCCGTTTATCAGACATAAGTTTGTATCCGGGATGACAAGAACAGTAGAAACTTGTCTGTGTGTCTGTACAGTCATGATCACATCCACTGATTGAAGGGTCACTGCATTCATTTACACCTGGGGAAGGAAAGGAGTTCTATTCAAGGAACCAGCTAGTAGAGTAATAGTGTAGTCACTTTCCAATGCACTTTCTCCCTGCTACCCCTTGAAAATGCTGAATGTGGATGTGGGCTGCTGTAATAAAGGAAAAAAGAAAACAATCTACTATAAAATTATTTTACCACCTCTGAAGTCTGTCACAAAACACCCTAACTGCAAAGTATGGACTATGGCATATTTTGGAAATGCAAGGGCAATATATAAACAATGTATGAAATATATTTTGTTTATATCATTAGCTCATTGTCACAGTGAGTTAAAAAAGCACATTATAAATATTACAGACTTAATTACAGCAAAAAAATTTAAAAGATACATTTCTTATAATTTTAATTTCTGAGAAACAGACATGGAATAGATATGATTGGAATTATGGAATTGTCTTAAGAGTTTATTTTTTCAAAGGTGCCTAAGCTTTTTAAATTAGACAGCACAAATAAATCTATACATACCACATCCTTTTTCATCACTGTTATCTAAGCAATCATCCAACCGATTGCAGACTTTAACCAGCTCAATGCAGTTTCCATTGTCACATTTAAAATGATGGGGAGAGCAGGTCGCTTCTGGTGTACTACAGAGATGTTCCAGCTCATCAGATTCATCACCACAGTCATTATCCCCATCACAGATGTAGGCTTTGGAAATGCAGCGCCCATTCTGACAAGTGAACTGATGCTGTTGACACGGTTCATAGATGCATCCTCTTTCATCACTGCTGTCACCACAGTCATTCCGCCTATCACACCTGAAGAAGAATGAACACTCTCTTCAAATATAAGAAGGCAATCACTGTCTCCAGGGCAGATGTATACACTCTCCCAATTTCCAAGGGTCAATATTTTTGGCTCCAATAGAAGAGACTTTCAGAAACTGGGGTCATATTATATAGTCTGATCCTGTGAGTCCTGCTAATATTCCCTGTGTGCATTACAGGCTGGACAGAATCACCCCAGGAGAGGTTACTAGTGACAATAAGAAGGATTAAATGGTAATGGTGAGAAATGGGGATACTAACAGAAAATTCTAGAGCATTTTCAAATCAAAGCTAATGCACAAATGCAGAGCAGGTAAATGGTTTCATTACAATATGTAGATCTACTTACAACTAAATGGTGAGGAAAAAAAGGTTGAATTAACTCCTTCACAATAAGCAATTTTGAGAATCTCTACAGCTGCTTCAGGAGTTACAAACCTGTATGTGTTACGGATGCACAAGCCATTACTACAGGTAAACTCATTTTCTGTGCAAGATCTTCGTGTGCAGTTCTGGTGTTCATCAAGAGCATCACTGCAGTCAGCATCACCATCACAGACCCATGCCCGAGGAATGCACCTCCTGAGTGGGGGTCGATTGTTGGCACATGTGAACTCTGCGGCTGTGCAGTTGCGGTTTGCTGAAGGAAAAGCATGTTCACTAACCAAGTTACACTCTGTGTATGTGACACCCTCCTCCACCACACACACAAACAGCCTGGATATCCACCCATAATCCACAATAGAGCCATTCCCTGGTGCACATGTAGAGATAGATACCACTGCACCTTCTCGCATACAAAACTGCACATTACTGTTTGTGAGGGCTGACTGGGAGCCAAAGCATTCCTTAGGCAATGCTGACATGTGCAGAAATCTGCATCTCACTGGATTCTCGATATAAACTTTTTCAGCCAGATTTTCTGGGAGCTGAACAGTCTCGATTCCCTGTTTTGTTCAAGGTATTCTGCGCTCCAGGGAGCAAACAGATGTAGCACCATTACAGTTAGTAAAGACAAGGACTACAAGTATAACCAGCTGTTCTCAAAAGAATCAAGAAGCAGGACTGGGTTTGCTGAACCTCCTTCCTTTTGTTCACCCTCTGAACAGATATGCTTATTTTTTGCAGATATTAAGCCACAAACACGTGGTTATTAATATGCCACGTGTTGACGCAGTGCATGATCACCAGGGATCTCCACTGAAGCTGCTCTAGCTGCCCAGATCATACACACAGCCCAGGTTAATTATATCTCCATTTCAACTCAACAATTCAAAGAAGAGTAATTGCAAAATTAGAACAATGTTTTGTTGGGTTTTTTTACCAATAAAATATTCAATTTCGATTCAATATCATGAAAATGAAGGTACAGGAGGATCGTACTTCATGCTTAAAGTGCACCTTTACGGGGTAGAAAAATTGGCAATGGGTGAGAGTTTGGGGGTTGGTTGTTTTCTAAAAAATACCCACAGGACAAACAAAGGGTAGTACCTATTTGCATTAACCACCTACCACAATTATGTCTTTGATCCTCATCACTCATGTCCCCACAGTCATTATCACCATCACAGATCCACGTTGCTGGGATACATCTGCCATCATCACATCTGAACTGGTCACTCGAACAAGTCCGCATTTGGGGCACTTGAAAATGAACACAATCACTTTGCTTGTCAAACTAACCTGCACTGCCATGAAATCTACTGGGGACTGTATTTTAGGGAAAAGCTTACGAGAGTGAAATGTAAAATCGAAGCTTAAGGGTAAAATAGGTAATGTATAAGATGCAAAACATTTTCTTAGGCTAAAGGTGTAACTCCAATAATGTGCAAAGTGAGCTACCGGCGCTGCTGAAACCACAGAAGAATCTTGCCTTGTCTTATTCTTACTTTTACAGTGAGAATAATAACTATGTTATATCAATTGTCAATGACTTCAGTTAGCTCCTTCTCTTCTTCCCGGGAGATCACTGTCCTTTTTTTGACCTACTACCCTGCTCCTCTGCTTATTCCCATTAGTTTTATTGTACATACAAGATTTGTTTACTGTAATGCTATGATACCCATATACTGTGTCAACACTGTTCCCCTCTGCATCCCACATTCCCTTTTTCCCCAAATGTAGTACCGCATGCACACTTTCTGCACAGCATGACACCTGCTTTTACAAAACAATATCAAAATACTTGTTATTTTTTGCCGTTTGATTCACTACTACCATAGTCGTATAGAGATAGGAGGTTATACATTAACAGTAATCACATTACAAGCAATC
The DNA here is from genome assembly GCA_013397115.1 of Edolisoma coerulescens. Taxonomy (NCBI): domain Eukaryota; kingdom Metazoa; phylum Chordata; class Aves; order Passeriformes; family Campephagidae; genus Edolisoma; species Edolisoma coerulescens. Next base: position 997,640 of record VWZW01006491.1, on the reverse strand, counting down.
GGTTGTTGCAACTAAAGCCTTCATATTCCATATGCAGCTTTAAGTATTTAAGACTCAAATTATCCAGTGACTCAGATTAGAGACACTGAATAAAACCCAAAAGATACCTATCTTCCACCCAGTCTGGATTTAAGCTTCTGCCTACAAGACAAACTACTGATTTGCCATAACCCACCACGTTGTATCTTCTGAGTGCAGACTTACCACAAGAGGCAGGTTCATCAGAGCCATCAGCACAATCTATGCCTTGATCACAGTACCAATGAGCAGGAATACAACGTCCCGATGTACAACGAAACTCATTATTTGTGCAAGTCAGAGAGACTGGAAGAAAAAAACTATGCATGACATCTTTTTTTTCTGCAACCTTTCCAACTTGTTTTAAGTTGCTTTTGAGTCCATGTTATGCAAAAAATATTACAGTCCCCAAAAAAGAAAGAGAAAAAATTATGCTAGGAAGGATGTCTTTTCTCAGCCTCTCTGGAAAGAGTTCATTGTACAAAACTAGCTTGATATTTGTATGCAAGGAAATGGGCCTTATTTTCTCCCAGGGCATATGTATCAGCTACTAAGTAGACAGAATTTGCTCTGGAAATAGGATTGCATGCAGCAACTGTACATATATTCTACATTTTTACTTGAGATTTGTGCACAGGAAAATAACCACAGTACAATATACTCATTTCTCCAGTGCCCAAAGCAGGCACAGCAGACTCAGTGCTTTACAGGAAATCAAAATGTGCACTAAGGAAGTAATATCTCATGGTAGATAGTTTTCCTCCTACCAATTTTTCTTCATTTGCTGGTAGGAATCTTTTCTTAATGGCAGTGAAGAACAAACCATAACACTGAATAGTTCCAGCTCAGCATGCTGCAAGTACTCTCTGCACTTCAGCCGAGCCCCTTGATCCTGGCATGTATAGTGGGTTTTGACAACTTCTTCAGTAGTTACCGATTCTTTGCTGTACCCTCTGATGGTTTCAAAATACCAGAAGGATTCAGTCTGGCCTTTTAACTTGCTCTTCCCTGTGCCTTTAATGATGGAAATCAAAGACGGTTAACTATTGCTCATTAATGTCTTGGGGTTTCTTTCATCTCTCATTCTCTTTTTCTCTCCTTTTTCCTTGCCCTTCACCACTTCTCAATTTAAGTAATTCAGTAGGGACATAAACAGTAGAAGGGACAAAGCGCACCTTTCACAAGCAGAACAAGGCTCACTATAGCCACATATTCTTGACATATTGGTGTCCATAGATAAAAGTGGCCACATTCTGGCTACAGAAATTGAACTTATATTTTAGAAAAACTGTGGCATAGTTAGTTCAAGGCATGTACCTTTAGAAAAAATAGTGAAAGCAAAAATAATCTACTCAGGAAATACTAAAACCAAATCACTATCTGAAAACATCCACTATGTTTTATAAACTGATCCATAATATTTTATATGGGAAAAGTACTACCTAAATTCTACCTAATAAAAATGTCCTAGAAAAGTTAATCTGGTTTGTAATTAAGGCTGATTGAAAACCAGGCACTTCAATACCCTAACTGGAAGCTACAATGAACAACGAATCATATGCTAAAGCATACATAACCGCATGAAAGAGATAAAAGAAATTTGAGACCATATGCAACTCCATTTGATTAGAAGGAAAAATATTCTAATGTTAAAGTTATGGAAAAAGACAGCTCTCTATAATACTTAAGTGCCAAACACACTGTAAAACAATAAGAAATACAGACCAGAATAAGCAAAAGGAAGAATCCTCAAATGCTATATTAAAATGCTGCAAAAATTTATCATCCTTTTTATTAGATAAAAGAATTATTTAGATAATTAAGAGCTAATAGTACAATGCATATGTAACTTCAGTATTACAAAAGTAGATATCTTGAGAACAGTTGGAGTTATACTAAAAGTAAAGAGCAGTGGAACAAATTGCAGAAGTATCAGAGAAGTAACAAAGGACCTATTAACTTACCACAGTGAGTAGGACTCTCATCACTCATATCTCCACAGTCGTTATCACCATCACACAAATATGTTCGAGGAATGCAAATATTTGTGCTTTGACATTTTGTAAAACCAGACTGGCACGTACGCTCCGCTTTAAGGAGGGAGAAAAAAAGCAAAAGTGCTCTAGAGCTATTTGATACTTAACATTGTTGAAAAGAGTCTCATGTTACTCACTTGCTAAAGTGATTCACTCATACTGCTCATGCTATATGGGAGCAGTTAAATCATTGCTTTTACTGACAGAAGTCCTGACAAAAACATGATCAAAAAACCCACGTGCCAGTACTTGAAGATGAGGGAATGAAAACTGACATGTATTCACACTGAAATGCCTATATTTGCAACCACCTGGTATGGTATGATCATCAGACCAAATACAAATGACTAATAGACGAGGAATTTCAAATAGTCAGATTTCTCTGAGAATAAAAAAAAATACTATGTTTTAAATAATATGCTTCTAAAAAAATTCAGCGGGCACACAAAATGAAAAAAAAATCTAAATAAATTTTCATCAATTTCTTAAACTCCTGATATAAATTTTCACTGAAGATTTTAATCTTAGTGTATAGACATTACTATTTTCATGAACTGCAAAAGCAGTCAATATTGAACTAATCACAGTTTACATCTTAAAGAAAACAAACATAACTGATAATTTTATAAGGCATATAATTTTAAACTGTGCCATTACGGGATCACAATATAGACTCCTGATGATTAAATATACTATAATTAATAGGCCATGACACAAAGTAAAAAGCCATTGCCAAATTCCAGGCTAATCCTGCAAAAACATAAATCCTGCATCCAATTTATCTGAAATAATCTTTTTGAAATCCATGGGTTTACTCACAAGAATTAACATTACATAATGCATGAGCATTTGTTGCAGACCGCTTGAAGCAACATTTACTATGTAATATCTTAGGATCTTCCAGAATATGATTTAGCAATTCTATTTGCTTCAAATAACACTTAACAGTACCTGTAATGTAAATTTTAAAAACTTTTGTCCTTTTTGCTGATTTTGTCACATTTCTTCACACAAAACAGCATTTCCCTCTTCCTTTGTCTAGACAGTCAGACTCAAATAGGCACTAGGTACTAAGGCTCAACTTACGGCAATTCCTCTCATCTGATGTGCCATTATCATAACAGTTGTTTACTCCGTTGCAGACATACTGAAGGGCTATACACCTTCCATTATTGCAAGTAAATTCTGTGTGGGAGTCACAGGTTCGGAACAAGCAGCCGAGCTCGTCACTGTTATCTCCACAGTCGTTGTAGTGATCACAGCGGTAATGATAGGGTACGCATCGCCCATTGCCACAGGTGAAAGCTGTTGGCTGACAAGTATGGAAAGCTGCAGAAAATTAAAAAGAACAAAAAATGTGGATAAAATATAATCGAAGTTCTCTGACAAAGTAACAAGTAAAATCACAATATTTTTACCTGCCAGGGCAAACACAGCTGCAAAACGGACTGCATGAAAAGTAAAATACACATTTGAATTAAAAATTAGATATTGGCTATATATGACAAAAATTCAATACTAGAGTGCTTCCGTATTCTAAACAAACCACTAGTGATTCAGACCTCAAATCTCGGAGCAAGCAAGGGATCATTTCCAAACTACAGCCATAAGATCCATGATCATAAAGCCATAAAAGTGATAGAGAATACAGAACAGGCAAGACAGTATACTTTCTAAAGCAGTTATTTCAAATGCTTACCACACACACTTTCCAACTCATCACTGCCATCACCACAATCATTGTCATTGTCGCATTTCCACCGCTCGGAGATACAGTGCCCATTAAGGCATGTGAAGAAACCAGTATCACACCTGGTACCATTATCCACAATACAGTGCTTGTTGTTATTGGCTAAATACCAGCGTCCTTCAGAGGGGCACTGACACTCTGCACCAGCTGGACCTAAATTTATGTTTGACGGTTTAAAAAAATAAAAAAGGACACAAAAAAAAGGAAACAAATTTAACACTGATGTTTTATATAGGGTTCCATGAAAGTGTTCATAGTTGTAACACTGGAAAAGGCAAAGAAATTTTCATAACTCCTGTATGATCTATTTACTTAGATAGTAGTATGGTGACTTAGCCAGACTTTTATCTCACTTAAGCATATGCAAACCCACTAAAACCCACAAAAGTTATCTCAGAGTTCCTTAGAGGAACTGAGATCAGAATTTGGTACTTGCTTTTTGTCCAAATAGCTTTTTAGTGGCAGCAAGATGGCATGTGATGCTTTCAAATATCATAGCTATACCCACTGAGACTTAATTCCTCAAAACCAAAACAGGTGTTCAAAACTTCTTTCACTTGACAAACTGCTCTTCTCAAAATTAATGAGAAGCTTGAGTTGTTTTCAGGCAAGACAGATTTTTAACGTTATTTAAGATGCTACAAATGAAAACAGGCACTGAATGAGTTTTCCAGAGTCAAGGATCATAACTTCCAAAAATCTGTAACACATGAAACAGCTCTGTAACACTTATGTAATAAAGAAATAGCAACCATAAAGATTTTTAAAATATGTTAACATCTGATGCAGTAAGAGTATATACTCCTAAGGTAAGCATATCCTGCAGCACTCACTTCATGTCTCATCCAAGAAAATTTTAAACCCCAGAAAACAATGCTTTAGTTTAAGTTACAGAGACACGTAATTTTCATTTGTGAGGATTCTCAGACACAACCCCTAGGTGCGTTGGTGAAATACCATGATCTTAAATGGCAATCATTTTGATGGCATTTATAAATACAACACATACTAAAAATTTGGGAACACTAAGAAATATTTCAGCTGTCCCCATGTGACTAGAATTGTTATAGTCTAAACTCTAACACAGGCAACAGTAATAGTTTACAGTCATCAAGCATAACAGCTTACCTGGTGCACAGATGTGACTGCAGCCACCATTGAACTGGTTGCAAGGGTTGATACACTGCTGTTGCTTACTTTTTGCCCAGACATGAATATCCATTGGTCTTTGTGGAAGATTCATGATCATTACAATCTGATCTGAACCATCATACTTATTAGCTCTATAAATGCTTCGTGTGTTCCAGTCTGTCCAATATATGTGCTGATCAAACAGTGTCATTGCAAATGGATGCAGAGCAGTACTAACAATTACTTCACGATTTGTACCAGTGAGAGTGCATCTCTCAATCTTCTGCCTACAATAACAAAGAAATTATTACATCTTAAAAGAAAGAAGCCTTTTAACTTACGTATAAAACCATGCCCTAATTAGTCTCGCAACTGATACCCAGCATTTCAGCAGTGTTCACCAATATCTAGGATGCTGCTATGCTCCCTCACCTCCATTAACTAGAGTTGGAAACAGAAAAGTGTGTGTTTCATTTGACATCCTGAACTCCTCTTAAAATAGACATCCCATTACAAGTACCTTGCCTTCCTGCATGCAGATAAATCCTGAAAACCACCTTCTTCCCAGAAGATTCCATAAAGGCACATGCCACGGGATTTATTACATTACAGACAACACTCTTCCGATACAGCAAAGAAGTCTGAAACAGAACTTCTATGCTGAAGGAACCAGAACAGAAAGGTCTGATTGTTGCAGTGGTTTCTCCGAGACCATGGGTGAATTTGAATGTTTAGAAAACTAAACTATTTTTTAAAACATTCCTGCTGATGGAAGAAATTCTGTGGCATAAATTCAAGGGTAAAGCTCTGTCTGGTAGGCAACAGCAAGAATATCAGGCCAAATTTCACAGGTGACAGGCACTAACCATGAGCAATGAATAGTGTAAAATGTGTACTGAGATTGTATTCTTTAGAGAAGACACTTACGAAAGTCCTGAATTGCATGCAAGATAAACAAACTGACAGTGGATACAAGTGCATAAAGCAGAGAACAAATCTACACAGTGACATAGTATAACTTCTTATTGCAGAGTAGTTTCACACCAATATTAAAATTTGACATTGCATTGCTATTAAGTGTAACATCCTATAATGCCAAGTACCAAATTCAACTGAAATGCTGAAAACTAGCTTAGAAATTAGGAAAAAATAAATAATAGAGCTATTAAAATATTAACCAAATGTAAACAAACAAGTGTGCTATCAATACATACAGATTTGCATCAGCCCAGTACAGCTGCTGTTCTTCATAGTCCAGGGTAAGTCCATTTGGCCATACCAAGTTTGTGCTCACAATAGGTGTTCTGAAGTTTCCTCCAAGCGTAGCTCGTTCAATCTTTGCATTTGAACTCCAGTCAGTCCAGTACATATACCTGTTCAATAACATGATTACATTTTCATAAAATATAACTCACAAATGCTTTTGGTGGTATTTCCACCTTGGTGTCCCTCACTGCAGTGTGCAGTACAAAACTACAGGAAAAGATCTTATTCCTCTATTTTGGCTCACATTGATAAGGGAATTTTTTAGAGGGATCACTGGGGTCCACTGGAGTGAACTTCAGAAAACTTCTTCCAGCTCCTATGTGAATCCAGTAAAATCAATTAATCTCTTTCTTATCTTTCTTAATTATAACACAGTACAACCAGTAATGAAATTAAAAGCACAATATAATACAGTAATGCCCCCATCCTCTCAGGATGCGTTTTGACACTGAAACAAGAATTCTTCTGAAGCATTCAAGGAATATACCAAAAAAAGGGTTAGGGTTATAGGAAGTGTCTGGCAGTCTCTGTCAAAGTCTAAATTGTAGTTTCACCTGCAGTCAAAACAAAGTGCAACACATACCCTCTGCAGGGATCTAATACAACAGCTCTTGGCCGTGGCACCCGAGCAATCACTGTGCGGTTTGATCCATCCACAGCCATTGAGCTGATGGTCTGATTGAGGTAGTCACTGTAGTAAACTCTGTTGTTGATCCAGTCAAAGGCTATGCCATCTGGAGTCCCCAGGTCTTAGACACATGCAAGCAAACACACACAAGCTCAGCACAGTTTCCTGAGATACTGCAACATTCTTCATCTATTATAATTTGGCCACATCAAAGACTCCTTTGAAATGCCATTGGTACCAGTGCAAATCTGTCCATTTAAAAACCTGGAGTAGTAATACTTGCGACTCAGGAAATCCTAGGTATACAATAATGTTACAAAGACCTTTTCCTCACACAGACTTAAGTTCTGGTTGCTATTCTTCAAGCAGCAGGAATCCTCCCTCACTCCATAATACTAATTTACTACATATAATTTTAATTTATCATGTATCATTTTATATACAGAATAATATCTATCCAGTTTCATATTTCCATTTCATTGTGATCAAGATGAAATAAGAATCTCAGAAAAGGAAAAAATGAGGAAGCAAAAGGGGCATTTTATTAGACATCTTAACTAAGTGGTTGATCTTGACTTTTAGCATAAAAATCCCTGTTGAGCTAGTGCTAGGTGCTGCAGTCCATTTTTTTTAATATCTGATTACTTTGTACGATATTTCAGAGCACTTACCAGATGCAACTACAGTTGGAGAGCCAATTCCTGAGTAAATACTAACATAACTGATTCTTCCGGTTCCTGAAGGATAACTTTGTGTAAAATATATTCGGTTGTTTATGCTGTCAAAATCCAGGGCCACAGCAGTTCTTAACACATTGACTGTGCGGAAGGGAGGACTGTGATTTTCAGGATCTAGGTGAATACTTCTGAGGGCATTCTCAAGAGCAAAAATTAGGTAATCATCTGTTGAAATGGAACATCGCTTGCCATCACTGCCTAGTGTTCCAAAGGCACAACCACATTTTGGTGTCTGAACGTCAGGGAGGGCAAAACAGAGGTGAGAACAACCTCCATTGTTGTCCAAACAAGGATTGTTGTTGACATCAAGGGGTGAACGTGACTGGAAATTACTGTTGTAAATTGTAACATCCCTTAGCCAATTGATGTTATCTCTTATTACTGTTGGCTGATCAGTATTGCCTGGCTGCTTGCTGGCTTGGAAGACTTTTTTCAGGTTGCGATCCACCCAGATCATGGAATTGCCGAAGATAGTGATACCATACGGAGTTGGATAGCGACTGCCATAACGTACAATTTCAACATCACCGCCATCGGGCTGAATTCTTGCAATCATATCTAAGGAATCATCCACCCAGTAAATGTAGCCGTTGCTGTGATCTATGGCCAACCCACGAGGTGTGACAATGCCCTCAGACACAAGAACTGTTCTGTTGGTGCAGTCAAGAAATGCACGTTCGATCTTTGGATTTTGCCCATAATCTGCCCAGAAGAGATATCTGTTTTTTGGGTCAACTACTATGTGCCTTGGCATATCTATGGTAGTTTTCAGAAGCACACGGCGATAAGTTGTGTTTAAACGCAAAACTTCTATAAAAGTTTCTGTCAGGAATGCATTTGTAAAATAAAGATTTCCTGTATACAAAAACCAAAACAAAACAAATCAGAAAAACAAAAGAGAAAGTTAATACCCGACAACACAAGCTGCTAACATACCAAATGACAAAATGAATAGCCATCATAAATATGTTAGTAGTTGGATGCATAAGGTACTTGCCTACAAGCTGATGAATTAGAAAGAAGACAGCCAAACTGATAGTAGTCAATTAATTTCTAAATCCTCATGGATTGCCATGGGTATCAGTAGTATAGCTGCCTTTTAAAACACACAGCTACGAAATCCATGTTACGGTACAGGACTGTATACAGTAACTAAATTAAGTGTTTACAACAGATGGTTATCCTAAAACTCATCCCAACAAGCCTATTAATCAACAGAAGAACTTTTGCAAAACATATACAGTATATATGTATATATATAAAATGAAAGTCTTAATGGCAATTGTTGATAAATACTTTCTGAAGAGTTAATATTTCAATTAATCTCTAATATGTTTAAATAGGAACAGGAAGTCCAGATGTGGAAATTATAGTTCAAAGATAAAATATTTCTTCTGCTTTTTTTACGTTTCATTATAACTTATACTATTTGTACATAGCAATCTGAGGGTAGATGAAAAGTCCTTCTTTCTTATTTACAATGTCATAAAACAGGTTTTGTGCATTCTTCTCTGGTACCTGTTTTCACAATGGTAGTACACAGCTACTTACAAATGTACAGACAAGAAGAGAGGTCTAAGACAAATATTAAAGCATCAGGAGAGAAAAGGCTCTATACATCTACTCTGATAAATTTTCATCGTTACACATATATATAAACGTAAGAGCCATTCATTACTTCCTCTTATTTTAAAATCAGCCCATCAAACCACAAGTTAGAACCATGGTACTTCCATTCAAAATAGTTTCATTAGAATCTGTTTATGTTAGCCTAAAAATTTTATAATATGTAAAGAATAACGTTCTCCTAAATTCAGCTGTGCTTACCTGCTACCCAGTCAATTGCAATGCCACGGATCCCATTTCGTCCTATTCCATTTGTAATAACATTTCTAAAATAAGAACCATCAGGTTTAATTTTACGTATTGCATTCTGAGAAGAAACTGTGCTACTGAAGTCACACCAGTAAATGAAACCAGAAGGCATGTGAACATCCACATGAAGTGCATTTCGTCCTGAAATATTTTGAAAAATACTAATTAATGATTTTTTAATATAAACTAACTTATTTAAAACATGTACTATGCCAGAAAGAAATGCCAAAATACTAGGCATGACAAGATTTTTTCCTATTATAATATTCACATACCTCTTCCTGCCAGTGGTACCATGGCTTCAGAGTGATCTGATGTCTCTAAACTAAATCCTTTAATTGCAGAGAGCATAGAAACAATTACAAATGAACTATATGGGGAACAGGTTCTGTTATCAGGATTCAGCTGAAAGCCAGTAGCACAGGCACAGGAGAATAATCCACCAGGTACAGGCAGGCAAAGCTGCTGGCAAACTCCAATATTATTACTGCAGCCATTTGAGGAACCAGCAGAATCTGCAAAAGACATACATGGCAAAACAAAAATCTCAACTGCATCATCACAAACACCCATGGATATATACCCAAATTCATACACTTCCATAGTCTTAACAATCAACTGACAAAAATAAAGGTCCTAATCATTATACATTTTAGCACAGATGTGTTAGCAATGGGTTTGCTGGTCTCTTGTCATCTAAGATCAATGGGGCCAAGAATCAGATAAATTTGAAGCTAAAGTAACAAAATTTCTTAGTCGACACTACTTTAGTAAAACTACGTGAGCCTTATAAAACTGCTAGATGCCTTAATTGGATGGTGGAGCATCTCTTTACTAAAATCAGGTAAAATGATTCTGACACTTTCCCTGAAAGCCAAATCAAAGCATTTCCTTTGAAAGAGCATACATTCTGTCTCTAAGTTCAGGTTTTTGCAAGTTGAATATCCTGAAACACCTGTCTAGAAAATACTCACTGTCTCTATAATACACACGTAGGCTCTTCAGTCTTGGGACATTATCTCTCAGTACTACTTTGTTTGCGCCGGTAGCCTTGTCAACTCGTTCAATTACTTCATAATCTCGATCAGTATAGTACAGAAATGTACCATACACAGCAACTCCCCAGGGATGAGAAAGATGAACCACCAGAGTCACACGATTCGTACCATCCACATTGCCTCTCTCAATCTAAGAAAACAGTTTAAAGATTAAGATTACATTTCTTATAATAACAGTTCAATGTTACAATATAAAACTAAAATGCAACATATGCTACTAAAATCTCTTTTGTGCATCAAATCTTCACGTACAAGGTAGGAAGGAAAGGGCAGGCAGTATATGATTTCCGATCTTATACTTTTGATGGTATTTAATAACAACAGCTATCCAGATTTTGCTTGGTCCTGCAACTCCCAGTTATAAGAGAAAACTGAAGTAACTGAATCACTCATGTGAACCACAGATGCAGAGATAGGTAAAGAAGCAATTATTAAAAAAAAATCTCCTACCATTCCCGTGCTTCTGACAGCCCAGTACAACTTTTGTTCCTTAATGTCAATGGTTAGGAACTCTACATGGTCCAGGTTGCCAGTGAAGAGGGTTTGTATGCCTGAGCCATCCATGTTTGCACTGGCAATCTTTGCTGGGACTCCACTGTCAGTTCCCTGGTCTGTCCAGTACAACTTCCTGTAACAGACATCAGATCTGTTAGCAAAACTGGCAAGAGAAATCAGTGGACCAAAATCACTTGAGCATATGCTTAAAACCAATTCTTTTGTCAGTCGAATACTTCAGCACATGCTGAACAGAGCTCATGTTCAATCAAACCACAACGAAAAAGAGCTTATTGGAAAAAGAGAAAAATGCTTGTTCTCTTGACAAACACCTGCTTCTCTTGAAAGAGAGGAATGCCTCTTAAATAATTATTAGAAACCCATAACCTCGCCTATATCATCCCACGATGCCATCAGCAGGTAAACACACTAGAGTATTCTGACTCTAACAAAAAAGGAGGAGAATAATAATTCTGTTTTGCAGATGGTTGCAACATTTCAGAGTAAGTTTGGTTTCAATTTTCAATTAAAACTACAAAGTCAGAAAAAATCTATATGAAACAGGAAAAAGGCAAATAGCTGTTTTTAGGAGCAAGCAGCAAAATTGTATTTAGTTCTTCTTTTTATCATGTGACATTTTTCCCATGTAATATGTCTTTCTACTACAGATAGGCTCAAGTCAGACATCACAAGATATTTTACAGAAAGACTTTAGAGTTCTCTTTATTCTGGGTTCCCATTTTTCAGGGATTTTTTCACAACTGTTAATATTCTGAGATTATTTTTGATTAAAAAATGGTACTATACAAGCATATCGTAAATTAAGGAGAACGAACATCTATGCAACAATTTAGGAAGCTATGCAATTATTTTTTACAGCTTAAAAAGAGTAAATAAATTCTGCACAAAATATGAAACAAACAAAACCATATCAAATCCAGGATGAAACTTGAAAACCCTAAATTAAGAAAAATATGGAGGATAAACTCATGAGCAAATACAACAGCAGTTTTAGAAATTTACCCTCTTGCTGGATCAACTGCCAAACCAATCGGTGTGCCAGCTCCCAGAGAGGTGCCATCATTGGTAATCAGTGTTTTCCTGTACATTATGTCACCATGCAGCTTCAGGACCTATGCAAACATTGAACTTATCAGAGCATGCAATGTAGAACTTACGGTACATTTTCAAGTTACAGGAAGGAAGCCTAAATCAACAGGGAGTTGAAATTGCAGAAGACTTTCTCAAATACCACAAAGAAAAAGCGCATTGTTCTGTACTCTAACCATCTCCTTTCTCTAACATGCTCCCCTTGAAGGAGCTGCTTGCAGCTCAGAACCTGCCTACAAGGAAGGATCCTAGGTATAAAAACAGTTAATCTCTCAGTTTCCATAATATCTTCAAGGCCTGAATGGGTTGATGAAATTCTGATTTAGGAAGCATCCCATTTCATTTGCTCAAATTAGCTGCCTTTTAATTTAATAGTAGGCATTTATGTTTTGGAACAAGAACACTAATGACTGGGCTTATTCACAGTCATTACCGTATTATATATTACTAATCCTCCATTTCCCTACACTGAATGACAATTTTATCATTCACATACCATGAGACTGCTTGTCTCCAGAAAGCTACATAATATGTTATCAAAGCATTTGAGAATGGATCTTACTGCGTTCAATGGCAACATTCCTTTACTATCAGTGGCACTGCATTGGGATCATTGATTTGAAGTGAGGATAGTAACAACAGCAACTCTAGTCATCAGAGATGTTGTGTGTTAAATACTGGAAGCCAAATGAGTTTTAGGGGGGGAAAAAAAAGAGAGATTTATACACAAATAAAGTTTGCAGAATATACTGCTTTCAATCTTTTTGACTATGTTCAAATTTAAGTTTCTTTTCAAGTTTGTAAAGTATTTTTCTACAGACAGATTGCACTTGTTAATAAATCTAATTTAAGTTTTTCACTAAATAAATATTAGTAATTTCAACCTGTATACATAGCAGTGAAAAATCAAGGCTCTTATTTTCCAGTTGTCCCTCTTAAATAATTACCTCAATTGATTGTGTCCCTGGGTTACTGTAATACAGGTTTGCAGATATCCAGTCCAATGCCAGACCAGTAGGAGCACCAATAACAGCTGCTGGAGCAAAAACTGTCCTGTTGGTTCCATCTGCCCTCACTCTGTGAATTTCACCCTTGGAAAAAAAAAATAACAAAAGTGAAAAAAATGTCAAGAGCAGAAAACACTCTTCTATTCCAACTACATGAGCATTTCTTTTATACTGCAATCTTTTCTAACACTAGCCCAGTTCAAGGAGGGAGAAGGCACAGGCAGAGATTGAGCAGAACCAGGAATAAAAAGAGGAGCACAGGTTGCAGTTGCCATCTCAGAGAAGGAACAAGGCAGAGTCAACTTTTGGAAAAGGATGCAGTGATCATATGTTCCATGTATATTCTTAATTCCTTTGTTTCCATGATATCAGTATGCTGTCCAAAGATATTAGTGTAGAACTGAAAACCATGCTTGAAAAAGCAATCAGCATCCCAGCAAAAAAACTGAACAAGAACTCCAGACCAAACTTACTGCTGTCTTAAATAACTAACATTTCTTAGACAGCAGTAGAGTGCTTCTTGCTGAATCCTAACAACATGGTGCTATTTGCAAATTAACGTGTCCTTGAATCCCTAGGCTTTCAGAAAAAAAGTAGAAAAACAAGATACTTTTTGGTACTCTTTATACCCTAGTTTGAGAGTCTGATGGACATCTAATGTTTACAACAGTGACTGGTATATAAGCACCTTAAAGCCTGCGTATTATTGAAATTCACAATTAATAACCTATGGAAAATGACAGCTAAAGATAATAAAACTTTGGAAGTGTTTTTCAACCAGAATAGGGGGGGACTTTTATCTCTGTTTCCTGACTTTGCTTTAGACAGGGTGAACAAGCTGATGGATGTACACTTGAACTCTACAGCTTCAAATGATGCCACCACTGGCAGTGAGATTATAGCAACTATGAAAGTGTAGACAAACCCCAGGAAAAGCCAAAGATGCAATGGATGGAGGCAAAATGTGGTGTTAAGGAAGAGGCCCTGAGGTAATGGACAAGCACTACAATTAAGAAGGCAGGTAAATATGCTTCTGTCATTAGAAACTAGAGAAATATCTTTTTTTCAGAGAGCGATCCATGACTGACACAGGTGTCTCAGCTCTGTTTGGGAGAAACAGAAGCCTGAGGCCCACAGGCCAGGGATACAGTTAGGGCGCACAGCCCACAGTCACACATTTGTCAGGCTTTGTCAAGACCCACCTAAAGTAGAGCTAACATCTAACCCTTGGCCTGTGAAGGCACCTGCCATTTCACTTGTCAGGATTTAACTTGCTATTAATGGATGTATCAGCCCCTGACCTCCTACTCTAGTGTATAGGTCAGCTGTATCTGCTGGCTGAGATCTGTCAAGAATATTTTCTCAGACTGCAGGGAAGATGAAACAGATTACCAAGTACTTAAGTAGCTTCTTGGGAAAAGGTTACCTTAAATAGGTCTATTTAAATACTTCATCGAACTAAACATTCTAACTTTAAAAGAAACAAATAATTTAAAAAATTGTAATTTCTTTATGAGTGGCACAGAATACACTTTAAAACTATTTATTTTTAAAATTGTATTTACTTCAAAGCTGAAAAATGTAAAGAAAGCAGGTTGGGGAAAAAAGCAAAAATCTTATGTGGATGAAACATAACAAGTTTGTGTGAATTGTTTCTGTTAAAGCATAATTACGGAAATCTCCTTATCTACCATCATACTTCTCCAAGACCTAATTACTGCTTTTCTTGACAAAAACAACTGCTTTTAAGTTTCCAAGAGTGAAGACATATTGCAGAATCAGAAGTTTCCTATCACATCTGTCTCACATACTACCAGAGATTTTTTCTTTTGAAGTGTCCATCCTGCAAAAATTATGTGGTTTTTTTTGCTTGGTTGGTTTTTTGTTGTTTTGTTGGTTTGGTTTGGTTTTTTTTTGGTGACAAGTTAGCCTTATGGAACACATATAATTTCTTAGTTCATGACCAGCAATAAAAGCACTTAGTCAAACAATTACAATTAACTACTAAAAATTACTTCAAATTAGTTTTTAAATCTAGAAGTCTCATATGTACTACCTGGAAATTACTGTGAGTTTGCAACCATTTTCTGTTTAAAGAAAAAGGTGCCTCTCTATGATGTTACTTCATTAAGTGCTCAGACTAGATGCACATACATTTATTCTAATGTTAAGTGTCACTGTGTCCAGTGTACTACTCCCACGGAGAAGTGTTCTGGCTGTGTTTGCAGAATTAAGTCTTAAGTCAAGAGAGGACAGCGAGTGGACTATAGCACAGCGGGGATGAGAGTATGGGTCTGTCAGTGCTCTCCAGTATTTCCTGTTCATGTCTCTGAGGCAGAAAAAACATTAATCAAATGTTTCTGCTGACAAAAATAAGAACTACTTTACAAAAGAGATGAAACTTCTTTACTTGTCCTAGGAGAAAAACCAATAAAAAAAAAAAACACCAAAAAACCCCACACCACAACAACAAAAACCACCACCATTTCATTCCTTTCTATTTATCAAAATTCTTACCAGCAATGCTAATATATTTCAGTCCAAAACACTCTTTAAAAAAAAAAATAATTCTTAACTTAGTGCACATTTTGAACACAAATACAAACTTACTGGATTTTCAACCCAATATATCATCTGCTCAGAGTCCTCGAAGTCAACATCAACACCATTTTGAACTCCTGCTATTGGAACCATAGCATCATTTGTCTTCTCTTCAGGGTTCAGAGAAATTCCGTAAATTATATTATCTCTTACAGCAATAAGGAAAGGGTGTTCAACTGTGAAAACAGAGTAATTCAGAGTTGCTTCTGGTCAAGAAAATGGCATTATGATATGTTTTCCCCCTCCCATCCAAAAGTTCCGTGATGCTGAGAGTGGTTCAATATTACCAGTGATGTTTTGAAACCACTTACAAAGAAGTTTGTTCCCTCACTAGGAATGAGGTAATCAGTTATTGAATCTAGTGTAACATTTTAAGATTCAGCACTGTGCAATCACAGTGCAAATTCTGAGCAGAAGGAAGTAAATAAGGCAGGATCACTCACTGCCAGACAAGAGAAGAAGGATTTTTGTGCAGCTGCTCTAAGCTACTTTTTCAAATCTCCAAGAAGGGGAACCAGCCAAAGTTCTGAGGATTCTGCAGGACCTGCCTGTGATGGGTTCTAATGCCTAGTAAGCAGGACTCGCAAGCCTGGAACAATGACACAGCAGCAACTGATGATTGTTATTATTAAATATAACTGCAGTACTGTTTTCTTGTTTTATCCCTAAGGGAGCAGACATATTCCCTTATGGTATATTTACTTTTAGGTAAACTTGTACCCTTAGGCTTATATCTTATTAACAAAGGGCAGCTCATCAGGTTGTGGCGGTGACCCAGGTGATCTGAGAGGATGCACCAGAGAGCTGCAGAGCGAGAGTCAGCAACTGCATTTCTCATCTGCTAGGGAGTAGGGGAAGAGAATCTCCTGAACAGGGATTCCCCTCTTCCTTGTGCTTTGGTCTTTGGAGAACAAATTCTAGCCTCTTCCCATAGGCACAAGATACCACTTAACAGAGAACTGGGCTGCTGTAGCAGTAACCCATTTCCTCTTTTATAACAGATCAAAGACTTGGTTGGTTGGTTTGGTTTTGATTTTCTTCACTGGCTGCTTAATATATTTATATAAATTTTGCAGTAAAAATTTTGACATAAAAAAACCCACAAAACACAGCATCACTGCATCTCTCAAAAATTATTCTCCAAACTTCTCTCTGGCTGCTAGAAATATTTGTCAAATTTAACTTACTGCTTCAAGTTTTACACCTATGCAAATCTATACAATCTGATTATTCTTCATTCTTATGATGGAAAATAGGACAAATTTGCTGAGCTATAGAGATATAAAAACCTGTGTATGTAGGTTCATCAGATTGGCATTAATATAACTTCTGCAATTCTTAAACTTCATACAATTTACATGACAAATTATGATCCATATGAAATTAATGTATTGTTATACTAAATACACACACGTGCCATGTTTATACAATATTTTAATATCCACAAATTCTGTTGTTTCCAAGCCATTACCATCTTTTATATCAACCTGAAATGCAGCTTAAAATAAAATAAGCACAAAGGCAAGCTTTCTTCATCTTATATAAAGCTAAAAATGGTGCAATCCTAGAATCAATGCCTTTCCACCCACATCAAGTTGGTAGTATTTAATATGCAAACAAAGTAGGCAGAGACCAGCAATATCATTGTTTGTGGAGACACGGTGCAATCAAATGCATGTGGCTCAATTTAATCTTACTTCTGAAAGATTGTGCTGGCCTATTAAAGTAAACAATAACAGCAAGGATAAGGATAACAGTAAATACTAGTACAGAAATGGCAAATGCCTATTCGTGTGTAATCACAGAATCATAAAAGGGTGTGGGTTGGAAGGGACCTTAAAGATCCAACCTCCAGCCTAGTTCCAACCTTTGTGCCATTGGCAGGGACATTAATCATTAGCAATTATTAAAATATTTTACAATGAAAAGAATATTTTTTATAACATTTTCTGGTGTGCTGACCTTCAGCAAATACATGTTTTCAAATTACCCAAATCTGTACTGTTTTAACTGCACAAAATACATCTAAATAGAAAAAAAAAAATAAGCCCATATAGTTTAAAAGAATTGTGCTTCACAGAAAGATATTTCTATTTCTCTCTTACAGAACAATTATGTCAATAAAAGGGCCACAGTTGTACCTAAGCAGACACAGGGAAATCTGCAACATGTGAAAAATAAAGGTAAGAAATGTCAATAGCTCAACTCAGTGGCAGAGTTGGGTCAACCTCCACACATGCATGTGCTTCATCACTGGCATGCTCCATTTCTTTCATCATGATCCCTCTATAAACCTGCACATAATCAAGCAAGTGCAGATTTCTAAAAGAATCCCTCTTTTTTTAATAGAATAAACAAATTCACACTTCATTTCAGATTATATAAATCGGTAATTCCCTTGCTGCTGACTAAGAAAAATGTGAATGCAATCCAGCCCTTTAAAGAGCACACTGCTAAGTATCAAGCAGGAAAAGAACATGATACTGGCCTTTAACATTTATACAGTTTTAAAAGAAAAGGATTTTTTGACTGACAGATTTCTAGTGTTAGCGCATCCCAAAGATAATTTCTACTTAAATTTCAGTGATTTGAAGCTTCCTGTATAGGGAGGCACCAAAGCACACTTAATGTGTGTACAATTGATGGAAAAACTAATAATGAATGCTTCATCTGACAAAAACAATGTGGTCAAATTTCTAGTCACAAATTGCCTACCACTAATTTGAATTTTTGTGACTTCTTGTTAAATGTACTGGCTAAATGACTTTTACAAATCACTGAGATCTATGGACTATGCAAAGAAAAAATCAGTAGTACTTTTTCATATGAAGTTTTGTTTGCAAAAGTTAGTTCTGTTACAGCTGCATCACATGTAATCACATGTGATTTTAGGCTGTGTTTCCAGGCCTTCTGCATTTGGCACCTTCTGCTTTTTTACACTGGAGAGGGAAAAAGCTGAAGATAAGAAATCTTGATCTGAATTCTAAAATGCATTAGTTCAGATAGGCTGAAAAGAGTGATAAGTAACAGGAAGAACATCTTGCCTGATTAGAGGAAACCAAAAGATCACAAATTACTTGTTAGCAAAATACAGGCTGAGAGAGAGTCACCTCAAATACATATAAAACAAAGCATACCAGTGCTAAAGGAGAACTACTGATGATATTTATCCTGAAGGACAAAAATGGCATCAGAAATGGGCATAAAATGGGGAAAGACTATATCTGAACAGAAAATCAGGTTTCCAAATATCAGAATTGTGAGATTCAGTGAATTTTAGGGGCAAGAACCCAGATTAACCTAAAACTGGAGCATGATTGGTAAAAGGCAACATATGATGTGCAGTCAAGAGCAACAAAGAAACAAACTTCAGTGACCAGGGAAGTATCTTCCAGTCCTGCATCCTGACATTCTTACAATTACAAACCCTGTTTCCAAGCCAAATCCTTATATTGAACACAAGAATCTGCCAGAGTATGTTTTCATTTTAAACTGATACTAAGCTCCTTCCATATGTATTCCAACAGCCAAACATTCCATGTGGTGAGAAATTCTAAAATGTGGCTTCTTTAAAATGCTTATAAGAAAATTGATTTCACCCATTTTCTCCAAATGAAGCACCTGAATCTCTGATTCAGCTCTTTCCCAAACCTGTCTCCAAACCTTTAGGCCAAGTATATCCCATGTGTCCTAAATGAAGTCTGTCTGGAGTGGCCCACACTGATTTCATGAGCAGCAGCCAACAGAAGTATGCTTTTCACCTGGGAGAGGGATGGATTTGACAATATCAGGTCTTTTTTATCATCACTTTATTACTGCCATACCTCTCATGCAGTTTCTGTTATCAGGAGAGAGGATCCATCCTGAAGGGCAAGCACAGGAAAAAAAAAGTGGTCCAGATGAAGAAAGTAAGCAGAGGTGGCTACAGGGGGACGATGCACAGGAATTAATACCTGAAAATAAAAAGGAACTATTAGCAACTACAACAACATGAGCAACTAGAGTGAATATTCTGTCTCATTGCTACTGATAACATCAGGCCAGAACCAAGACAGTTTTGCTATTTCTTTGAAATTAAAATAATGAAATTATTTCTAAGAAGCACCAGCAATACAATATACTTGTAAAAGGATACAATTTTCCATGCAAACCCAGTACCATTATCACAGTGATCTTCTCAACTTTTATGCATCATAAAAAAAATCTTTCAAACTCCATTTCACACTTTTCTTAACTGCACAAGGAAACCTGTGGGATTTGCAGTCCTTGATTGTAATAACGCTTCTAGATGGAGGATTTATATTATTTACTGAAACTTCTTGGAGAAACTAAAGAGAAAATTGTTGCAATGTCTTTTTCAAAGATAGTGGGAGTTCAATGCCAAATTTCTTAGATCATTTTGAAACTGTCAATCTAAAGCTGTAAAATATAAAAAAAAGACATTGAAGGTCTCTCCTGACTGCCATTATAACTACACACTAAAATTCAACCTTGATCACTTCCACAAACTTGCTGCTAAAGAAGATTTTTCAGAATGAGTAATCTTCATAAGAAAAGAAAAATCTGATTTTGAGTATATCCTTAGCAATTGCAGAAGACCTTATTCTAAAAAGCTTGGAAGTTCCAGGAATTTACACAATTGTTACTAAGATAAAAACTAACAAGAACAGAAAACAAATAAACATGACAATTAAATAACGGCATAAACTCAGGACTCAAACTGTAATAAAATTGTTCATGTCATCACTATAAAGAATCTAAACTCTGGTTAGTGTAAAATCTAATGAATTACAAAAAAGGAGAGTGGATGACAGTTTTATTACTGCATCTGGAATTTCAATCAGCAAGTAATTATTTCTTCATTTGTCAACACCACTATGTTTTGCTATTCTGCTAGTGCTCTATTCCTCCTTTTCTGTCTGGCCACATAAAGTACAAGAGAATAATTCAAAATGAGGAATTGTAAAATGTACTAAATACAACGAAGAAAAAGAAAAAAATTTCTCCACCAGTGATAGAAAGTTTTTTAAACCTTGGGTTGTAAAATAAAACCTCTCAAACCATAACCATGATGCATAAATTGATGCTACACTCTGCTAACTGAACAATTTGCTGTGAGTGTTAGGTGAGTTTAGTTCTGAACATGACTGAGGAAAGTTTGGTTCCAAAACAAATCCAGCACTGAAAGTACTAGTGCCTTACACAGATGTAAGTCTCTGCCCTCCCTGGCATGGGGGTGTCTTTCAAGGAACAAACAAAAAAGGTCATTTTAATATGTATTACTTGGAAACACTCCATACACAAGAAATACAACTAAAGCTGAAAGATAATATTCATATCAATGTACTTCCCACTCTTTAAGTCATGCCATGAAATAATAAAAAGTCTGATATGAAAGATGTCTACCTAACAGAAAGAATTTTTTTTTACAGTCTTTAAGCTGCAAGAGATCACCTGCATAAGATCTCAGAGAGAATATTTCATGCAATGAAGGGGTTTATTTATCAATATTCTTTCATTGACCAAAATTATGTAGAAGTACTTTCAGAGAAGGTTGATGACAGTAATCTTTTCAAAAAGAATTATTAATGCACAAGAAATTGAATCTGGTATGCCACAGAGAGAAATTTTTTAAATTAAAATGTTTCCAAAAATGCTTCAATTGTCTTATAAAAACATTTCAAACAAAGTGCAAGAAAATGGCACATACTACCTCCTCCTTATTCTTTTTGGCTAGTCATTATCCCAAAATGCTGCCTAGATGGTTACTTTCCCTAACACCAGATTGAATGGTTCTAAGTTTATAGTATGAATTATTTGCTGGTTTTAACCCAACCCATTTGCTGAAAAGACTGATTCTTGGTGTTCCAATGCATGACATTACTGCATGCTTATTTCTGCAATTACCAAAGTTGTTTTGATGAACTTACCATTAGGCTGCTTTACAGGATGGACTGCCACAAGACCCAAAGGCTGGTGAATGTTATAAATCATAACTGTCTGGTTTCCTCCATGCCATTTATTGGCCCGAATTACTCGATTAGTATAGCGGTCACTCCAGTACACGAAATCTTCAAAGATGGTTAGAGCATGTGGATGCTGCAATATCTAAAAAGGCAAGGTTCAATTATCAATTATCAATTTAGTTCTGGAGATTTGCATATGTAAAGCTTGCAATGAAGTAACAACAGAGCTGAGCATAATTTCTAGATAAATAATAATGAACCAACCGTGTCTCAAAAGATATTTTTCAGAAAAAAAAAAGAAATATCATCTCCTGTCTAAAAACAAGACATAAATGATGAGGAAAATATATTTTTTAAAAAACTAAAATGCTATATACACCCTGTGAGATGAAGAAAATGAGGAATTAACAAAGCAGTCTAACTACAGGGCAGAACCAACAGATAAAGACCCAACAGTAGACTTTCAAGAGCACAAGAGGAAATGTCTAGTAAGAATTACGGACCTGTCAATAACTTGCATCCCTGATAAGCTCCCCTAAAATTTACCAGGGATCAAAGAAGGTGGCTTATCTAGATTTCAAATAACCAGGAGTGGAAAGATTGCCTTGGCTCCTATTTCACACTAATTGTCTCTCCATCCAAAAGTAAAAGCCTCAAGAGTCAATTCTTGAAAACATTCACATGGTTATCTATACCAGTTTCTGTGTACCAACTGAACATCTGAACTATTGTGTTGGTACAAGGATAGTGCTACAAGCTGCCAGCAACACTTCACTGAGAGACAGCCTTTAAGAAGGATGGTCTTGAAGGAGTTGCTGCACACAGCAAGTCGTGGTAGCACAAAACCCTTCACTGCTGTCAACAATAGTAGTAACAATCACTCACAAAAGACCAGAAAAAGTTTCTCCAGGCTTTTTGTACTATATTTGCCTACAGAAAATGCACCACCTAATAGCAGCAGTGTCAGATGTCACCTTCAGATTTCATACATGCAGACAGATGAGAATGATCTAAAGCACTAAGCCTACATACAGCTCCAGGTTCTGCTGAAGATCTCCTGAGAGTCTGAATAGGATATGCAATTCCTCTTTTTCCAGCAGCAGGAAGCAGCTAAAATACTTCACATCTGCTTCACTCAAGTATTTTGAAGAAAAATACACCCAAGTCTACGACAATGAAAATATATTATGAAAATATATTTTTACGTACTATCAGCAGGCACGTGGGAAAACAACAGTTCCTTATTAATGTCTTACCAGATCACTTGCAACCACCTGTCGTCTGTTGTTCCCATTGTAATCACAGAAATCAATATAATCAAGATAAGCATCAGCAAAATAGAGAAGTTTATTTGGATAATCAATGGAAAGTCCATTGGGCCAGTAGATTTTATTATTAATAATCACTCTGCGCATTTTGCCATCCATGCTGGCTTTTTCAATTCGAGGGTTTTGGCCCCAGTCCGTCCAGAACATTACATGAGCACTGAAAAAAGTAACTTGTGGTTACCCATCTGGAAAAAACCTAGCTGCCTATTGAGAAACATTACATGAAGATTCATTAGCCAAAAAATAGAAGCAATCATTCTAAAAACAGTCCTACACAATGATACTGAAATTATTTATTTTAGCAATATTCTTACTTAAGATATTACAGTAATTTCTGTTAAAAAAATTCTTTTAGTACTTCTACTGCTGTTTCTATTTGTCAACAATAGCAGCATATAGAAGCTATTGGTGTCACTGGTTTTTAATGTCGATTATAATCTGATTCTCCAGTTGCTACATAATAATTTAATACAGACTTATACTTTTATAGGCATGCATTGATAATGTTAACAGCACTAAAACTGGCAGTAAACAGAGTTCAAGGCACTGAAGACCTCTCAAAAACAAGTAGAAGTTTATACATGAACAGTTCAAATCATCACATTTCATTTACTATATGCCACTTGCTGTCTGAAATGGGAAGGTGCTCTTGTGGTAACAATAAAATCTAGATAATTACTTTGGACTTCGGGCTATGAAAGCGGGCATATGACATTAAACCACATACAAGTTCATGGTATATCACCAACTGAAGTGATACATCATAATTTTGAATTAATACTTCTTAACTAGCAAGCAAATGTACAAAAATCTTTTATAGGTAAAAAGCCACCTTGTTACACTGAAACAAAGCAACAGATCACCAGTAATTACCTCATAACTTTAAATAGTAATCAACTCTGCAAACACACTAAATGGTTTTAAGCTGTCTCTTCCACTTCTCATGTACAATTCCAATACAATGTGGGCATGTCTCAAATTTTAAGAGTTACATCATAAAATACGCATTTTTATAAAAAAAAAATTTAAATCTTACTCAGTTCTGGGATCTAACACTAGTCCTCTTGCGTTTGTTATATTTTCACTAATCAGCACAGTCCTGTGGCTCCCATCCATTTTAGAGACTTCAATTGTTTCCAGAACAAAGTCTGTCCAGTAAAGGTTACGACCCACCCAATCTACTGCTATGCTTTCAGTCACAGTGACACCACTGTCGAACACCTGTTTAATAACAAAAAAAGCGGGTAGGGGGGAGGAAAAATAAAGTTTATATTAAATTTTACCTTTTGCATTTCTATAGATATAGAAAATGGGGAACCAAGTCTCCAATATCTTCTAGGTCTATTACGCAGAATGAGTCAGGATGTACATACTCAAACTGATGGCAAAGCATAAACCCAAACACTCCTGCTAACTTAAGTAGGTCTACTGAAGAAGTCAGAATTTACTAATAGGAAAACCAGCTTATAGTTTGATGTTTAAAAAAGGGCTTCTTGAAAGCATTCGGTTTTCTTTTTCAAACAGCTATATGAAATGTTAGCTTAGCATCTACAAAGTTGTTTCACTTTCTCTGTTATCTCTCTTCTTACTATATTTGGATTTCCCTCTTCCCCTTTGTTAACTGAATATACAGTGTCTTCATTTTCTTTCCACAAAACACAAGAAAAACTTACTCAGCAACACTTACTATTTTTCGGTCAGTCCCATTTTGATAAGCACTCCAAATTTTATCCTGTGTCGTATCAGACCAAAAGATACGATCTGTGATTGAATCAAAATCGATAGCCACAATATTTGTCCCATCCCGAACCAGAGAATAAATACTGTGTGACTGAGAAGTGATGTTATCCACGATGATTTGGTTACGACTTGCCACCAGCAAAAGAAGATTCCCAGATTCTGTCAGAGGAATAGAAATTAAAATAAATCAATGAGCTATTCAACAGTAAGTGTGAGAAAAAGACATACTGAGTAATTTAACATTACTTTATAGCATCAAAACTGTTGTACCTCAATATACATATTGAAAGGACAAATTCAAATCAATTCTCAGGCCAAGATATATTATCATATCCAGTCTGTCCATCCTGACTTTTAAATCTACCTTGGCTTTTCTCCACCACTCTTTCTACAGACTTCCCTTCCAGGCTCCTATCCGGGCCTTAAGTCCTCTTCCCCATTGTCTAACCAGTTTGCTGCTGACATCCAGCGCTCATTTGTCCATAAACCTCTCTCATCTCCCACTTCTGATTCAATCCCCAAAGTTCTTGGTACCTCCAAATAATCTACTCAGCCTGGTCTTCCTCCTTTGTAACCCACTTTCTCTTTTTTCCCCTCATTAGACTATGTGGGAACAAGGGAGAAGAAACTGATTACAGGCAAGCCATAGATTGCTGTAATTAGGTTGCACAGATAAGATGCTGAAAAACAACTGAGGAGTAGCAACCATAAAGACAGCAAAGTACAAGAAACTCCCTGTTAGTAAGGGCCAAACTTATGTGCAGGTACAATGCAAGTGTCTTCCACAACCTGAGTATACCCCTAAACCAGGAAACCTGTAGAGACAAATTCCACTGGGAACATGGCTCCTCCACACTGTCAGTGTACTACATAGGGGATAGAGAACAACTGGCAGCTAGGCTGTGTCACTGATGTTTGCTCCTTAGAAATCAGCAAAGTACAACATAGGCACTAGGTAAATCTTGTGAAAGGCTGGGATTTAAACACTTTGTGAGCATTGAACTTTATGAACAGTTAATTTTGGCCTGACATTGCTTTTCTTCAAAACATTATTTTTGACCATTCCAGGGCTAAAAATAACAGTGTTCATTTAAATATATTATTTCAATGAAATATTAGTTTCTAATTAACCCCTCAGCTGACAGTTTTAATTCTCAAGGTCATCTGCCACGAACAACTCTAAGTGGCTGTTTATATCAGCTCTTTTAAAAGAGAACAATATTAAAATGGCAAAGTGTTGGGGGTTAGGATTCTTCTTTTTTTTCTTTCTCTCTGGGAATTTTCTCTCATTTCTTGCTAAGAAACAGTAACAACCGGTACTTAAGCGAGATAAAAGATATAGCCAAGGAGAAGGGGGATGAGTTCAGCTGGCTGCACTATCGTAACTGAGGGGCATTCTCTTGGGAAGGGCAGAGATACTGCAAGATTTTGGCTGAGGGTGAGGGGCTGGGCTTGGCACTTCTTGCTCTCTCTGTCAGCACTGGAGGAGAACGGTCGAGCTGCTGCTTACTGTGGGGGGAATTCAATGCCATGGCCGGAGCCCAGCCCTGTCCTGCTTCTTCCTTTCTGTGGGAGAGTCTTTGCTCGTAAGAGCAGCCATTGGACTAGTACCTCATTAACACCTTACCTCAGTAGAAAGGACCCCCACCATCTACTTGGGTGCCTCAGGAAAACCCAGGACCGTGAGGTCTTCTCCCCCTCTCCAAAAGAGCCTCTCCCAGCTGTNATCCGCCATTTCCACCTGAGGGAGACGCGGCTGAGCTCGCGCCACAGCGCCCCTGCAGGCGCGGGGGAATCATCGCACCCGCCCTGCCCGGCCAGGAGCCAACAGCACCCCTGCCGGCTGTGAGCGGAACTGCACCGAGGGGAAAGGGGCCTGACGGCCGAGAAAGGGCCACTGCTGGGTTTGTGGTTCTGTTTGCTGCTGCTGCCATAGTTGCTGTTTGCCTTGTTATATATATTTATATGTACATTAATAAAGAACTGTTATTCCTTTTCCCATATCTTTGCCTGAAACCCCTAATTTCAAGGTTATAATAATTTGGAGGGAAGGGGGTCATATTTTCTATTCCAAGGGAGGTTCCTGCCTTCCTTGGCAGACACCTCTCTTTCAAACCGAGACACAAAGCTGGACAGTTTTCAGACACTGCTGTCATTCTTTAGACTGGCATCAATGTTTCTCACCTACTGCTTTACAAGTCCTCCCATTGGCTTCTAGAATATATCCTTCATCACAATAACACCTAAAAGACCCTCTCTCGTTGTAACAGTGCTGACTACAAAAGCCTGGAGGGTCACATTCATTAATATCTTCACAGGTCTTGGAGTCATTTGCAAGCTGGTATCCAATAGGACAGGTACACTGAGCTCCAAAAGGTCCTTGAATACATTCATGAGTGCAGCCAGCATTACTGTCAGAGCAGCTCTCCTGATCTGAAGTTGGGTTGGGGAAAGAAATAAGCAAATAGTCAACAAAGGCTTCCTATAACAAATTTAAGCTTTTACAATTGCATTCTTTGCCAAAGACTAGGCAAAGACTGCTAAAACGACTGCAGAATCATCAGTTATGCAGTGTGAGACTGGACTGTGGTTCTTATGAAAAATATAACATACACAGTGCACATAAAGACAGGTAACAACATTGCATGTACTGAATCCCATCAAATGAATGCCAAACAGAAGGCTGTCTAAGCATGTACAACTTTTTCAAAATTAGCTAGAAATTAACAAAAAATCACTTTACCACTCCAAACCTAAAACTGTATAAAAAATAATTTAAAATTGTTCGTAATCATACCTGGCTGGGGTTCATCTGAGAATGTGCATTGATTAAAGAGAAGAAGGAGGAAAGAAGGAAAGAAAAAGATTATGTTTAAATCAATTCATAATCAACATAAATACAAATTCTGGCTGCACATGAACTTCTTGATTTTAATCATGATTCTTAAAGCTAGAAATTTAAAAGAGAATATTAAGGACTGAATCACATTTCATCTGAATTTAAAGCATACTATGCTTTAGTGAATATGTTCAGGAACACAAAGTTCATTCCCATGTAGTTATATAAAAATCTATATTTAAAGTCAGTGGAAGTCATACTGGAATTCAGAGCACAAGACTGGACATAGCTAATGAATTCCTCAGTCATCATTGTAGTCTCTTTTCACTGCAAGCAAGTTCCACTTAGAAATTCAGCTCTAATGACACTGTGCTTACGTTTCTGGTAGAAACATTGTGGCATTAAATAGAGCATGCTGAATATTCCATTTCTTTCTGCAGGCATAACACATGCAGACATAACACATAACATCTACTACATAGCCTGTAGTAGATGCGTGAACAGTAACTTACTGCACAATGGGGATTCATCAGCTCCATTAGGACAATCAGCAGAATTATCACATACTTTGCTGAGATTCACACAGATACTGTGACCTGGACACTGCCACTGCCAGCTGGGGCACCGGAAAGGTTGAGTTGGACAATCTCTCTCATCGCTCATATCCCTGCAGTCATCATCACCATCACAGATCCACGCTCGATACACACAGTTGCCATTATCACAGTGGAAAAGCGATGGAGGACACGTTCTGGCAGGACATCTATGATGTTCATCTGAACCATCTGCACAATCAAAATGGCCATCGCATTCCCAGTTGTGAGGAATGCAATTGCCATCTGATTGACATTGGAATTCATTCTGGTGGCACATCCCTGGTGGTCTTGTAGCTAGAACAGTGACATTCAACAGTTCAGAAGCTGTTTCAATTTTAGATCAAGAAGCAAAACCACTATGTTCAGTTAATCTCTTAATTTACCATTGTAATAACTAGTTACAATGCTATTAAGAACTGTGTTGCTTTTAGATCGGGCCATAGAATCACAGTCAGTCAATCAATCTACCTGACATTTCAAAATGTGACCAATTTAACTCCTACTTTATAATGTGATCAACAAGGCAATTCAATTCTTGTTATACTTTGAGCAAGCACATATTGATACCTATGGACCTGTCCAAAGCTACAGGAAATCAGGTCTGAAATTTCCACTACACTGTGTGGTAACATTTTAACTAATTTAAGTGTAAAAAATTACTAAAAAAAAAGTTTCAATCTAACTCTCATATAAACCAGGTTTTCTGTTTTCTAGATTAATACACTTAATTTTATTTTAAAATCCTGAGACTGATATGCCAAGTAAAAAAAAAAGTTACAGCCAAAAAGAATGTAAACTCTTCTCTTTGCTTGAACAATCTACTCTTGCCAGCACAATCTACTTAGTCTAATCCAAGATGATTAGAGGCATGGAGCACCTCTCCAATGAGAAAAGACTAAAAGAACTGAGATTTTTCAGCCTGGAAAAGAGTAAGCTTGGGGGTGACCTAATTGTGGCCTTTCTTGTGGGCACTCTTCAGGTACTAAAACATGGGGAGAGACTTTTTACAAGGGCATGTAGTTACAGGACAAAGAGGAATGGCTTCAAACTGAAAGAAAGTAGCTTTAGATATTAGGAATAAATTCTTTACTGTGAGGATGGTGAGGCACTGGAACAGGTTTTCCAGAAAAGTTGTGGATACCCTATCCCTGGAAGTTTTCAAGGCCAGGTGGGATGGCGCTTTGAGCAACCTGGTCTACTGAAATGTGTCCCTGCCCATGGCAAGGGGGTTAAAAGTAGATGATCTTTAAGGGCCCTTTCAACCAAAGCCGTTCTATGATTCTATGATACTCTTGAGCTGGAATCTATGTTTTGAAATTCCTGCCAGGAAAATGATGTAAAGACAAGTTTCCCTGAAAAGAATATAAAGGTTTCAAGGACAGTATTTGACATAGCAGATAAAGGAAATTTCCAGAAGCATCACTTAATAACGGAAGTCTTGCTTTCAGCATCAGTGTACTTACGGCAATCAGCCTCATCTGAGTGATCGTTACAGTCAAAAACCCCATCACACTGGTAGTAGGTGCTGATACACTGGTCTCCACTTAGACATTTAAACTCTGTGGCACTGCAGTTATATACTACAAAATTAAAAAATATTTAATGTTATTTATTTATTTTACAGAGCTAGACTGCACCAAATTTTCCCTACAGGTGCTTAAGTCTGATATCGTATCATTTCCACTGAAGACCATAATTTCCCTGAGACACAGAAAATGCAGTGACTTTGGAATTCACAGAAAACAGAGGAAACAGTTTTCAGCCCTCCACAAACAGCCTAGAGATCAAAAGCATCACAAACAGGGTTAGTTTATGGAAAGGTTTATTATGCATTCTGCTGTCTTGGAGCTGGCAATATGAGACCACCAAAGACTGCTGTGGGGGCAAGTGTGAGGAAACAATAAAGAGGCATTCAATAAAGAAAGTTACACTTACTGCAGTCATGCTCATCAGCACCATCTATACAATCTTTGTCTCCATCGCAGACATAGAATGGGTCAATACAGCGATGGTCTGGACACTGAAATTGCCTGGGTTCACAAGTACCTGTGAAAGCTATTAAGAATGACAATAAATGCAAATGTGCTACTTTCCTCTCTTTTGAAATCAGCACATTCCTGAGAAAGTAGAAAAACATTATCCCTAACTTGCAGCATATAATGCAGCAACTAGCAATCATATAAATTACAAGCACTAATGAATTAATATCAGGTAATTTTTCATTTATATGTAGGCTTGGGCTCATGGAAAATAAACAGAAGATTCCACATAGTGGTAAGTCACTCTAAAGAAAGCATATGAAAAAGCTACTACCTTATTTCTGGTAAAACCTTCCAGCCTAGATTAGCTGACTACACCATTAGCCATCACTGAGATCACTTGTGTCGTAGGTGTTTAGGGCATCTCTGCTTTAACTGCTTTTTGCTAATTACAGTGGATGACATTATGCAGCACCACGATTACGATTATCACATTTGCCCCTTTTAATTTTTTTTTAATTACTTCTCTGCATTCTACTTAGCCCGGGAACTTCAAATTAGACGAGTTTTCCACATCTTAAGGACTTCAAAATATCAGTCTAACTTCGATACTAGTACTTTTTTCCCAATTTCATTTATCATACTCATACCAACAGATATATCTACGTAGATATGCACAGCTGATTATAA
Source organism: Edolisoma coerulescens (assembly GCA_013397115.1). Lineage (NCBI taxonomy): Eukaryota > Metazoa > Chordata > Aves > Passeriformes > Campephagidae > Edolisoma > Edolisoma coerulescens. Next base: position 966,790 of record VWZW01006491.1, on the reverse strand, counting down.
AAATAACAGACAGTCGTGATACTCACTGCAGTTTTTTTCATCTGAGCCATCACCACAGTCATTATCAGTATCACATAGCCAGGTTCTTGGAATACACCTGTTATTATCACAGGTGAACTGGGTTGCAGGGCATGAAGAGGGTCCTTGTGTGGGACAATGCAATTCATCACTGCCATCAAAACAGTCATTATGTTTATCACAATGCCAGCGACCCGGAATACACTGTCCGCTGGCACAGGTAAAAGCTGAAGAAGCACAAGTATTGTCTGAATAAAAAAAAAAAAGAAAAAAATCTTTATAAAGATCTCCAAAATTTGCCTTTCCTGCAACAGTAATCAGTACAGTCATTATACTTACAGAATGCCTAAAATATGCATCAAATTCTAAAATGCACATTGCTTAGAATTAAAATGTCTGTTATGCAACATGCTGCAGAACTGAACAGAATACCCACGAACCTTTTTTTAAACTGCAGGAAGCAATAAAAACTCCAATAAGTACTCCAAAACTATCTAAAGAACAAGAAAAGCGACTCCTTCTAGTAACCATTTGCTTTATACTTTCCACCAAAAGATATTCTAGTTATTCTAAAATAGCCCATTAATAAGAAACAGTTTATATCTTAGTCATACTAGTTATTCCTATCCATTAGGGAGCACATTTTACTACTGTGTCCTATTTTCTTGTTTGTGATTTGAAAGAATTAACTCTGAAGAAGCACCAGATATGTCATAAAAGCCTCTTGGATATCTTCAGTATCTTATCCTCTCTTCAATGCCTTATCAGCCATGGTTATTCCACTAAATTGTTCTCTCAATTTACTTGAGCAACAAAATATTTTGTGTGAGACATTTTACTGTAAAACCAGGAAATGAACCAATGAGTTTTTAATTTACTTCACTGTTAAAATCCAGATGTAACAAATAGATCAGCATTGCCCAAATATTATGAAAACCAATTTTTTTTATTCTGATGTTAAGTGAAATAAAAGGTACTGCTTTAATCTTAGAGGAAGGCTAGGCAATGCATATAGTTTTGTTATTTTTCTTACGGTGCTATTTTTTAAGTGTTTTCATCTTTAATGATGGCTTGCTCCTCTCCATGCATCCAAATTAGGCAAGCTATTGATATTCCAATATCTTTCAAAATTTACAAAAAATAAAGTATAAAGATACTTTAAAAAAGTATAACTTTAAAAAAGTATAACTTTTTTCTTTAGAAAATAAATTTTTGTTACTCTGTAATTTGAATTTTGAGAATAGTGGAATATGAATATTTTCATGCATTGTTTAGGTGGCTGATACTGAATCCTGTATTACTATGATATAATTTCCAAAGTAACTAATTATTCCAAGTAATTTCCAAAGTAACTAATCTCCCAGGAAGGTCTCAGGATTTATTCACAGACGCAACCCTAAAAAATTGGAGTTTATTCCAGTGAAGCCATACTGACTCATTAAATTTCCTGAACTGCAAACAAGGAATATTAACTGCAGATTACAGGGATTACTTACTTAAAGAACCACAGTTTTGTTCATCACTATTATCATGGCAATCATCAACACCATCACACTGATAGTGTCGAGGCACACATCTTCCATTACCACAGGAAAATGAGTAGGAGCCGCACTGCAAGGTGGGTGGCTCATTGGATGGATCTTCAACACACGTCAGTTGATTATGAGCCAGCTTCATGCCATAAGGACACCCACAAACTCTCTGAAAGTTTGGTACTGGGAAGCAGAAATGGCTGCAGTCTCCATTGGGATTTGTTCCTCTATTACAGTAGTTGGAGCCTTAAAAAGTGATAGAGAAGATCAACATGCACACTACTGATAACATCTTGGGAGCTATTAAAAGTGCATAATAACTCTAAAAAAAGGTGCTGTAGCAAGTCCTGGTTTTGCATACACTGCAAAACAAGGTCAAGTTCATCGACAGCAATAGGAGCAGTAACATATAGGAAGTATCACATCCCATATACTCTTCCTTGACACAAATATTTATGGAAGCCAAAAACATACTATAAAATTTCACCCAATTTTCAGCAACTGTCTGGAAACAAGTATACTACCTCAAATGAGAACCTCTGTCTGACCAAGGCAGGGAGACCCAATCCAATCTTTGGATACCAAGTAGTCAGTGAGCCTTAGCTTTAATCATATGTTTGATGAGGGCACTGGGTGTTTCACTAAATGAACTACAATACCAAATCCTTGGCTTAGATCATAGAATTGCATAGAATTTAACAAAAACAGGAAAATAAGAAAAATTAGCAATTTGTACGTAGTAATTACTTGAAGAATAGTAATTTGATTAATAAACATTTACTCAATTCCTCAAAATAAATAGTTTAGTGTAACTAAAACTTCTACCAGAAAAGGAGAAATACAAAGTTGTAGCTGCTGATACAATTACACAAAACACAACGGAATCATAATTTCATTTTGCTCAGTTATTAAGTACGGTAACAGAAGGGGTAGAGGGAAACTGCATTCAGTCAGAAAGCAATGAAAGATACAACATGTGATTGCAAGTGCCTGTGCTGCCTCCCTAGCGTATCAGTTATGATTCAATGAAGCCATTCATAGAATTGAAACTGGAAATCTGCTGTTCTGACATTTTGTCTCTTATTCCCTATTTCACATCTTTGCTCTGTACAAGAAAAGGGCTCACCTATTTGGGAATGAGCGTCGTATGCTTTAACATGCATGATGTTACTAATGCCCCTCCTAATGATAGCCATCTCTCCTCCATCAGACTTCCTCACTCGAACTATTCCACCAAGTCTCCAATCAGTGAAATAGGCATAACCTGTTTTGAAAAATATTTAACATATTATAGAGCAACATGACATAAAAGATCAAGCAAGACTTTTCATGCAAATTTAACCATTTTTCATAATTGTTTCATGAAAAAGACAAAAGAAACTTCACCACTTATAATGCTGTCAAAGTGCTTCAGTCACAGGCAGACATAACTTAGGAAAGCCTTCTCAGATTTTACTGAAATTGACATTTAACAAACCCAACTAGCATTTCAAATTCCAAGGCAATTTTAAGTCATTCATAAAGACTACTTTCCAGAAAATTTTGGAGTATTTTTGAAGATATTTTTATACACAATCAAAAGGGGTCATATACTGACATCTTTCTTCACACACAACATAAATCCAGTAATAAAACCTGCATATAATTATTAAAATACATATACTTACAAAAAATATATATAATTACTAAAATCCTGAAATGTTGACCATCCCTGGAGTGGCGATTCACCTTGTCTGTTCAGTATTAATAGCCTTGCAAGCTATAATTAGTACACCATATCTGACTTGTTGCATTACATGAATTACCTAACCTATCTAAAATTATTTTAAAACAAATATACATAAAACCACTTCTAAAAATGAGCAAGAAGTACTAAATACATATTTTTAGTAAAAACTTTCAAGAGTGCCTTTTTGGGAAAACCAGTAATACAAAATCTCTGTCATTTTATGTCACAAACTCACAGATCCCCATATGAAAAGAAAAATCTTTGATAATAATAGATAATATTTTTCAATGCCAGACGTACCTCCAAAAATAGTAAGGCCAAACGGATGAGTCATCTGAGTAATATGTTCAAGAGTCCGTCTGTCCAGCCCATCAAAGGTGCTGTGCTCAATTTTATCAAAAAAAGCATCCACCCAGTACAACCTCAGAGAACTAGAAATAATGAAAATGTCATATCTCTTTAAGTGACATTATGTCCATTACAAAGCACTAGCATTTTCTTAAATAATAATCTTAAACCTACAAGAAGCTATTGGAGTGTGTGGGAAGGGATTCTGAGAATACCTTACATTTCAAGGTTCTTCAATCAATTGAAAGATAAGGTCTTCAATAAAAGAGTGCCAGTGCATGCAATCTGATGTAATTGCTTTATTTTTAATCCCTAACAGTTTAAAGGAAGAAACATGTTTTCTCAAAAAAAGCTTCTTTGTCTCCTGTGTTGCCCTTACCTCCAGTCAATGGCAAGGCCATTAGGCCAGCCTAGTGTTGTATTGACAATTGGCAAGGCATGGGACCCATCACTCCAGGCCCTCATGATTTTTGCCGGACGGAACCAATCTGTCCAGAATATATACCTGAAAGGACACATCAGAAGACACATAAACTAAATGATATAATGTGATTAAACAGAGCAAACATTTGAAACAGCATTAAGATTTTTCTTTGTATCACATCCTTCATATAACTTAAAAAACCACAATTTCGTGTTGTCCCTCTCCTCAATTGGCAGAGGTACCGACAATTAATATTTATCCTGTATACAATTTCCAGAATCTTTTGAAGCGTTTTGGCCCTTTAGATATAAAATATCCATAACTTGGTTAAAATTGTTAAGATTCTCATGTAATTACTGACAGAGAAATAGAATCTATCAAAAATGCATCTTCAAGGTAAAACTTGTAAGCAAGCATGAATATTACAAAGAATTTTCTCCTGATCCATTTGACTTATGCTTACAGGCAGAGTTGAAGTTAATGTTAAATAATTTTATGAAGCAGCAAACAAAAAATGTTGGGATATCCAAGGATCTAGGTTCAACATTATTCTTATGAGATTACTTTCAAAATAGTGTATTTGCTTACTTGTGAAAAATCAATATCCAAGAAGTAAGAAATTCAGTAGTACGACATTATGAAGCCAAATTATGCTGTCAAAGAAACACTGTTTTGGCATTGGCAAAGAACACAGAGTATGGAATTTGAAAGTAAGCATTTCCATCAAAGAAAAGCAGGGCTTTGTTTTGTGTATGGAGTCACATATTTCAAGGTCTTTATCAAATGCAGACAGTAGTATCCAATATGGTTCAAATAAAGAAATTCAGAGAGATAAAATTACGGAATTAGTGTTAGCAGTCTGGGAATTGAAAGTATATTAAAAACGATTTAGTAAACTTCATCTTTCAACTATGAGAAATAGCTTTCTAATCTGAGTGATACAAAGAAACCAAGTTCTTTTGCTTTTTTAACAACGAACAGAAGTAAAAGGAAAAAAACGTGGTGCTTTTAAAGAGAATTCTTTTCAGTGCTTCTGTCATGTGGAATCTCTCTCACCTTGCCCTTTCCTCTGGATGCTGAATCCTAGGCTGGAATAAAACAAACAAAATAAAGACAAGACAACTGAAAAGGGATGGTATTTTGAAAAGGACAGAAATCCAGAATCAGATGTAAGTCTAATCTCACCAGTTCTGTTTAAAACATAAGTTTGTACATATAGTTTAAAATGAGAATCTAAACTTACCCAATAACAGGATGAACCACTATTGAGCGAGGATTATTTAAATTCTGAACAATTGCTCTCCTGGATTTATCTGCCAGCCTCATCACACTAATGCTCCTGTATCGAGGATCTGTCCAGTATAGGTTCTTTGAGATCCAGTCAAAGGCCAAATCTTCAACACTGTCCACTCTATTAGCAGTCAAGATCTCTCTTCCTAGAATTCATAGCAGACGTAATGATTGTAAATGTTTAGGAATGAGGGAAATAACATGAGTGCAGTATTCTATTGACAAAACTTGTAGTTGCCCTCGGTAAAAATGCTACCTCTGTTCTACTTAATAGAAAGACTGATAACCAAGGGGAAGGAGTGGTGCCCTTTGCTCTAGACAAAGAAGGTGTATGTCCAGGAGCTCAACTGCGAAAGAGGAGAAATAAAGACTAGCCAAAGGTCAGAGAAAAATCTGTCACTAAGTTTACTGTGAGAGTTTTACAAATGAAGGTCAGTAAGGCCAGTGCAGTAAGGACATCTTGCTCAACAGCCAGACTTTGCTCTTTGCACAGTAATGGGCAGCTGCAGTCTACCATTAACCTGACCCAAGGCAGCAAGCAGGCGTAGAAGACTATATGCTGACATTTGATCATCATTATATATTGGAGAGAAACATTCTGTACACTATAGGATTTCCAAAAATCTCACAAACTTAATGTTCTTTTTCTGTATTACAGTTCCAGAGCAAACATCCTGCTCTCCAGGTAGGGAAATTAAAATAGAAACACAGTGTCCTGCTACTGAAAGGCATACTTGTCTGCATAAACAGACTGATGAAGGCAAATAGTAGTTGCGAGAAGTACTACAAATAGTTCATTCCGAAATACATTCAGAAAGTTTGTCAAACAACAAGAGACTTCAACAAGTTTAATATTAGTTGAACAAACATTTTTGAGAAACATTTTCCAGGTTACTGAGGTCACAGAGATTTATCTGTATATCTCACAATGTGACTTTTCACAGGTTTTTTTAGAAAAATATACATTACAGTCTCCTTACCATAATTACTCTACAATTCCCAAGCATGATTCTCACCTGAACCATCAATTTTCTGTTTATAGATCATGTCTCTACTTGTGTCTGAAAAAAAAATCGTGTCATCCTGAGCACAGAAGTCAATTCCAACGAAGTATGAAGGGCTCCCTGTTACAGGTATGATCACATCTTCTTGGGTGGAAAGATTGAATGGGATTCCCCGCACTGCCATCTGGGATGAAAAAAGGAGAAACTGCCGCACAGCTGTGAAAGGAAAAATCAGAAACAGACTTTACGTATTCACAAGGGGAGACACCTGAGCATTAAAAAATGCTTTGTTTTATTTTGGCAATATTAATAGCCTGGAAGTAGAAAAAAGAAGAATGAGAAAATAGGGATTTAAATATTCACAGACCTAAAAACTGAAGAAGAAAAACAAAACCCAATCCAGAATATTAGGTGATGTGGTCAAATATTCCTCTTTCATTGATACTGTGGTACTAATACACTTTTAAAGCAAACATTATACTTACGGAAGCAGAAATCATCTTCTGTACTTCCCTCTTTAAAATCACCTATTAAAAAAATAACTCACAGGCTTTGTGGAGCCACCATAAAACGAGGCTAGCCAGATAAATGCATGGCTAAATAGTAAAATTATAGACAACATATATGACTTAATTGTCAGTAGACAGTCATAGTAGACCTGCATCAGACCTGCACAGTAGACCTGCATCAGTGACAATTCTGCACTCAAATAGGAAGCAGAAGATTGCTGATGGAAACACACAGCTCCAAAACTAAATCTGATATTCTTGCCGTATGTGTTCAAAGGGAAAAGACAAACCTAATCTGTGCATTACTGCACAGGAAAGCAGGGTTATGTGTTCAAAGTAACACAAAATCTGCATATGAGCAAGCATTCAGGCTTGATTTCAGGATTAAGAGCTCAATCGTACAGCTGTCTATAGGTATTCCACATCTAACTCTCTTAAAATCCTCATAAAAGGAGGCGAGTTTAACTTGTGGCTTGAAATGAACATCAGCGGAAATGACTATATTTAAAGCTGTCAAAAAGCGTGGTGGTGAAAAGACATGAAGTCCTCAATATATTGAAGCTATTGAAGAGAGGAAGGATGTTCTAGAAGTAGCTCTAGAGCTAATGGTGTAGCATTATTTCCAACAATTGTAAGGCATTTTCTCACCAACACAACGTCGTCCATCCACGTGTAGATCAAAGCCCAGAATACACCGACAGCGATAACCTAGGCCATCATTATCTGTTTTGTGGCTGAGAACACAGATCTGTTCACATCCCCCATTATTACTTCCACAAGGATTTCTTACTGGAAAATAATACAGATAGAATTAAAACTTCCTCTATTAACCTAATGGCATCATTATCTTGATTTTTCAGGATATTTTTCAACATCCACAATAAATCATGTGGACTATGTGAGAGTTACATCACATGGAAAACATATCCCACCAGTTCTACCCCAAAATGTGCTGAAATCACATCAGAGGTAACCATCATTCAAGGAATTCAGCTCTGTACAGAGACACTCAGCACACAGCATTAAGGCCATAATTTGGGCTATAGTCTTCAGCATGTAAACCTACTTCAGAACTGTATCTCACAGAATTCATTGCATACTGATAGCCTTTTCACTGCATTCATTGCAGTGTTGAGGAATAAAGTCCCAAACACCAATACTGCTCAAACCCACAGGTCTGACTCCAACAAGTACCAGTCTCTTTATATAGCTCCCCCTACTCTTGAATGTTGCATTTGACTGTTCATTAGCTACAGGAGTTGGATGAAACAACTGTGTGATAAAAATCAGCCCAGTTTTACAACATAAATTTATATATCGTAATTATAGTTCCTTACAGCAAAGTAAAAGTCTCATAATTTTTACCAGTTTTTGGTAACATAGTTCCTAAACCTCTCTTCATAATCTTACTTATGGTCTTACCAAATGGCTGCCTGGCAGCGTGGTAAACTGTCACTCCATAAGGTCTCAGTGAAGACCGGTAGATCACTTGAGGGTTAGACTCTGAAAATTTGTTAGCTTTCACCACTGCCATTTTGGTCCAATCAGTGAAATAAACATTGTGTTCAAACAAAGTGATTCCATATGGATGAGGAATCAGTGAGCCTCCATGAGCTACTGTTCTCCTGTTATAAAGATTATTTAAAATTATTTACCAAATATTACCTAGAAAATAACATTATTAACAGAAGAAAGGATAAAGTATTTTTAATTCATTCACTGGATTTTGCTTCAACAGAGAAGCTACTAAAGTACAAACGAAAATGACCTAATGAACTGAAGAGATAAAGCTAAACATACAGTTCATCAACCTGAAGGACACAGCAGTAAAAATAGAGCAAAAGTGTTAGCAAATTCCAAGAAAACACAGTGAGCGAAGATGAGAGGAGAAAAGATACCAACATTAATTTTATAATCTAATAAGTGAAAAAATACCTTGAACAATAAACCTGTCAAATGAGCAGAAGACTCAAGCCAATACATAGAAGGTGTGCTAAAGGGGACTTTTTTGTCTTGTGTTTGAGTAACTGATACTAATCACAGATGCAGAGACAAGCAGGCTTCTAAACAACACTATGCTGTAAGACACAGTCCCATAAAAACTCAAGAACTCCCTTGCATGCTGTCATTTAGTCTCCCCATCATCATCATAGGGAAAGCGACTTAATTTTTGACAGCAAAGATTTATAAAACGTAAGAAAAGCATTTAATACCTATCTCACAAATTAGTGCTTTGAAGTGGAATATTTCGTATAAATTCATTCACAAAAAAAAATGCAGATATTATGATGGAAGATAATGAATATAATCGAAAAATAATAAAAAGCAAATGCTCTAAAAATATGTACTGTACTGGTGGATGATAAAATGTACATTATATAATAAGGGCAAGAGGTATTCAAGGTTGAAAAATAGCAAAGAATGATGAATTAAAGACACTCTAAAAGTAGCATGACACCATAGAGACAAAGTGCATCACATTCATTATGTTGTACTTTTCATCCTTTGTGTGTCTCGTTTTGTTAGACAAATTGTTTTTTGAACTAAGTACAAAACAATCAGTGTATCTGTAGCCTTCAAGGAATAATATTTTGCCTACCTTTGAAGTCCATCATAAGTTACAGTCTCAATGTAATCAAACCGGCTGTCAACCCAGTAAAGTCTCTTTGACACAATATCCAGAGTTATTCCAGCAGGCCAGCCTAATTTTGTTTTTATCAAATCCTGACGATTTGTGCCATCCATGAAGGCCCTTTCCACTTTAGGATCACCAGACAGACTGTCCCAGTCTGAGAAAAACAAATAACTACAAAGAGATAAAAAATAAAAAAGGTCACCTTTCCTTGAGATTTTATAAGAAAACCCCGCGTTTCACATGGAATTTAAAACCAGCACCCTTTCAGAACAGAGTTTGTTACTCAGCTGGCATTCTATGAAAACATACTTTATACACAAGAAGTAATTTGCATTTTCTTGTATAGAATAAATCCATAAAGAAGCATTCTTTCACCCAAAAGACCTCATTAATACTGATTTTCCTTATTAAATCACAGACTTTAGTTTACTGCCAGAAATAAAGCAGTGACAAATAGTTGCATCATGAAAGCAGCAGCCACGACTACAAGTTGCATGAAATTCCTCTTCCCATTCTCTGAAGATCCATGTTTTTATGGCTCACATATACTTCTGAAGCATATGGGTTAGAAGATACTAACTTTCCTGGCTTCACTCCATCTCTTTATTTCAGATAGTAGGAGATGTGTGAATGGTATCACAACTGGAATCTTTAAGGAAAATACTCCTCTGCAGGGCAATACCACAGGTCCCATTTTTAGTGCTGCTCATGCACACACAACTCCAGCCATGAAACAGATTCCACACATTAGCAATAAAGGCATCGCAGAGCTCTCTCATAATTTAAGGTGCAGAATAGGTTAGGATAGAATGCAAATGTTTAAAATATTTTATATCTGATTCTAAAATGATCACTCTTGCTGTTTCTTACTTTTCTTCCTTTTACATGGGGATAAAGGAATTTCTGACATCTTTTACCATTATCTGATAAGTATCACTTACCCAACAGTTGGATCAAGTGCTATTCCTCTAGGATTTCCAAGATTTTCAGCAATAAGAGTTACACGGTTTGTTCCATCCAAGTTAACCATATCTATTCTGCTCACACTGGTCTCAACCACATACAGTTTATTGTTAACCCAATCCACTGCTAGATTTTCAGGCGTGTCAACTGAAACATTTAAAACTTCTTGGAAATCAGAGCCATCAATATTAATAGAAAAAACCTGAAAACAATACAAATATTGTCAGTGCCCACATGATGTTTTGCTAATCACAAAACACATGGTATTTGTCTTTTATCATCAGACTGAGCACAAATCCACAACTGGCCACCAGATACAACCAAGTTACCCTCTAAGTTATTCCTTAGGTTAGGAATTTTTGCAAAAATCTGGAAACCAATGCAAGAATTGGAGGAAGCTTGCCTTCAAGTAGCATTTCTGCACAATGGACAAGATAACAGACTAAAACAGTCTTGCCCTTTAGCAAACATGAGTAATTGCTAGTTAAAAAGAAAAAAAAAAAGGAGTAAAGTACATTTGCTTTCCAGGAATCTAGCAAAACCCAGTATTTTCATCAATTGAAAACAAATGAACATGCTTCGGTAAAGTTCTCAACAGTGGCCAGAAACAAGAGGGGGAGCTCTTACTACAGCAACCACTAAGGGGAAATAGCAAAACGAAGAAAGAAAGTGAAAACTCTCCATCCTCACAGAAAGGAGGTCTCAGCTTGTGGTCTCCTTTATCTAAGGCTAATTTTAACAGCATCCTGCTCAGAAGAATGGTGTTGTTATCTTACAAGCAAGCTCAGAGCTACATGAAGCAAACAGTCCAAACACAGTAATTTTACATATACATTATGTAATGCATATGCAATCGTGTGATTATAACAGTGGGTAATATGAAAAGGTAGAATTTTTTTTTTTTTTGATGACAGCATGAGATTTGGAACACATTTAAATGAAAATACAAATTACCAAGCAAATACATGCAAGAAAAATAAGAGGTGAAAGAGTTGTATCATTTCAAATATACTTCAGTTCCAGGTAACAATAATCAAGATAACCACTTAACTGTCTACTCTGTTCTTTGAAACCCTGTTGATGAAAGAGCTTATGGGCATTAGGTTATCGGGCAGTACACTAAATGAGATAAAGATGACACAAAACACAACCCACAATTTTCTGGTTTAGTTTACATCTTAGTCTTAAAAAAGAAAAAAAAAAGACAAAAAATGCCTAGTAATATCATTCTTTTAAGACATCAGGTGGAAATATTCCTCATTTAAGGAAATTCTAAATGCAACTGTCTTCATCTGGATATTCTAGCTAGGACTTAATTAGATTATTTAATCTTAATTAATTAATTAGGATTAAACTATATTTGGGCAGATAAAATGGCAGTCCTGGCCACCTGGGGTGTGCAGTGAAAAAACCCCATATTATCTTTTATTTATACCTATTACAAAGACAGAATAAATCTCCTGTCTCATAAAAGTGCAGATTTGACTCTGACTAAATTCAGCCATTGACAATGGGAAGCAATGGGAACCTACTACAGCCTCAATAAAAATGCCGGAATTGTGAACAAGTCAAAAATTGTGCATACAAATCTTGTCCTACTTGATAGCCATGCAGTAAATGTTCTTTCCCACAGAACCAGCATGGAACTGTAGAGACAACTATAGATTTTATTATATGTCTTATGTGTAGATTCAGAATAAAGGCAATGAGACCAAATTGATCCATTAGTGGTGTCAGCAAGAGCCAGGTCACAGATTCTCCTTCACTCCGCATGACAATCAACATGAGGACAAATATTGTGGAGTTTCAGCATTTGACCTAAAACTTTTTTGGTTTCCATAAGTTATGCACGGAGAAAAATAACAAGGATGCCATCCAACTTCCACAAGAGTCTCCAGACTTTTTTTTTACATTATTCTGCTTTACTGTATCTTGAAGCTAAAATAATTCTTCATTAAAAAAAAAAAAACCAAGAAAGAAAAAAGTAACACAATATTGGCTCATTACACAAAATACTGTCAATATTTGTTATTCAAGCTCAATTACAGTGCCATTTGAAGTATATGAAGGAAAATGATTTTTATCATCTTGGAAGGCACACAGCTTTTACATTTTAAATGATCATGTTTCAAAAATTACCAAGAAAAATTTGCTCAGTTTTGAAAGAATGTCTACTCTTTCTCTTAATTAGTTTTTTGGACTCAGTCTCAAGTAAAATTAAAGGTTGCTCAAGACATTCCCATATAATAGGATTCTTTGTTTAATATGTCACATGTAATAGTATAGTTGAAAAAATGCAGTCATTAACATAAAACATTTCAAGGAGCTTTTTTGTTAGAAAACAAAAATACAGCCAGTTTTGGCTCTCAAAAATGAGGGCCTATCAACACATCCTGCCTCTTGCAGTTCTCTACTTCCAGATACACAGAAATATATTCTTCTTGAAATTTCTACCAACCTTATCTTGCACTGTATCAGTCCAAAAGATTCTATGCAGGTAAAAGTGAAAGTCCACTCCAACTGCAATCCCACGATTCTGAGACTGCACCAAAGTACGCAAATTTCTTCCATAAAGATCTCCAATCAGTAAATCACGGCCATTGGAAAAAATAATCGATGCAACACCAGCTGAGAACAGGGATGAAAAAGATATGATTACTCTGCAGGCAAGATATTTTGCAAAGGGGCATTGCAATACATACATACTGGTTCATACACATTGGACACAAAGTTTTAAATAGATGCTCAGACTACTATCTGTATAAATGTTTCTATGTGAGTACTAACTTGCTGTGATTTGCCTTTGGTTTGTACACTTGGAGCAAATCAGGCAGAAACAGCTATTTAAAGCCCTACCAGGTAAAACTTTTATAAAACCCCTGTGCACCTAAACAACAAAAGACTATTTCTATTAAAGCTAAAGTGAAGCCAGTGAAACTGACTTATAGCAGGTACTAAATTCTCCCATTTATAAGAGAGAAATACTTAAAAAATTGTGAGATGAAGACCGGTCTGCAGATGTGGCTGAAAAAAGAAGGAAGGGGGAGGGAACTGAGCAGTTCTTGCTTTTCTAAGAAACAAGACTGCTAATCAGCTATGCCAAGCAGGAACTCCCATTCCCACTGATTTTCTGCAGGCAGGAACACCTGCCTTACACAAAGGCCTGTTAGGACATTACATCTCCACAAAGAAGAGTTTCCCAGGGCCTGCTTTCAGAACAGACCAGGAGGTCAGGAGCAGCAGCCTACAGCTGATGAGGAACTACGCTCTTGAGAGGCAAGTATTCTTGCCGAGTTCAGACTCTGGGACACTCGAAGCCCAGAGCATGGCTTCTCACAGGCAAGTGTTTGATCTCACCATTCAGCAAAACCATCTTCTGGCACAGTTCTAGAAAAAAAGAGGTTTCCTAATTTCTTGATCACACTAAGTTCCATAGAGAGCATGGCAGAAAACTGCCTCCCACAGAAACAAGAATTTTTTTTGTTTGGGAGTGCTCTGGCAATAACATCCCAACTCTGCAGAAGTCAGGAGTGCTGAAAAAGCAATGGAGCCTAGAATACATTTGTCGATTAGAGGAGAAGCAGCCCTGATGAGGCAATCAACACCAACCTACACATGCCAGCAGATGCAGAGTTCTGATATTTGCTGATATTCTGAAAGATGTCCTGATCATAAGTCCTTAAGGGCAGAGTTAAAATCAGAGAGAGCTACATGGCACAGACATGAAAACTACCCCACTTTACCTAGCTCTATCTATTTGCTCAGCAAGACACTTGAAGTGCACAAACCTGAAGTGTTGGCCCGACAATGCTGGTGATGCTCTAGGAAATAACCTTCCACACAGTGGCACTGGTGATGTCCCACACGATCTTCACACAGCTGGTCACAGACACCCCATATCTGACAGTCATCAAAATCTGCCAAGTGAATAAGGCATATTTATAAAAAATGCTGTGTAAAAAATTGATGTCATAATTAAGAAGCTGCAAGTTTGTCCTCTCTGCTTGCTTTATGTTTGCAAAACTATAGCACGAAGAGAGAGGGTTTGCATGTTTTTCATGCAACACTGCAATGTTTCAGTTTTGTATTTCTGGATAACAAAAAACCTGTGTTTCCTGCCCAAGGATCTACCTGAACTTCTGCCCCCCCTTCCCCCCAAAAAAAACCTAACCAACCAACCAAAAAAAATCTAAACCACACCTGTCAGGAGAAAAGGAAAAATTTTTTGAAGGGATGTCATTGTCTACTTTCCACAAAACAGAATATGTCTATGCAGTATTTTTCCTGCAACAGATTTCTACACTTGGCACACACAAAGACTTGGCTGGATTTAAGCCCACTTTGAAGGTGAGCCCCACCTTTATGTTAGTGCAGTGCTCAAGCCTTTAAGTCCTATGAGAAGGCAGTGTTTATTAGCTCAGGTTTAGTACCACGCTAACAGATATCTGATTTACAATTAAAAGCTGTCTGTGTACCAGAACCAGCAATTAAAAGTTCCTTTTAGCATGCAAAATACCATATATGTAGAGTACTAGGATCTGGAATGATACAGTACTGTCAGCCATTCCTTCGTGACAAGTTTTGCTCCGATGACAAATATATGCCTAGATTTTGGCAAACCAAAATACATTGACTCAGATTTACAAGCCAGAATCAGATAACGAGGTTTACAGGGCAGTCAAAAAACAACAGAAGACTCACTGAGACTGCACAAGGTTTGGGAACATGTCCTTCATGTACTTCCCACAAAAGCGTGCAAAAATGGAGGAAATTTTGTGCCTTATTTCTCTGTCTCTACAAAGAGCAACCATTCTGCCATTGCAGCTTATACAGCCTTAGGCCACCGAATATTCTCAAAAATATAAAAATCTCATTAAAGACCGAGCATCTGAAGTACTTTTAATAGCACAAACACCATATCCTGGGTTGAAAACTCTCAACAGATATTTACCCTGTTTCTTTTATTAGACAGTGCTAACATTCATGATTCTGAAGTTACTCTATTTCCAGCTACTAAGATAAATCATTTGAGCTACCAAGTTACAGCAGCTTTACAATTACCTTTACATTCTTGTAAATATTCTTCTTTTTCATGTAACTTATGTATATACTGAAATCCCACAGAAGACACAGCCTTTCCATAGTGCAAATACAAAGCACCCTTTTCATTTTCAAGTCTAATGTTCTGCTGCCTTCATACACAGCCACTTTCCAAAAGTACCAAACAGTTCAATTGTTTTAACTTTACTGTTTTTCCACGCATTCAACACACATCACTGAGGCAGAAACAAACTCAATGTAAACACTTAAAGACCAGAAAAAAATTTTATAATAAACCAGCCATCCAATAGTATATATTTTTAAACCTAATCATGCTGTCACTACGTCTTTAGGTCGAAGTGAAAGAAGTCTTTATGATATCTCTCTGGTTTGTTTCTGTGACACCATGCTACTAAAATTTTCATATGTTTGCTGACTCCTGGGATTTTCTATTTGCCAGTACATCTACCCAATTTGAACTTACTCGCCTTCCTGGAATCCAAACTTTCCCAGTGAGTTGTGAGAAGGCACTAGATATCTGTAATCACTGGACTTTACTCACCAATACAAGTACGACTGTCATTGCTACTTATTGTATATCCTGCAGGGCAATAGCACATCCCTCCTGATGGAGAGGAATGACAACGGTACTGGCAACTCAGCACAGCACAGCGTGACACATCTGAAACGGAAAAAAAATATTTCAGAAACACACCTATTACCAGTAGAACAGCTTTCTGCCTTAATAAGAGTTACAAAGCTGAAGTCTTTTCTATGATGAGTCTTCAATTTCAAGTACAGCTTCTTAAAACTAATCTACAGAGAAAATTACGTGCAAAGTTCCACAAAATCACATACGTTTACATACATGCAAGCAAGGGCATGGAACGCAGAAGATAAAGTACTGTTTTTAGTAAATTTTTAGAACAGAATTAAAGGATAAGCAATCTTATATGAACCGCCAATAGTAAGTACTGTGTAAAAAGGTGAACAGAGGAAGCCACCTGCAATGCACCAGAACTTTCCCTGGTTCCACACAACCTACTTGTGAGCAACACATCCTTGAGCTCCATCTGTTGGCATTTAGCCTCATCATTTACTCTTCTACGTGAAAAACCCCTCCTATGTTATATTAAGAAAAATATGTATATTACTCCAATATATTAGTATATACTGTTTGCATTGTGTTTGTGGAAAAACGCTTCTTCATCATTTCCTTCTCTCTCTTTCTCTCTCTCCTTTTTTTCTCTCCTTTTTTTCCTTCACCACTTCTCCTTTTCCTTGTACTACAATTTAATAAACAGTGATAGGCAAATAAGTTATGATTGCAAAACACTTGACAAAGAAAGAGGTGGAAGTCAGCATTTTCCTTTTCCTCAATTTCTTCTGTTAAATGCCTTGCTTTGCAGCTCATTTCTTCTGTAACTACCAAACCACTCAGCAAAGCAAGAGGTGTTTCTTTACAATAAGGTTTCATTTCCTCTTATTTTTTCTGCCCTCGTATTCCAAAAAGGCATGATTTTGTTCACAGGAATTTTTATCTTCCTAGAAATTAAAATACATCAGTCCTTGTCCTCAGAGGGATTCGATATTTGAAGGATTAGAGTGAAATTAACAGGAACTATGCATGTTCATTTGCCTCCAACAGAAAAAAAACCAGTGTACCACTAACTGGGTAAACAGACATCCCAGGTAAAAAGGTATTTTTTGAAATTCTAGTCTTTAAAGTGAATTAGTCAAAGTTACGATATACTGATTCAACGCTGTGTTCTGAGCAGTACAAAACATTACTTCTTACTTACACAAAGGGACAAACAGACATTTAAACATGGAAGGGATATAGCACACTTTTCCCTGCCTTTGTGAACATATTTTAGGGTATGGAGAGCAAGTTAAAATCCTTATTTGTGAAATTTCATGTACAAATTATACAAAAGAAATGGTCTCTATGCAGCATTTATGCCTCTTTCAGATCATGCAGTCAAAACAGTGCCAATGAAAATAGTGAGCTTCCAGAATTTCAGTATTGTTTAGGAGACAAAAGGCGAATGTAAAAAGGTATCAATGCTGATACTTCTGCTATTCTGTGTATGTTTTTCATTCTAATACATACTGCATTGTCTGCCTGCAGTGATGTTAGTTTCATCTTCTCCTTCAGGGCAGTCTGCAGCTCCATCACACACTTTCCCAATTGGAATGCAATGCCCTGATCCAGGGCAAGCCCACTCTCCTGGGTAGCATTCATGGTGACCACTTTCTATGGAAAAGAAAAACAAGAATAATGAAGAGTATGTTTCAAATATTACTTAAAATTTCTTCTCTAACAGCTTCCCAAAGCATCTCCATACTTCAATATTCAGTTTCTGTTTCTTGCACACAACTGGAAAAGACTACGAAGAAACATTACCTATACTTACTTGTCATGCTTTCTTTTACGTTCAAACTACAATGCCAGCGATACTTGAGCAGACAACACGTGAATCCCTTTAGTTTTCTGTTTTGTTAGAAACAGTAACACCATTTAGCTTTAAACTAACTGGTGCACCAGAAATGGAACTATAGTTTTGTGGCTTAAAAACACATAAATGCTGTCTGGATAAAGAGAATAATGTTCATCATAGAAAAGGCCAATGAAAAAGAACTCTCATTCACACTTTCATTCACTAAAGCTTCTGTTATCTTGGCAGGATCTGAGTTAATTTCATTTTGAATCAATGGGTTTTGGTTATTGGAAGCCTCATGTCTCTTAACAGATGACCTGAAAAATCTCCACAAGCAGAAGAACCAAAACAAAATATAAAAGAGAATACATAAAAGAAAAAAAAAAGATATTGCTATATGCTAAACTTAGTTTGCATCATATTCAGTCTCACAATAATTCTCACACACACAACAGGAAAATATTACCAAAGTTAAAAGAAGAAAAAAATATGAAGGTGGAATTCTAAGGTTTTAAAATAAATGTAATGTATTCAGAATATCTTGACTGGTCTAAATTTTATAGATGTAGCTTAGTGCCAACTTTCTCTGAAAATACCATTGGAAGTTATCAGTAGTATTTACCACATCCTCTTTCATCTTCATTGTCTTCACAATCATCGTCTCCATCGCAAATCCAGCTCTGATGAATGCAACGGCCACTTGGGCAGGTGAAGAAGTTGCCTCTGCAAGTTGCATAAGCTATGGAAAGAAACATGAGAAAATTTAACTGCTCTAAGGAGCTAAAAGGTTAAAAATAGCAATATTGTCTCAGAGATGATCATTTATTATATCTTCTAAAAAACTGAGGCAGTTCAGTATCTTGTATATATTGCAAACACTACTGGTTTCTTCACATTTAGGTATGAATTACCTTTGGTTCATGCTGAAATTAAGAAGATGACAACAACATAAGTGTACCTACATGTATTAAGAACCAACTGTCACTCAATCCAGAAAATTCAAATAGTAACCACGTACCCAGGAACTTAGCAGCAAAGACAAAGTCTATCAAAGTAGCACAGCAATATTCATCTTTCTATACAAAAGAGTACTTGTAGAACAGTGATTAGCTTTTCATGTCTGTATAGCTAAGCAATCTGCTTCCTTCTATCTGCTTAAGCCAAGTCTAAGTAAAACGGTTAAAGAAAGCGGGGAAAAAAGAGAAACATACTGCAAGAGTTTTCATCACTCCTATCTCCACAGTCATCATCATGGTCACAGATAAAGGCTCGCGGGATGCACTCTCCATTAGCACACTGAAACTGCGAACTGGTACATCCACGTGCTGAAAGAGATTTAAGCACAGAAACACATACAGAAAATCTGTCAGAAAACTACAGTGTTTTACTCCAAAAGAGGCTCTATAAAGCAAATTTGTTTGGGATCACTCAACACATGGGACTTACTGCAATTAGCTTCATCAGAAGAATCTCTGCAATCAACTTTGCCATCACATCGCTGGCTGGCATTAAAACATGCTCCATTTGCACAAGATAACTGTTCACATCTTGGGTAGTCTGAAATAAAAAATCCTTTAGTATTAGCATGAATGTTAGACTATAATGAGTCATATCCATCTAGTGTCAACAGAATATCTTGATTGAAAGGAAAAAGGGAAAAACTCCATTACTAGTAGTCCTATACTAGTGATACGTTTATACAGTATACTGTATTCTCCAACAAATATTCAAGAATATTCTCTAGGTGGATGCTACAAAACCCTGCAAGCAACAAGAGAAAAATTAAATGCCTTCCCACACCCAAAAGGATTTGCAACCC
This sequence comes from Edolisoma coerulescens, assembly GCA_013397115.1. Classification (NCBI taxonomy): domain Eukaryota; kingdom Metazoa; phylum Chordata; class Aves; order Passeriformes; family Campephagidae; genus Edolisoma; species Edolisoma coerulescens. The sequence continues at coordinate 947,038 of VWZW01006491.1, read as the reverse complement.
AAACAGTTTACAATATGACAGAAAACAATGGAACACAAAAAGAGAGCAAGCAGTGAACATTGTTTTGTTTATTTAAACCTCAGTTTTAAACTATCCTGATCTTAATAAAAGTGCTTAGATAGCAAAGGAGTTCCTGAAATTTACAGTTCCTGGGTCCTCTTAAAATGCCATGAGTTCTCAAACTCAGAGACCTCAGGCTTTTATGGTTTTGTTCCAATTAAGCTGAGGATATTAAACTTCCAGGTTCCATGAACAATGTTAGAACCTCTGTTTTTTATTACTTGCTCCCCCCTTCACAAAAGAAAACAGATTCTGCAGAAATAATGATTTTTCAGGTTTTGGATATTCTAAATATATAGATGACCAATAGGCAAATATAAGGGATTATTTCAAACAACTTAAAATGAATTCTGAGAATACTTATTCATACAAGCATTCAGTGGGTTCTGTGGAAGTATCCAACAAATTAAGCATATGCACATGCTAGAGTTGAGTAGAATATGAGCTCCCAGTTTAGCTCGTTGGCATGTAGAAAAAAATTACACTTTTCAGTCAAATGGCAAGTAAGAAAGCAAATAATTTTTAATTTTAGAAATGAGATTTATTGAACCTTTGTCTCTATAGAGAAGATAAATTAACTCAAGACACAGAAGAGCCAAGTTACATTTTGCACCTTTTAGATTTTCAGTTGGAATTCTTATCCCATTTTACTTCTCTAGGAGTTAATAAAACAGATAGAGAAGGCTCTAAGGCACATTTTCATTCATACTCATGGAATTCAAAACATAGTTTATAAAATTGCTTCAAGCAGACCTCAAGAAACCTGCAATTTTTCCAGACAGTGGCAAACTGTTTTGCTTGCTTCTGCTGTTCTGTGTCTTATTATCACATTCTCACGAAACTTCAACTACCTATGGAATAGGCTTATATGATTTTAACTGTTAAATCATTAATATGAGAGGATAAGCAGCTGTGTTCATGTCCACCACAAGTCTAGCCAGACTATCTCCTCCATTGATTCATTTACATTTCATTTGTTTTCACTGCAGTTAATGTAAGGTGGCAACCTCCACATAGGAACAGTGTGTGCCTAATCAAAGAACAGCAGTTGCAGATTAGCAGGGTTCCAGCGACAGCATTACTACTTGTGGCTTTCAGTGATAGTTCCCCATCTTCCATTCCAAAAGCCTGACAATGCCAACATGTGCTCTAAGCATTGGCCCCACTTCTCAACCAGACAAACACCTTTCCAATGCAGGCTTCTCATCCTTTTCTTGCTTAGGTTAGGCTTAGAGAAAATTCATAATGCTTTGGAAACAACACGGTTTCTGAAGTGTTAGCTCTGCCTACAGAAAGGACTGAAGAAAGGCCTGACCTGGGGCCATGTTTTATGTTCACTGTGGAATTAATGCTTCTTCCCTGTATAAAAGCAGAGAAGGCATCACAGGGAGGAACCATCAGGAGTTCTATGGCCCAGCAGAAACAGCTATGGCACTACAAGAACACTGTGAGTATTACAGGGCAGATGGAAGAAAACGAAGAATACCAGGGATGTGCTTGTAAATGCACTGAAGCAGAAAAGCTTCCATGGGATTTCTAATGGATAGTTCTGTAATTTTCCTCACTTTTCTTCATATCCCACAGAAATACCTCCAGTGATGTTCCAAACTGTTTCCAGTGGACTGATGTCAAACAAATAAACAATTGAACCTATTGCCTTGCACTGCCTGTTTCTTCAAGAATGCTCAGGCAGACTAAGGATCTAGCCAATAATAAGATTTTCTCAAGCTTATATTAAACTCCCTTACAAGAAGGGGAACTTTGTCAAAGTCTTCTCTCCAGCAGCAGGCCTGGAAATGTCCTCAGCCTAGCAAAATCTTTATTATATTATAAAGTCTAGTGTATTGTACAAATACAAATCACTACTAAAAAAATACCAAGAAGAGCTATAAGTAAAGATGTTTTGAAGATACTTCAAAATACACATTCTGACTAAATTGGTGTTTTACTAGAATGTGAACAAATACTTTTTTTCTTATTCTCTTTTCAAAACTGGTGTACAGAGTCTTTATTTTAATTGTACTTGCACAAGCAAGAACATTCTTTGAAAAGCCTGATGGAGATGAATTTAATTTTTTAACTCTGTTCAGGTAATCTCATTTCCAATCCCTTGATGAAAGACCAAGGTTAGTAAATTATAGTTCTGATCACAGCCTGCTCACTGATCTGAAATATATTTTTCACTGCATTATGCATTGCACATTGTACTCCTTGCACCTTATAGCACATCATTTTAATAAATTGGTTTTAATTATTTGGGGCATTAAGAACTGAGCCTCATGAAAAATGGCAAAGCTGTGAGCTACACCAAAGGCTGTAGACAATGCACGGCATGGTTCAGGTGCATCTGTGCCATCAGGACGGTTCCAGAGTAGCTGGGTTAGTTTTATGTGAGGACAATTAGAAAAGGTAAAAGAATCAAGGAAGAAATGCTGGCTTCTGTGAAAGCTCAATGCTAAGAGAATGAAGGAAGCCAAAACAGAATTTCATAACAATACTAGGACATCGGAAAACAAAGAAATGCCTGTCCTTGGAATTGCAAAAACGCCAGGATTTAAACTCCCTTTCTTTCTCCCCAAAATTTAGAAAACATTAGCCATGAGCTTAGCTCTTCTACTCCTATCACCAAATGAGGAGTTCTTACAAGGAAAAGAAGAATCTGAACCTTGGCAGTGAGAGGGTAGGAATGGGACGAACTTGTGAAACTGAAAGACCTGTACAATCTAGCTTAATGAAAAGCTCTTCAGCAAAAGAAGTTGCAAAGTGAGTATCATGACATTTTAAATATGACTGGGAAGGTCTTACATCAGTCACTGTATTCAGGGCTTGCAAAATAAACATTTCCTAGCTTTTATTTGAATTTTTATTTGAACTAAGATTTCTCTGTACACACCAGATCCAAGATCAGTGCATTTGAGTATAAAACCCCATAGCTGTGCAAGAACGGATACCAATCAGAGGAATTGATCGTACTGTCTCTGTTGAAGAGGGGGCATATGGAAAAAGTGCCAGTGCTCTGTGAAGGACTTGCAGGGATTCTCTTCTAGGCGATGGAACTTTCTTTTTCTTTCTAGGTTGGTGACAAATGGACTAGAAAGAACAAAAAAGGAAGGATAAGGTTCTGAGTTAAAAGGACAACAAGGTAGGTAGTTTGCACCTAAAGAGGTCTAGGAATACAGCTGTACAAGAGAAAGTGAAAGGAGACAAGATGAACACAGCATTAGGAGAAAAGTGAAGGGACAGAAAAAAATATAAACACTGTTTTCTTTCACCTTGTTTTGAGTGGTCAATAGCCTTCAACATAAATAGTTTCCTTTACCTTTTCCTCCCAAGAACCTGTGGCTAATTTGACAGAAAATGAAAAAGAAGAAATTTTTCCATAGTCATGGCAATTCCTAGAAGATAATATGAGCTTTGTGAAAACAGGGGGAATGTTTTTCACCTATGTTCATTCCAATGCTCAGGAAGAAAGGGAGCTCTTCTTTCTTTCCCCTCCCTGCAGGCATTTTCTTAGCCAAAATACTTCTACACAATCTGTCTCCCTGACGCATGCCAACACTTCAGTTGCAAAATATAAATAACTGGCAAACGCCAGCACAAATGATAGATGAAGCACCTTGCTCCTTGTAACTGTCTTGGGGCAACAGTTGCAAGCATATTTAAATGGCATCTTTCAATGGACATGTGGAAGATGCTTAAAATCTATGTCACAGGAATTGCTAAACCTACATTATTTTGCGCTCTGCCTAACACTTCTGTTCTGCAAGCTGGAAATAAATCCATACCAAAACAGCAACAGGAAATAGTTGCAACTAGTATTTGATTCGGCACAAGCTGATTTCTGTCACACAGTCAGCAGTGTAAACTTCCACAACCCTAACCCATGTTACAAGAAGGAGAAATAAAAAAAGAAAAAGAAAAAAGGCAATTTCCTACTAACAAGTGTCTTTTATTGCAACATTTAAAAACATTTTACAAAATAAAGTTAATTAAAAGTCTTTGACTCACTGCCATGAGTCACCACCTCACAGCGGTCAAATCATTGCCCAGACAGCTCACATCCTACCAGAGACACCAGGAGGGAGACTTACTCCAAGCCCAAGAGTTCTCTGAGCTACATGATACCAGGCAGTGTTCATAGCAGAGATGCTTTCAGAGCTGGCAGACAAACCAGACCCTCATTCCTGGCCTTAATTCCTGATTTTTATCCCTGAGACTCTAGTCTTTGGCTGCCTGCCTTAGACTGCTCCAGTTTTGCTACTTCCCTGTCCCAAACTCTTCCTGGTGGAGATATTTCCTTCAGCCTGAACTTCTCCCTTGTCCTATAGCTGCAACATGTAATTTGTCCAACATCCAGAATATTAGTCTCTGACTATGACCTTTTTCTTCTTTCTTGGACTAAGTCCCTTATGATCTCTTCAGTTTTTGATCTCTGTTCACCCTGGTCTCTGAAAATTAATCCCAGAGCTGGCTGCCCACTTCCTGACCACAACAGCTATTTAGCATAGCAAACAAGAGGCAGGAATTCACAGGTTAGGCAGTTGACCTATGGCAGCAACTCAACACCAAAATTAGAATCAAAAATACGGTGTCTCTTGGTCCACACTCAGCCCACTAGCTTCAAACAACATGTCTTTAAAGTACTGCCCCTTTCTCCCTCACACCCTCAGTGTAGCACTCAGCTGCCAGAGCAGTATCCAGAAAGGTTATTCTGTCACAGCAAAGCAAAATGGACATGGCTGGGATTTTCATTTTTCAACTACGAAGCTGAGGCAGGAGAGAGAATTCTACCTTTAAGTGAAAGAAGTATGTAACGCAGAAAAATTACACCAGCATTGGCTGCCTACTCCCAAAAAGCATTTGCTACCCCAAATAGTCTGCCATTTCATTCTATGTTTCTGAAGTTTTAAAATTAAAGTATTTACTAGATGCNAAAAAAAAAAAAATAGAAAACAGCCCAATATGTGTATTTAAAGAAAATTAAAAGCCACAATTTTATGAAATCAAAACAGCTTCAGTGCACTAATTGTATAACCTGTAGCTGAAACATTGTTCTGATGTTTATCTTAGCCTCTGCATGGGTAGTTTTCCCTTGCTGTTAATCCCATTAGCAATAAAATGGACTAAGGCTCTGAATTCCTTTGCTCTGGTTTTTTACATGTTTAATTGCAGAGTTACTTTATATTGGTGATATTTTGCATTTGAATACTATCTTAAATAATGTAACTTATCCAGAAATAAAACTTTATCTTCTTTACAGTCTAAATCTCCAGAAAGAGGAGTGAGCGCAAGGCACAAGTAAGGGGACCTAAGTTTGCATTTTTTTATGTTCCGTGAAACACCAGAATCAATTATAAATAGCTTTATTCTTCTGTTGTTCATGGATGTTTCATTTTCATTTATAAAACTTTTAGTTCAAATTAAATAAGGGAAACTTAGTGACAAAAGAAAAGGCCAAAATAGTACTATTCCTCTTACATTTGTTTATATCAGACAATGTGGAAAAGGAAATACACTAAACCGTGGGAAAAATGAACATTCAAAGCAAGTCCTAGAATCTGCTACAAAAATCACCTACACTAATCTGTACTATACAGTTAATCATAAAATCACCACATTGTACATTTTATTTTATGGCTTCTGTTGAAAATTCCAGGCCTTGCAAAGACAAAAAGGCAATAAAATTACTCAGCCTTCCTCAAGAGTCTTGTCATTACATTTTTCTTGGATCCTCTTGTCTTCAGCACTGTCACATTTCTTTAAACTAGTCCAACCTACTTTCGAGGTTCCAAGTCACAGTCATTCTTCTGTCTTAGAGGGACTGTCAACACTTACTCTAATAAACTGGAGTAGAGGCTGTTGAATGATAGGAGGCAGTCCCTCTCCTTGGGGCTAAATATGCTGCCCTCACAGCAGTCATGGGGCCTATTTGCTGATGCAGCAATGACTGGGTTTCCCCCAGTAGCAGTAGAGTGCTACTGTTAATGAATCTAGAGGGCCCTTTCCTAACTGCCTTTGTAATTTACCTAGCTGAGAATGTTAAACATGAAATAAAACGTGTACTTCGTTTGCCAAACTTCACAGCAGCTTCTAGCTTGAAAAAAGAGCTTTAAGTATCATCCTTAGGACTCCACTCCCAGCTGACCATGTAGTCTTCCTTTACACAGCATATGCTCTTTTTTCCCCTAAGGGCAGCCATTAACAATATTTTATTTCTTGCTCCTTTGTCCATCCATTACCACCCTAGCTCTCTTCCCCCACCTCCTGCCCTTGGTCTGGTTCTAAGTGAAGTTTGCAGTTATGTCTTTTTCCTCAAGACACATTATGCTCTAGCAGCCGGAATAACAGCTTATACGTTAGATGTCACTCAGGATGTGTGAAGCTTTTCCTTAAGGCTAACAATGAAAAGACATGCATGTTACACATTGTTGTGTAGGTGTTAGACAAAAACATTTCTGAAAATCATGGCCTCTATTCTGTGGCCAACTTTCCTTTCCATCACTATTCAACCTAGGCCAGAATCTAGGGAGCCTGTCATCAGACAGGCAGCCTCGACTCTGGGGAAGCTAGAGTGAAAAAAACTACCTACATGTGCATTTTGTTGGCACAATATAAACAACTTGTCTGAATATAATATGAATAAATCATCTCCACAGGGAGCTGCAGTCTAGAATACAAATGCTTTTGAAAGGATCAAATGTCCTCAAATAAGTCACCTGGAGTCAAATTTTGCTTAACTGTACAGGCTCTAACTACTACTGATTTCATATGGAGCATGCAAAAAGAACACAAAAAAATTCAGCAAAGGTAGCTCTGAGTGTCCCAAAGCTATAAGCCAATTAAACATGGTGGCTTTTTTACAGTGCAGTATTAATTATCTTTCAGACAATGAGAAAAAATATGACCTGATCCTGTGATGGCAGTTTGCACTTGAGTGCTGTGATAACAGATCTGTATCAGAACATCAGCTCTAATACACAGAAGAATCTGAAATGAAACTCTTGCAACAAAAAGTATATTGTGGTCATCCTGTCTATCAACAAGCCCTTTAATCTTACAAATGTATTAAAATGCCACAGAGAGATGAGATGAAACCAGATCTCGTGCTAGGAGTTAAGACTCACGGCAGACTCTTTCATCTGTTCCATCAGTGCAGTCCTCCACTCGATCGCACCAGTACGCGCTTGGGATGCACTGTCCATTGGAACACGTGAACTGCTGGCTTGAGCACGTCCTTCCCGCTGCAACAAACAGGCACACAATCAGTCTTTCCTATCAACCAAGACGTTTTAGGAGGAAAAATATTTTCCTTCCTCTTTAACTACTTCATCTTTCTCATATATATCAGTAGAACACTTTCTCCCCCTGTATCTTGGTGTACTCAAGGGGATTAAAGAACTCTTGACAAGCACATGGCAGACAGCGTAGCTCTGTGAGGGCTCCTGTGGCCTGCAAGGTCACCGCTTTCCTCCACAGAAGAATTGACCTCTAGGTTAAACATAACCTCCCTATAATTATTCTGCCTAAAATATTAAATTACCAATTCTCACTGATTTAAAGTTTTGTCTGTTATTTTATTTACTGCGTCAAAATCGGTCAGTAACGGCAAGTTATTCAGTCAACCAGAATGTCACAATGTAAACACAGCAGATTTGGAGGTAAGGCACCGCTTTCTAACACAGCCAGGCCCTCAACAGTCAGGAATAGTTTGCATATATAACTAATGGAGGATCGAGAATGGTTATGTCTCTTCTCTTGACGGCTGTCAGTAAAAAGCAACCATATAAAACTGTTCAATTCCACTTTGATTCCACTACAGCTAAATTACACTTTCAGTTCTTAGGCAAACTAATATGAATCTGTGAAGATATGGCTGAAGGGTAAGCTTAATATTAACTTTTCCTTCCCTCTGCCACCTGCACATTTGTTTCTTTCAAACTCATGTTGTATCTCAACATCATCCCGGTCTATACATTGGCATCTTGTCATCTGCTGCTCTACAGGGGCTCTCTACGCCTTCTTCTGTCAGCAGTGTGTTTAAAATAAGATCAGCTACTGGGATACTGATAGTGTCATGAGGAAAAACAAGAGCAAGATGGTAAAGTAAAACAGCTTTCTGCATGTATGACTTCCAGAGCTGCCAGCCAGTTTTCCCAAGAAAAATTTTTAACGTTTCAAGGAGGAAAATCTCTAGCTTTCCCAAACACTGAGATAAAAAGTCCTTTTAGAAGAACAAGGACAAATACCAGGAGATGACTCAAAAATGTCAGCCACACAGTGCCACTGTGTAGATACTAACGCTCATGATTAACCAGTACATGGTGAACAATGTTACAGTGACCCAGTTCAAAAGTCAAACTCGGAGCTGTTGCTCATTTTGCATTTTGTATTTACAGATTCCTCAGTTAAAACATAACCAGCAGTTGTGCTGACACCTTCTCAAAGGAAGAGGGGAGCAAAAGGCAGTTAACTTCATTCAAAATTTTCCATCGGGATACAAAAGCAAAAACCAAGTCTGTGAGCAAAATCTTTCCAAAATAAATATTTTAACCTCCCCAGGGTTTGGTGAGTAGCTCCAGAGCTGTTCAGTTTAAAGAAGTATCAAAAAATCATACACACAATCAAAATGAAAATAAATTAATCTTATCCTCATAACTTAAAGTAACTTTTAATACTAGAAATGGCAGATAAACCATCCTTCAGAACTCTACGGTTGTTCTCTTGTTTTATGCAATAATGCAGAGAATGTAATTTGAGGCAGTAATCATCTCAGTTCACTGTTCACCACTTTGGTACGTACTTATAGCCCTTCAAATGCTTAGTCATGAAATTCTAAGCCAGAGTAACATATTTTATTTGTCTATCAATACTAAAAAAAGAGCAAAGCCTACGGCTGTGGCAGTTAGGCTGTTAAATTATTTTCTTGATCTAAACTGTACAGGCAACACTAAACACTTTACTTGAAAACAGCAATTCAAACATGAATAATACACTGTTTAGCATGTTTAAACTGAAATACTAATCAGAATTATGTTCTAAGTTTAAGCTGTCCAAATGATAATGGAAGACTAGACTCTCACCATATCCCAAGACCACAGGTATTTCTCCTCTCTGAATGCGAGAAAGACCAGCTCTGGTAATTCTAAATAATAATGCTACTAAATAGCATTGCTGAAAATCATACAAGAATATTTATTAATGTTTGCTGATTATTGATAAATCCTCCTGTTTTACATACAAATAAATTTCAGAGTTATCTAGAAAAAATTAAATTTTGTTATATATAGTTCTGAAATGCCACTGTGAGTTTTGTTAGCCAATGAATACAGCAGATATAGTACTATGTCAATTTCACCATTTTTGAAATTACTAAATTTTGTATCAAGTATAAAACTAGTATATACTTTATATTTTTCTGTTTTTAATTAAAGGAAACATGAGTAATTTTCAAATTTCAAGAGCTGGAGATATCTTTTTAGACATATTTTCTGTATTTACCTACTTCAGACTTCAGATTATTTCATTTCTAGAAACACTTTAGAGAGACTTCAGTACTTACAGAGGGTTTGTTTCTGTATGTTCTCAATATGCTGTTATGTAAATTACATTATTTCAAAAAGCTGGTATAACACTGGAAGTTAAAATACTTACGACATTGTTGATGTTCATCTGAGCCATCTTCACAGTCCTCCTCATCATCACAAACCCATGACTGTGGAATACATTCACCATCAGTCTGACACTGAAACTGATTTCCCTCACAGGTAGGTTGTGCTAGTGTAAGCAATGAAAAAAAATTGTCATTTCACAGACATCTGGGAAAGCACTTTCAAAGACAATAATTGCATAAGGGAAAAGAAGGTGTAAGGTTCAGGTGTCAATGAACTGTAACTTTCATGAAACACATGAAGCATTTAACTAATCAAAGAAAACAGACAGACCAGAGAGGGGAAAATGGACCAAAGCAAAAGGATGCTCAAAGGCAAAATTCAGCTTAGTAAACTCCTGCATAGAATCTTCAGCTTTATATCCTCTTCTGGAGACACAAGTTCCTCTGGAAGGCAGACCCCAAAAAATTTTCAGGTTCTGAACTGCCCTCTGGCAGAGCCCCTTTTTTTCACTTATATTTGGAATCACATTAGCTTCCCTGGTCTCACAGGAATCTGTTCATTTGCTCTCACTCCACCTCAGGTGCTTTATCCCTGGTAAGAACATGGTCTCCCAAAACAAGCTCATGATTTTTCCCTGTGAATTCATGAGGCAAAAGTGAGGGTCAGATCAGAACAATCTGAATGTTGTTCCAGCTCCACTCTGTACTCTTCGAATAGGCAAACAACATGGAGCCATCAAAGAGAAAGATCAAAATAATTGTCTGAAACTGTGTCACAGCTTACTCCATCTGTAGTTAATACTCCTGGAAGAATCACTAGTACAACACAGTCCTGTAAACAGGACCCTGGGTCTCCACCATCTCTGTTCTCAGGATTATGTTTTTGCAGAAATACAGGTTAACTTGAAACACTTTGTGATCATGGGATGATATGCAAGCACAACTACCAGTTTAACCAAAGCAGTGAGGGAGAAAATTAAAACAATTTGTAGATTTAGAGTTGAAAAGTACAAAATAACATCAGTAGTAAACTAATTAGAGGGATAAAATTGATCACATACTACAGACATACACTTCATGCATACTCTATTAAGTCCTGCTTCAAGAACCAAAGAACAATCTTTTAGCATGATTTTAACCTCAGACCAGTTTTATACAGTTTAAAACTATCTTGCTAAGCGCTGATGTGCCCCACTACCTACAGCAAAATAACATATTTTTTTAAAGGACAATTAACTCAAAAAAATGAAGCTTAATTTTCGTTATTGCTCTGGGACAACACCATTTTGTTTTGCCAGTTTAAAGGCATTCTTCACCCAGGACTACACTCATTTTTCAGAGCTGACTAAAGTGCCAAGCAACAAATCAGACTGCCAAGCTATGTCAACGGCCTCCAATTATTACATGGGTCAAGCAGCAAAGAAATAATACAGTGTGAAAAGAATGGATATAAATTAGTCTCTCTCATTGCCTATCAGCCGAAGGGCAAAAATTGGCCTAACCTGTAAGTGGGCTGATAATTGCACCAACCCACAAGACCTCAAAGAACACTAGAACTGAGAAGGTAAAATACAGGCGAGTTCCTGAAAACAGACTGGGGAGAGCAATTCTTCATTTTCACAGCTTTTCCATTCAGCTTGAGAGAATCTTTGTGCACGGATATTGCAGTCCATATGAATAAAATTGTTGTCCCTGAGCTGCTGACACAGCACAATCAACTCTAGACAATTAAGCATGACTCTTCTTCGGGCACAGTAGGTACAGTTAATTGTCCAAGGTCTGAAAAATCCAAAGATTTGGAGCACAAGTGATGCTGGTGGCACCCGTATCTACATCTAATATTCAGGATTACTGCAGTAATAGAATACAATACATTTCTACATCTACTTAGAACATTAATCATAATATGAAACTGGACATTATTGGACATTCAAATTTTTAAGAAAAGGTTAAAGTCATGTTAGAAGCTGAGCACTACTTGATTTTCCATCTACCAAAGCAAATGAGCTCATGGAATATGACTCAAATAGATTCTGCAGAATGTCATGACAACTAGTAGTTTTCTCCCAATTCAATATTCATTCTTGTACCATAGGTACAGTTGAGTATATTGGAGTCTCCTAATTTCTTGTATTACAAAGGAGTTGCTCTGTATTTGCTTCACTTACGGCAGCCAGCTTCATCTGTATCATCCGAGCAGTCTCTTGCCCCATCACACCTCCAGTCTGCAGGAATACAGCGACCATTGCCACAGCGAAACTGCCCCCGCTCACATCCTGTGGTGAAACAGAGGAACAAGCAGCTTAGCAGTGCAAGCATATAAAAATAGACAGTGAAATTCATCAACAACTCTAGTTTATCCATCACCTTGCAGCATGGAAAGAAAATGACAATACAAAAAAATAATACAAAAGATAATACAAAAAAATATTTAAAAATTATATATATTTAAAAAGAGCTCTATATACCCAGTCAAACAAATTTTAAAAAAAGCAAAGAACCATCTTCAAATATTACAGGACATTTCCAACTAAATTGCTAGAAAATTCCAACAATTTCAGTATTCGTATATCATACAAACAAAACAAAAAGAGTTATAAAAAAGGAAAAATAACCCAAACAAGTCTAGAGTACATACACTACAGAAACCTATTTAGCAGGAATGTATCAATTTTAAATTCCCAAGCAGTATAGACTTTAAATAAAGGTAGGACATCACTTTCCACATTATTTCCAGGGGCTTAACATGCTAAATATTAGTGCTCTCCAAAGTCTATGAGGGTTTAAAAACATACAACAATAATCCCCTTAGCTGATGTGGAAATCTTGTTTCAGTGGTAACCACTTGAAAGTGTAGAAAGATCTCTGTTTTGTTTTGTTTTTTAATAATGCCCTCATACTTAAAATACTTCCTCTGAAGTACAGGAAAGCATATCTTGAGTCAAGATTTGAATAGCAAATAATTTTAAAAGAAATTAAGCTTTCAGACATTTATGGCTGATCAAAAGCTATCCTGCTGTCATTTTCTCCTGCTTGATCTACTAAGGATTAAGACCTGATAAAAAAGCATTCATTCCCAGGTGTAAATGCAGCTGGATCAGGCCTTTATTAGAGCCAACTAATGAAATCTCCAGTCCCTAGCAAAGAGAAAAGGCACTGTTTATGGCCTTTCGTTGTGACTACAGCCTCATAAAAAGGGAGTGAACAGTTTTATAGATCCTGAAAACAATGAGCTACAACATAATTAGGTTCAACAGAGCTCTGTTTCATGTTAATCTGTTGTCAGCACCTCAGAGAGGGGAACACTGAAAAAATCTGAGGTAGTAGCAAAGTCCAACACTGACGGAAAAAAAAAACCTGTTTCTTGATTTAATTAATAACCACATGATAAAATCACATCTTTCAATTATTCTGAGTGATTTGTCCAGAGAAGATAACCTCAGTATACATAAAGCACAACCACCTACTTTGTGAACTCATGATGACATAAATAACACGCTACCTAACTTTCATGTAAAACCAGGCATATCAACACTGTCACATAAACACAGTTAAGTGATGTATTCCTTAGGGATATAGGCAAGCTACTTTATGCAAGGAATGTTCAAATCTGATTGTCTGGTAGTGACACTCTGATTTATAATGTATCCTGCAAATGGTCAAAAATTTCACTTGGATAAATGGTGGTACGGAGTGGTACAGGAGTATGTTCACCAAATACCTTCTATAGACTAATGCATGATGGTGGTTGGTGGTGCAGGTCTGGGGTTGGTGGTGCAGGTCTCTTATCAACTACCTTTAAAACACAACAACCTCCCATGCAAAAATGCCCTGAAGGAATGTACAAGTTCACTCTGGAATCCCAGGCCCTCTCCCTGAATTTTGCCCTACAAAGCAACATTTTCATGAGATTAGCAGTTAAAGCTCTAAAACCACAACATATAACCCACCATCTATCAATTGAAATTACTATGCAAAACAAACACTGCATCTTCTTCTGTATTTAGTATATTATTGCTATTCAAAAACATTCATAGTCACTTATTTAAAAAAATAATTTACAATATAGAGTTAAATCTGCATCCACATGATTAGGATTTTTAATGAAACATGCTTATAAACAGGCAATATGAGCAATTTGTATATTATTTCTAAATAAAAACTAGCTAAAAAATTTCAAGCACTATGTACAAAAATTTATTTTGGGTATCTTGTATTAAGTTCTTATAGTTAAACATACCCTTATAGTGATTAAAATGAGGTGATAATACTGATTAATTTTTTTAAAAGCAGTATAAACACAGCAGTCTTCATACAGTATCAGAAATGGTAACTGAATGTTAACAGAAAACCTGCAAGTCACACAGTTCTGCTACACTTTGCAATACTTCTCAGAATTATAATTTAAGATGCTCACACCTACATACAGTAAGCACCATATCAATGTCCATTTATACAATTCTTCAGCAGACCTGTTATAATTATTTTGATTATGGCATTAAGCTTTACAATGTTATCTGCTGTGCTTACGTACAACTGAAGGCAAAGAGCTCTGGAACACCTACAGATACTATGAAATACTAATACTTCAATTTTCACTATTTTATATTATCTTTAGAACAAAGAAAATGACCTAGCTGATAATTATGTAAATTCATTAAAAAAACAAACTTTGAAAATCAGTAATATGAAAGAAGCAAGTGATCCGCAGTATCAAGGGCACTTCTCACAAAAGTTCTGAGAAGCTTGTGTTTCATCTGTGAGCAAAAACAATTCTAACTTTGATAAAGGAGAAAGTAATCAGGGGAAAAATGCATGATTACAAAGTTACTGCTACAAATATCCAGGAGAAATCTCCAGAATTAAAGAGAAATAACCATGTCAGCAATAACCGGATTTGGTATATTCAATGCAATGTGAGCCTGCAGCACCTGGGTTTCAGCAAGAGTGGGGACTGTCAGAAAACAAGGGGTATACATTTGTTTATTGATATTATTTGAAGCCTCAATTCACTGAAGAAATAGTCATTAGTAGTTTTATGGAAGGTTTTCCTTTCAATAAATTCTTATGGTTCTTTTAAAACGGTAAGGCAGCTCATTAATCAGTTATTACAAAAAATTAATACTAATGAGCTGATTTCCATAGAAATTCAGATTTACTCTGACAAATACTGATAAAACCAGACACCTTCTTCAGGTAAACAGAATCCTATTAGCAAGATTCCTGAAGGAAATAACCACTGAGTTTAAAAACAAGCAAAAAAGTAATCAGGCTTAACTTCATGCTTAGAATTTGTTAATAGAACAGAATCTGGGTGACTTTTGAAAGTGCAGGTTTCAGAAATGATTGAACTTTTGGTGTTGCTCTACTATTACTATCATTGATTTTTAGTCTTCTGACTGAGATTAAAGCACTACTAAAATATGGGCTACAAAAATGCATAGCAGACCTTAGGAATCACACCAGAACACATATAAATATAAAGAAAAATCTCTGGGCATTAACAAAAATAAATTTGAAGGGTTAAAATCCATTTCAGCTGCTCAATATTCAGGAAAACACTGAAGAAGTAACATATATATGATATTGTCTTTAATATAAACCAGTCTAATACTGAGTGCAAAGCAAAGATCAGAAGCATCACTGGAAAAATGTAGACCAAAGTGCCATTTCTAAACTTCTTGTTATACTTACTGTCTTGGGGCTTCATGCTAACTTTGTCACTGGACTTTATATTGTTCTCTGTGTGTGGGATTCTCTTGTAAGAGACTCTTAGTGGATGTTTAAGATTCAGAATTTGCCCAGATAAAACAAGAAGGCTTACATTACTAGCTCTGGGAAAGCTACTTGCAGAAAGATTATGTCAGGTAGTGATTTTCCACAGGAATAGAACAACATAACAGTGACTTTGTCAGAGTAAAGGTTGAGCAAATTACTAACTAAACAAAAAACCTATTTTCACTTTAAATTTATTCAAAATAATTGCATCTCCTACCACAATTCACCTTATTTTCTGCAACAATTTTTGCCTGCATATGAATGAAGTACCCTATGGTAAACCACTGCCAAAGACAAACCCCACTGCCACTAGAGGATGGTCGTCAACCTTCACACTACTAATGAATGTTACTCAATGTCACATTAAATCACAGGGAATTCCAGCAGAAGAGAAAGAGGTTAATGGCATCGCGCATCTCACAGCAGAGTGCTTTAACCCATAGGGCTACAGTCTTCAACAGGAAGGCAGTCCACTACACCCTCTAAACATCCACTGGGCTTCACTTGTCCCAAGGTTTGCATAGGAACATTTAGTTCCAGAATTAAAGCTAAAATTCAATCCTTTTGTATTAAAAGCAGAATGTTATGTTTGGCTTATAATAGAACCAAACCAGCCTTGCTCTCCGCCCCCCTGCATTACTTTTGACTCCTTGCAGTTCCTCCCTGAATAGTTCTTTTGTATTCTTTTCATACATTTTCTACCTGCTCATTTAACCTCGAAGTCCCTCACACATTTAACTCTGACTACAAATCTTCTGAATTACATTTGTCATCCACAGATTAAGGGCCATGACTGCTCATTCTGACTATACAGAATAGGCCAAAACCTCTCATTCGTTCTTCCTTCCTTGTACTCAAAATGCCTTTGAGAACTGCTAACACTTCTTTCGCAGTTAAGCCTGAATGAAGAATTTAAAGTAATGAGGAGTGTATTAAGCCCAGGGTAGATCGTACCACTCTCAAACTCTCCACTCAAAAATCAAACTTACACTGCCTCAATTACTTTACACTTCAGGAATCAACTCCTGCAACAGATTTATTTGCATTTAAAATACTAATGTTCTTCAAGGCAATATTTTTTCAACTGAACAGTTCCTCTTGTAATACATCTCCAGATTTTCAACAAGTAAATGCAAACAGACTGTGCACTACAAACCTCTTCCACATAAAATTTTCAAATAGAAAAATAAGTGACAAGCTCTCTTTTCTCCCTGCCTTCCAAAAAAGGGTACTTTCTTTCCCATTTGACCCCCAAACAGAGCAGCCCATTCTAGGGGCCTTGCAGGTACAAGAATCCTGGAGAATCGCCTTCCATTCACTTTGATGTCAGATTTTTGCCTAGCTTAATTACATGTCAAACAGCCTGAGGTTTTGAAATGCTCAAGGAAGGCAGGCCGAACTTCTGGAAATTCCATCTCTGTTCCCCCTCACTAATGTAGAAAGAAGTGAAATCCAGGGCTTAGGAAAAACCTTAGCTTATTTTCAAATAAGGCCCTATGACACTGAAAAGCAGTATTCAGCTAGCAATTATAACAGCAGATTGAACAAATATTATTTAATATATAAGAAAAATGGAGTCTGATGAAATTACGCTAACTTTCATATACCTCGGGATGATACTTAACCTTCAGTCTTTCTACACTCTTTAAACTTCATTATATTTAATACAAACTAGTCAGATAAAAAGAAAAACACAACACAGACCACATGAACATTAATAGGTATTCCACAAAGCAGAAGATTTACCTGCAGTTTTCAAGCCCTTGCAACACAAAACATCTTTTGCACCCAACGTGTCTCAAAATTAGATTAAAGAAATAATTTTTACTGACAATATCAACAAAAAGACAGTACAAATGTGCATCTGCACCCACTTCACATGACTGCAAGATCTTTGTAGACAGATTGATAGGCAAACAGAGGACTCGTCAAGGGACAATCTGAAGCAGAAAAGCTGAAGTGCCAGAGAGACAGCAATACATTGTCAGTAGGGAAGTGTAGTACTTCTTTTACTGAATTATCATCCAATTACATATACAAGATCATTATTACTAAAATAGCATCTACAGACTCAGCAGCTGATCAAGAACTCCTTGTGCCTTGCACGGTACAATCATGTAACAAAAAGGGCCATGCCCTAGGTAGTTTGCAGCATAAAGACGACAGGCTCTTGAGCGCCCATGGGTGCCCTGAAGTCAAGAGGCCAAATGGCCCTGTTCTTCCCTTCGCCAACACATATTCACATTCTAGTTTTAATCCATTAGCACTCAAAGTCACAATACATGAGAGGCAAACTCTGTTTTGCTGATATGTTTATTAGACAGTACAAGAAACAAGGCACATGTCAGATTATTTGGGGATGGGATGGGAGGCAGGGGGCAGTGGTGGAAATGACAAAGGACTGAATTTGGAAGCAACAGATATGGTTCCACCAGTACTTTCAGTAAACCATATTCTGTGTTCAGCAGAATGACAGATATCAGAAGCTGCTGAGAAGTGGGTTCTACGCCGACGGGTAAGATCCAATACCTACATTTGAAATTTTTACTCTCTGATTTTTTTAAAAAAGCACTTTAAAATTCAAGACCTAAAGTGAAATTATTGTCTTTCATTATGGACTTAGAAGTACCGTGTTTCTCTGCAGCATCAGCAGATTTTTATGGTTTGCCTTTACTTGCCAAGCAGGAATAAACCCCAGCAAAATCTACATTATATTCTATGCTTGGTGTCTGCATGTTCTTGCACATACAAATACTTGTCAACTAAAGCAATTGTTAAAACTAAAGCATCAAATATCATTTTAATAATGCTCACATGCAAAATCTTTGACAAAAATACTTAAAATCATTGTATTCAATGTTAAACTATTTGTTTTCAGTTAATACAGTTATAAAAGGACTATAGATTAATTTCTGCTAATGCCTCAACATAAATCCAAGAATTAAAGAAATTCAGAATTTTAATCTACTGAAACTAAGCAGGAAAGCTTTCCTGCAAAGAAAAAATGGTTCAAGTCCCCTGCAGACAACAAGTTCAAAGGAATGACACTGTAAATGCTTCCTAGCAACATAAAAGATATTCATAATCCTCATCCTCTCTACCTTACTTCAGCTTTATTAATTAAAAAAGCAGCAAATGCAAACAGCCTGACAAAAATATAAATGGTTTATTAATTAGTTCTTAACAAATCTATTCAATTTTATTTTTTTTAAGTATAAGCCTGAACCAATAATAAAGAGAACAAGCCCCTAATTTTTTGATATGCCACATATGGATTTCCTAGGAAAAAACCAAAGAATCTCAGTTTTAGTTTTTTTCCTTAAAGCTCTGATATTCAGAACAAAGTAACAAGTTTCTACAATACCACTTTCAAACCAATTATTCTGGGAAAAGTAAAAAAAAAATCAAGACACTCAGTCTTTTAAAATTATTCACACTGATCCTAAATGTAAAATCCCAACCTTCTAAATTTAAAACCATGACAGTTTATTTATCATACATGCTCATAAACAGTACATATCCGTACCATGTACCTTTTCCATCATACAGTACTACAAACAAAATCATAAAAATTAAGTTCCTTTATAATCTTACTTCAACTCACACACTTTTTTAAAGCAACAAATAAACTTTTACTATCTTTTTAGTCCTATAACAAGGCAGGAATAAGAAATAATGCTTTTAAGCAAGGCCTAATTCTAATAGACAGGAGGTGATATTCCTTTCTACTGATAAAGTAAATATTCTTTATATTGAACAGACCAGGTTCCTTCTTTCATTTAAGTCACTGACAAATTTCTTGTACTTCAGTGATAACTGAGGGTCAGTCATTAATTTTTCTTGGACACTTTCTTTAATCTAAACTGTATATAAAGTATTTTCCAGGATGACACTAACAAAAACTATTTGTACTCCTAAGAGATTTTAGTAAAATTATTATCTGTATGGCCAAATTCAAGAGAACCAGTACTTGCAGTGCTGCTGAAAGATTAGCCTTCTCAATATAGAAACGTGTTTCAGATATTACATGTAAAGAACATGTTCTGCCTTAAATCGGATAACCCCAACCAGTTGTCTTGACATTAGGTGTCTTAATCCACATAAATCAGTAGTGATTGTGTTAGCTGGGGAAGTGAAGCCAAGTACTGTGAATCTCTAGGGAAGCATACATACCGCAGCTCTCCTAAATCTCAGTAGCTTCTTTTTCATGAATGGCACATTAAGCATGCAAAAATCTGTTCTAATTGACCATATGACATAAAGAGGAAAAAGAACAGGCAAACACAGTAGAAATAAAGACACCCTCAGTTACTCACAGAAGGAAGCATCCCAAGCATTTTCATAAGAATGAACCTTGCTAATGGCCCCAAGGCTGCTGTAGAATAACAATTGGGTAACAGAACTGGAGGGGAATATGACCAAAAGAAGAAAATCTTCACGACTAGGAAGTATTTACAACTACACAGTGTGTGGAAAGTAAAAAAAATAAAAAAAAGTTCTTAAAGAACTTAGAGAGAACAGGTACAGTATATATATCACTGAGAAAGTCAGACAGATGCAGTAGCAGATGATAAAACAACCCTCTCAGGAAGCTTTTCTCATTTTGAGAGCTGTACAATTTTTAAAATAAATTTCCAACCAATATGCTGTTTTTTCTCAAAATTAGACCCCATGCTGAGATGATGACCTGCATTCAATTCTGTCATGCTCTCCTGAAAGCTGATGAGTCATTGTAGCACTAGGAACTGGCCTCAGTAAGAGCCTTCCTGCCCAGTTGGTGACAGTGAAATTGTGTCATTTTTGTATTTCTTTTCTGTATCATTGCTAGAATGAAAATGGCTATGCAACATATAACATTTTGCTAAATTATAAACCTTACCATAATTTTATATTACAACTTGTTAAATGAAAAATGAAACCTGCCACGCAAAAAATAAACCACTTTCCCTTACAGATAATAAACACGGTAAGCGCAAAAAATGAAAGCTATTTCTGTCTTTCCACCATACCCACCCAGAGCTTCACAGGCCACTAGTCATTTTGCACAAATTTCAAAAATTGCAACAGTTACTCACTGCAAACTAAACCTGTGGGAACATCGTCAGAAAAGGAGAACTGACGCGTCAGTACAGAATAGATAGACCACATGCTACAAGCATCTAGTGTGCCTAGACAGATATTTTAATGCTGCTTACTATTGCCCATGACACTGGGAACTACATATATTCCTTTGGATGCATTGACACATCACATTTCTCCCTTCTTCAGTAGTGACTCTGTTTGAGTCAGCAGCTAATGGCTGGTCATTCCTTATCAAGCTTCCTGAAAAGGAAATTCCATATGTCAAGGCAGGCCTGAGTAAATGAAAGATCATAGAACCATAGAATGGTTTGGGTTGGAAGGGACCTTAAAGGTCATCTGGTTCCAAACCCCCTGCCAGGATCACCTGAACTGAAGCAACAATGTGGTCCAATGTGCTCACACAAAATGCAGTTTTATCTTTAAGGACCTGAAAATGAACAATAAGAATTTAATCATCCTTTGGCTGTTTTATTTCTAAGTGTAGCATATTTTCTTTATAGTTGTTGGTTTAAAAAACAATTTTAAAAATCCTTTTATGCAATAGTAATACTAATTAGTGTGCCATATTAAAAAGACAGTCCTTGAATTCATCAGAAGATAAATACAAAAGATAGCATCTCCTGAAACACTACTCTTCCTGTCAACCTCAATGGAAGCATTTTACTTTTATTTTCCCTAAGCATCCAAACTCTATAACTCTCAGATTTACTCACCCACTTTAACTTTTTAAGGATGCTTGATTCTGCTGTGACTTCCCTTCATTGGTGGCTGCTGGACACAATATTTTAGGTAATTCTTTAAATTACATTAGCTAGCTACTCTAAGCAGCATGCCAGACACAGAGGTTAACAGTAAGGAAAAACTTCTCCAGCTCGTACAGCCGCATAAGCCCTACAGTTGCTACATCCTTGGAAACACAAAAGCATACACGTACTGCACACTATATCCTTACATCCAGAAGCAAGCACAAAAACCTACAGGAAAGGCATACTCTCTCTCCCAAGGATCTCAATGGTAACACAAAACATACAAACAACATTGCTCAGAGGACTGCAGGCATTTGCCTACAGGCCTGAAACCTTTAACTTGTAATCCCTTTCTCATAGCAATACTTTTCCGTCAGTCTTTCACAATGTCTGCTAGGAGAAGATTGCACACCTGTTATATTGCTGTCCAGAGAGTCAGTATCTCCACACAGGCTGTTTAAAGACAAGATCTTTCCTTTACCAGGGTGATCATTTGGGGCTCTCCCTTCCTCTACTGCCTTACAGAATTCAAGTCCCTGAGAATTCTTAACTCCTATTAGAAAAAGTTACATAGGCCAAGAATTAAAAAGTTTTGCACTCATTTTCAGTGAGGCTTTAAAGTACATCCCGTGGCTGACTTCATATAGAAAATTACTAACTGCAGAGCTAACAAACACAGCTCAAATATTCTTATGGAAGACACCACAGACTTTGTCACTCATTTCAGACCAACTGGAGTTTGTTTCACATGAAATGGTTTTAAAAAGTATTAGACCTTGCAACAGTGAAAGTAATTTTTATTAACACAGCTAGAAGAGCAACAAGAGCTGCAGCAACATTCCATGTGCTTGGTTATCACCCAATTCACTTATTGCATTGTGGGTTGAGAACAGCCCTACAGCCCTGCTCGAAAGTGAACATTCAAGCCTCATTCAAGCCAACCCATCTGTTTATAAGAGACACCTTTACAAAAGGGTTTCCAGCAGCGCTAACACTTGTTCACTCTAGCCCTCATAGGACTACTCTTGTTACCAGCATGGTAAGGTTTTTAGCAGTAGCAGTAGACAGTGGTTGCATGGCCAGCCCTGACTCACCGTAGGAAGACAGAGTGTATCTTTCTCGCCCTCCTAAAAAACCTCTCCTTGTACCTGATGCCAAGGTTCCCTTTCTTTTCCAAACTCCAGCAACTACCAGGTCCTTCTGCATGCTGCTCAAAATCACTAAGCCATAATTCCACAGGCCTGGTTTATTTTTCCCACAGGTTTTTAAGTGAAAACAGATCAGAGAAGGTCCAATGAGCAGTGCCACAAAGCAAGTACCAACAACTCAAGGTTGACAGCAACACAGGCATGGGACATTGGAAAAGAGAGGGAAGATGAGTGGAGGCATCCTGCTTCCAGGAGCAGTGAACTAACTGTTCACATGGCTCATCACTTCTCATGAAACGCTACCCTTAGGTGACAAGGTGTGACAAGGGCTTGATCAGATCAAAGTGGGTATTGAATGATATGAACTTTACACAGTAGATTTCCTTCTTTGGGACAAATCTGAGAAGGGTTATTGATATATGTCCGTATTCCAGTTCTGCAGGCCTTATATTTCCTCAAAGTAAACTGAAATTTCTATGGTATACTTATATGAGTTGATAATGTGCACCATGGTTTCTGAAGACAAAAGACATTACCTAGGTTCCAAATACATCAGTAAATGTATCAGTTCCTGGGATATCTTGTGGACTATGCCTTCTGGTTTTTTTTAAGAGACACCACAGAACACAACTAAACCCTCAGCCTTCTTGCTCCACAAAAGCATGACCCTGCAACCCCCCTTAAAGGGAGTCCCAACTGGAACGGCCCCCCATTCTCTGACTTGACTCAGCAGGGTGTAGTATCATGACCTGGCTGTGCAGCAAAATAATTGGGCAGACACACTGCTGCTGTAAACAGTGCACTTTTGCTGAAGATCTGACTTCTTGATTGTAAAACAAAGGCAACTTATTCATGTTAAAAGTATAAAATGGAACAGGTCATAGAAGTAGAACCATTTCAGTCAACTTTTTTATGTCGTTTCATTAATCCAAAACAAAACTTTTAACAGTGATCCTTAGATCTCTAATCCACTTTAAGCATTGCAAAACAAAGAAAACATTAAAACCCTTGAAACCAACAGTAAAAGCTTAAGGAATACGCTATGTCCATTTCATTTAACAGTTCTATGCTTACTCATTAAACTTCATTTTTTTAAACTGTTCTATAAGAGTACTGAGTCGAGCGAGCAAAAAGCTGTTAAAAAAAATTAATATTATCATAACAAAATGGACTTCAAAATTAATCTCAAACACTAAAAAGCTATTTAAAGAGATGTTTACTCTTCACTGAATCGTATTTTCTGTCTTAGATTAGTACAGCTCGGTAATTTTTTTAAAATTAAAGGAATCACACTGGGTTGACTCAGAAGAAACTTCATGATTCTTTCATCTAGAAACAGCTCAAGGTATTTATAAGAATTGGGTATTATCAAATTATATAAAGAAGCACTTTAGTTTTAAATAATTTTAAAAACAGCGCTGTCTTTTATCTGCCACATTCGGTGTAGCTATTAAAAAGAAACTGACAAATTATGATTATCATCACTAATTAGTCACAGTGGAATAAAAACATCCACTTCTCTTTAAATAGATGTCAACCTGTAGATCCTTAATTAGAATGAACATTTAATGTTTTTCAACAATGACAACCTCTAGAAAGCGTAACTTCCTTTGAAACATCCAAAGTACTCTATGGTTCCAGTATGTTTTAAGTAGAGCTCTGGAAGAGGAGATACAACTCCTGCTTTAAAAAGTGATAGTACAGTGTGATTCAAGTTACATATTTGTCTATCTGAAAAATTATCACGATCCCTCAGATCTAAAAATAAGTATTGCAGAGGACGGAATGGATCCAATATACACAGATAAAATAAACTACACCTACAACATGCCTGCTTACTGCTCAATTAAAAAGAAGAGTATTCAGAATTTTAAAAAAATTCTTGCCAGAAGAACCTCCAGGTTCAGTGTTAAAGAATGAGAAGTTAACAGTGCAAGAAGGCGTATGGAAGGGAAAGGCTCCAAACAGTACAACTGATTTCAAGTCAATCCAGGAAGCCCAAAAAGAAAAGAATTAAAAGGCTGCAATGAAATTGCAGTCTACCTTTCCCCCAAATGAATCTTTGCTATTTCCTGCAAAACACATGGCAAGTAAATCTGGATTAAAGTAGGATTTCATTGCTCAAATTTCCAATCAGCTCAATATATGAAAGAAGGTTTTGGTTTGTCTTACAGGGAAATAGAAGCATCACACACATCACACATTTATCTTAGTTGAAATCTCCTTGGATGCTCTGTCTCTGTTTGTCTTCACTCCTGTAGCTTAATTATTTACTGTAATTCTAGCATTTGGCATAGAACCTAAATCTAACCAGGTGTCATCCAATTACTGCTTTCAATTTTTAACTAAAATTCTGGGGTTTGACCCATTCTTTGCTTTAGCTGATTACTTTGCAAATACCTGATACGCTTTACTGAACAGAATACAGAAAAAGAGTGAATTATTAAGAAAATTCAAGAAATGTACTAGAAGTGGGCTATTCATTAAAAAGAACAAAGGAAAAACCCAAAACCCCTGTTAGTGCACAGAAAAACTCATTAAATGTGAGAAGACTATAGCATGTCTCACAGACAGGTACTTCTTAATTGTCAGGCCTCAGGAAGTATACCAGTTTAGAAGCCAGCTAGATGGACACTCAGTGCAATTTTCACTCTTGATTTTGTGTGAGTACATCTCCAAGAGAAAACAAGAAAATGTAAGTGCAGGATTATGAACACTGAAGCCCAAAGGTCATGCACAAAACCCAGTAAATTGTATGTCAGGATTGCATCGGTATATTTGTATTTCTTGCCATCTTTTTTCCCTTCTTGTTACTTCCAAATCCTCAGTCCCCAGTCACTCAAGTCTTCAAACACTAGGTCTTGGCAGGGGTGGAATCTTACAGCCAGGCTTCTCTGCCATTTTAAAGCGCACAGTTCTGCACAAGGAAGTATGAATAGTGACTCTGGCCTGTCGCTTGTAGCAATGTCACTGTACATCATCCTACAGACAAATTAAATAGTTTTGAGAGAAGACAATGTCTAAAAAACATTGAATGATTAATTTGGAGATTGAACTACTACAATGCCTGATAGAAAAGCATGTTTCTCCATGACTTCTAGAAAGAACTGCTGTAACTCTTCTCTACTTGGTCTTACCATTCCTATTTCTTAATAGCCTGCCACACTTCATGCAAATGTTCATTGTGATTTTTGATACATCTTATCACAGCATATGCACTCATTCTTAGCATAGCCTTCATTCTCAGACTAATAGAGACCTCATAAAGGTAACAAATTCTAGTCATATTTGCCTGGGATGTATCAAGCTGATGATTTATCATTGCAGAGATTTAGGATACAAATCAAATTTGGCGCACTAACATTCATCCATTGTGTCTAGTTTATGACTGAGTGTGAAGCACTTTGATATTCCTCAAAACAAACACGAGTGATAGTCCTGTGATGCTCCTGCTTGACACTACCTTCATTCAACTAGATTTTTAGATTCCAGTTATACTTTTTTCTGACAACAATTACCCCAGAGGTAACGAGATCTACGGAGTGAAGGTTGGAGAAACAGGCCCTGTACTGCTGACAATTACAAAACACAGCATTTTTATTCCATTTATGAGCACAGTGTTTACTCCCAGTAAAACTAGAATTAGGTAAATCAAGGAAGAGTACTATCATTTGAGCAAGTGCTTAGCTGAAATACTTCTAGAAACATCCATCTTATATTGGGAACACTCAGATATTGCTAACAAAAATCTCAAAAAGCATCAGTGAAGCACCTTTGAAAATACTGAGGATTAGGCAAAATAATAGATTTTCACCATTTTCCTTCTAAGGCTTGGGATTGCTTTCATGGTTCTCCAAATTTTCTTTTTAAAATAAGTGTCTGACATGATCTCAACATTCAAGGAACTGGAACTTAAGGTTACCAAATATTTCACTAGCATAATGACAGTGCAGGCAAAATTGCTATCCAGGTATATTGCTAGTATCAGTCACCCATTACCAAAATTATACTACTTGATTTCCACAGTTATTCTACTGTGGAGGCAGGGGGGAGGGGAGAATGGGAGAAAGAGGGGGAGGAGCACCATAGAAGTAAAAAACTTCTGTACTTCCACTACCTATGGGTACTAGTTCAAAGCCTCTCTCTGCTTATTCTGTCATGTCATTTATCAAGTATGTTCTGGGCAATCACAAGCAGCTGTAGAACAAAAAAATAAATTTTTGGTCTGCACTGCAGCTTCCATTCTATCCAACGTAAAATAATAGTGCATAGGATTAATTCTGCCCAGTGTGACCTCCTTGGCTGAAGTTTTTGCAGGTCTCCTGCTGCACACTAGCTATCTCTTATTTCCCTGTTCATAAGGTGGGAGCTGCTAGCAGCAGTTGCTGTATAATTACTTAGTTGATTCTGTCTAAGGAGCTTAAACTAAGAGTTGAGCAAAGAAAGCAGATTAACAATTTGAACACACACGTAATACACAGACACACACAGAACCAGCAGGACTGCAGGTCAATACACAAGGAAATGCACTTCAGCCACTCTTGCTCCAACAAGACAGGCTTGATTTTCAATGCAAGGCAATTAAACAGCGTGAAGAAGGGGAAGGCAGGAAGAGGGGCTGCAGTCACAGGCCGGGGAGAAGACTCGGGCACACGGCTACTCCATCCCCAGCAGCCAGATTAGTACCGGAGGAGCAGCACTCAGCCTGCTCTGCCAGTCACATGCTCCTCGATGTCGCCTAGCAACAGTAAAGCCCAGAGAAAAAGTTCCTCTCTCAACTTCAAATCTGCGTCTGAGACCGACTGAGGGGAGCTTATTGTGCTCCAGACTAAGCATCTGTTTCTTTCTTATAGCCTTCTGTAAATGACTGCATATACCACACATACGCAAGCATGTCCATGCATAACCCCCTATCCCCCGGCACAACCTGTCTACGTGCAGCCTGTGCACTCCTCACCAAAAACAACTCTAGGTACAATTTTAGTGGTCACCGAACCAGCTCTTGGAATGCAGGTGAACTCTGCTCTCTAAAACCACCCGTATTTCAGTAGCAAGAAAGGCACAACGATCGCAAGGAAAAACGCAAAACGTCTGGGGTGATTTTTTTTTTTTCTTCCTTATTCACAGTCAGTAATCAGGACTCACAGAAAAAAAAACTGCCTACTTGCGTTTCTGTAAAACCATGAGTTTACACCGTGGAGTTGCAAAGTCTGAGATGTCCCTCAAAATTTAGCCACACTTGTGTGTTGCTGTCTTACACAGTTAAAAAAAAAAAAAAAGTTTGTACAAACCAGAAAAACAATGAAAGGAAGCATCCTAGGATAATGTAAAACCAAGATGAAGCGAAGCTAAACAGGCGGTGGTGTTTGCAGTGCTTTTAAGGCACTACTTCCTTTTCCACAACAGAAACCGACTCCATCAAATGACTCCTGGAAAGAGCCAGCTGTCTCCCCTAGCTATTAGAAAGACCTCCTTGAATCAGCGCCCATTAACCCTCTACTTCCAGGCACTTCGGTCTTTTTCTTACAGAAGTCCCCGGAGTAGGGATGTGCTCCTTGCGGTGCAAGTCTCATTCCGGAGAGGCTGGAGCATAGCGCTTACCTTGGCAACTGCCCTGCATTATGCATGCAGTGAATAATATGAGCAGTTTGCAAGCAGTTGCTGCTCTTCCATCCATCCGATGGTGAGGTCCCATCTGGGCTGGGATGCTCCAGCTTCCTCAGAAGCTGGCTCCTGGACTCCGGGGTGCTGATCTGCACAGCAGCAGCACAAGGAGCCTGGTGTCTTTTTCTTATCCTGCTAGTTGCAGAAGAAAGGCGTGTTCGCCTGTTGAGACATCGCGTTTTCTATAAACTCCCACCCTCCAGACATTGCATAAAGCTCTTTATACCCGGCGGCCCCGGAACTAGCATGAGGGAATCAGGCACTGCTCCAGGCCCTGCAGCCACAGGCTGCCTCTGCCCCTCCTTCCACACTTTGCAGGATAGCCAAGATGCTTCCAAGACCCTGCACTTTGCAGACTTTGTATCAGAGTCCATTGGTGCTGTACTTAATGTGCTCGTGTATTTTGAGTAGTTCTCGGAATCGCAGGTGGCAAGTGAAATATGTCACAGGTTTTAGTGTCCCAAAAGCATGCTCCAAACAAGAAAAAGTATTTTTGATAACTGAAAAAAATTCAACATCTACTCACCAATGCAGAGGTAAAGCTTAGAACTTAGTGTACTCCTCACATAAATCCTGTGAAAGGAAAACTGCAGGGATGAAACCTACTTTTGCACTTTCTTAGCAGATAAAATCAGTTTGGTAAAGTGCTTTGGCTGTGAATTCTCAAGATATCAGCTGGAGACACTCTCCTTTAGTTCTAACTCTCCACCAATGTGTGCAACACACAAAGAAATATCTCCCTGTGTTTCAGTGCTGCCATTTCAGGAACCATATACCCACTAACAAGGAAAGAGCAGTACGTAGGATCACAGGAGAAAGAAAAAGATACCCTAATACTTCAAGCTGGAATGCAGCCTTGGTAAAAAGGATAAACATTTTGGAGGCTTTGCTTGCAGGATCAGAAGCATCATATATAAAATGTGTGAAGTTAAATAATTATTTTGTTTTATATTAGTCAAAAATAGACTTTCATGTAGAAAATTAAGTTATGCCAAGCTGTCCTTTCTTCATATGTGGGCACACATACACGTGTATGTCAACAATGACTACTGTGCATACATACCATGGGAGAAGGATAGGTCTATTTGTCTTCCAAGAGGCTCTGTCAGATTAATTTTAATGACACCACGTTTATAAATACCATGTATCTTTTGCATTAGCATCATGCTATGCTCATTATACTGCAATGGCTGTTTGCTGATGCTGCATCAGGTCTTAAGCAATATTTCAAACCTTAACTCTTCTTCTTTTTGCCATGGACTGCAATTTCAATAAAGGGATAGAGGTGCCTGTATTGCTCCTGCAGAAGTTGCACAGGAACATGTTGCCGCTTATTAGCAGACTGTGATTTCTCTCCAGGTCCTGTAGGACGTTAATCCCTCTAAACCTCTCCGTAAAGGCTTTCTATCTATCGAGATAGTAAAAAGGGGGGGCGGGGGGGGTTGGGAGAGAAGATGTGGAGCATAGGCTGTTGCAAGGTTGTGATTTATGCAGGTTCAGGGCTGTTTGGTGTAGTGGTACGACACAGCACCGGGGTCAAGCCACAAGAAACACTGGGGGCAGATCAGAATATTCAATTAGCTTCCTGGCACCTCTGAATCACAAAGAGAGGATAAGATCTCTCCATCACAAGATCCAGAGCTGCCGGGGGAGGGGGAGACATGCCCTCTTCAAATCTCCCTCCTCCCTCCCACCCTCTCTCCTTTCACTGTAGGGGAATAGTGCCTGCAACATTCCTTTCTGCACGGAAGGTCTTTTCCTATTGTTGTTTTCTTTGTGTTTCAGTGTTGCCAACTTACTGGAATTCTTGTCGTGGTTTCACAGCAAGGCTCAGGCTGACCAAACGGAACCAGCTGCGTTTGTGTATGGGGCCGCTGCTGCTTTAATCTCCCAACAAGGCCGATGGGGAGGGAAGGAAGGGATCCGCAGAGGGGAGCAAGCAGATCTGCTCTCTACAGATGGGTGCCTGCAAAGCCAACACACAGACCGAACGTACTTAATTAGAAGAAGAATTGTTTAAAGCAGTTCACACCTCAGCAACACGCAGAGAGGGCAAACAGTGCTTGGGAGCTGCAACCCCAAGTTGGGAGCTATCTGAAATCTTCTGTCACTGTATGTTTGAAGTGACCTGGATGCAAGCTTTGGGAGGCACCTACCTGTTTCACTCCCACACAGCTGGCAGCCAGAAGGTGAGCTCCTGCCTCATTCACCATCTCCATTTCTACACATCTGTACTTCCCATAGATGAGACGCTAGAGGGGTTCTCCAACAGGAATGGTGGAGATGCTGCTGACAGTGAGCTGAGATGGTGGTCATGCCCTTCCCACCCATTATTCTTTACACTCACAAGACAAAATTTACATTCAGAGACAAATGAACTGATAAGCCCAGATATTTTACTGCTGAATGATAGTAATAAAGGAGCCAGCACAGGACAATGCTATCCTCTGTTTACTTCATCTAAAATTTTCTCTTCTCAGTTTACTATGGCACCTCATCATCCAACTACACGGATCCTGTCCTGCTGGACACCATCAAATGGGTCTTCTTCGAGACTAGAGACTTCAAGATCAGAACCAAAACTCTTCAAGGCTTTTCCATAACTACACCCAAAATTGCCCATGTGGTTATAACACATCTCTTTCTCTCATCTTCCTGTTGACTGTTCCTGTCGGCAGCTCATTATTTCTGACTGAACTAGACCTAGGGATTTTTAGTTGATTATTGCATGTTTAAGAAGATGAAGACTACATCTGTTAGAAGGTTAGAGGGAGAAAACATAGGCAATGCTTTTGTTCATTGAACTCTACTTTTAATTCAAAGTACAGTTCGGGATGTCTTTGCTTGCCTGGTTTTTAGTGCAAGCAAGCACTCAGAAAAGCAGTTAAAGGTGTAATTTAGAACTAACAACTACGCTGCTTACATATTAAAGATACCCGCTAAGCAAGGAAGTTAAAAATTAAAAGGCTTCATTTTTGACCAAGGTTCAGTCTAAATTAGTGTCCAAATTCATGCAGTTCTTCACAGACAGACAGAAACATCAGGGTTGATGTATGACTAGATAAAGATAGAAAGCTTATGGTTAAAAAAAGTAAAAAAACATATATGCACTCACTATAAGAAAATGTGGGTCAGATCTGCACCTGTAAATTTGTCTCTTTTGAACTTCTTGGAGCTAGGACAGTTTACAGAGGCTAAGGATCTGCCCAGTGCATTATCCAATAAAGCTGTAATTGCCATTGGCATTCAGTAATCTTGTGGTCAATCTGTCCTCGGATAAACCCAGGTGTTTCCACATACAAAACATTTTAAGTCACAAGCTGTGTTTCCAATTTCACATTTAAAGTTTAATCATTAAATCCTATGCCTTTATCATGACAAGCTTTTTTGTTATTTTTGTGTAATCATATTAAAGCAAGGCTATATTTTAAACATACTAAAGCTGTGCTCATTTTTTGAGAGAACACTGGTAATAACAAGTCATACAAATCCAAACTAGAGACTGTCTCTCTGCATGGGTAACAATATAAGTATCCAACAGCAGCAATTAACTCTTCAAATTTCATCCATCTTTGCTATTCTACAATCTAAAGTGTCCCATTTCTTTAACTAAACCTTAGTTTTACAGCAAGCAACAATGTGTTTGTGTGTGTGTGTGTGTTAGAGGCTTCCTTTCTTAACAGGCTATTAATGGCAGGAGGGTCTGTTTAGAGATACTATTTTTAAGGCATGTCCTTCACCTAAAGCCTGCTTCAGTTTGCATCAAAGCCATCGGACTTCAGAGAGAACAGATTTAGCTGTTTTCATGGAGACCCACAGTAGCAATGTGCATTTGGACTTCACCACTTATTTTTTCCAAATACATATGGTGTGAGCAGAAGTTTCCTTAAAAGGTCATGTTTTAGGGAACATGCATCTTGTACAAAGAACCAGTATTAATTCCAACTCTACAACACATGAAAAAAAAACCAAACAAACAGACAATAGCCCCAAGTTCAGCAAGTTTCTCATATAAGCCACATCATATTTCACAGTATCTAAAACAATGGAAATTATTTGCCAGGGAGGTATTTTCTTCCAAGGTTTAAAGAACAAAAAAAATCCACCTAATCTCAAACTAAGAAAAAAGAGAGCCTTAGTTGATACAATTCCCAAACATCTAATGCATATTCGTAACTAAAGCACAGATTTCCAGAAGACTGGATCAAAGGTGGGTGTCCAGAATGAGAGAAACATTAAACTGAGGAGATGTGAATTGGTCCAGAACAGAAATCACAGAGTCAGAATTGCACAATGCAGCTGGCATTGTGGCCAAAAGTTTCCTCAAGGTCTTCTGGTTAGTGACATATTACAACTTCTCTCTTTCAACCTGGAATTATATTACTGTGTCCTGGAACAAGAAGCAGGAACATGGGAACCATGTGTTTTTTTGGTAACTGCCACTGGGCAAGTGAGACTAGTAGAGTCAGTAAAGGAGCTTCCAAAATACCCCAGGTGTATTTCATCTGCAGAAATGGGCATGTGGTGGAGTTTAAGAGTAATCATGTAGAGATGAGAGAGTTTATTTACCTGGAAGGCAGAAAAAAGTGAAGAAAGATTAAACAGATTCCAGTTGTCCTCTCCAGTTGTCCTCTCCAGTTGTCCTTTGGTCAGCACTGTCTGGTCCACCCTGGAAGTCCCTGTGCCCCATCCTGGAGACACGGTCACAAAGTAAGGCCAAGTATGCTCCACATCAGCTGTATCTCTAACTACCAAAGAGCTTGCTACCTGCCTTACTGCAAACAGATTTCTTTGGCACTTTCTCTGTCTCTGAAGAACAAAGGTCCTCATTTTTGCTCCAATTCACTGGCCCTTCAGTGCCATTCTGCCCTGCAAGGAAGCAACAGATGGAATTTATATTTGAAAAGGAATGGGAGGTAAAGAAGCAATTTTCAAATCACTTATGATCTAAAAACTTTTTAGGGTATTAACAAGGAAAATAGGATAGGCTGGAATAACTCTGAATCCCCTTTACTCTTTTCATTGGTTTACTTTCCTATTAATAACAGATATGAGGTCTGTTCAGAACAAACATCTTCGTAAGTGGGAGTCATAATAAAAATGGTTAGGTCTCATTCTTCCAACAGCTACGATGAAATGCTTGAGAGATCACAAGAGCAGTCAGTCAAAAAACCCAAGAAAAGATAAATAATAAGACTTCAGTAGTATTAATTAGAACTCCAGACCAAATCCAGGGTAATAACAGTAAACAAATGAGAACATGGTTTAACAGTATAGGGATTGCAGTTGACAGATTCTCACAGTTTTGATATGTATAACAGAATGTCAATGATTAACCACTGCTTACTTAATAAAAAAAGTTGAAAATATGCCCTAACTCTGAATTTTCTAAACAAGCCTGCACACTTATTGAAAAAGAGAACTAGACATCAATAGGCCTATTAAACACCATCTTTCTAAGAACAAAGTTACTCAGTGCATGGTGAAAGTACAGCTACCCCGCAACACCCTGTGAATGACAACCACTGATTTCTATACAGAGATATTTGTAGTATAAATACATTTTTTATGTTAAACTAAATGGAAAAACATGAAGAAAATTATAGCTCAAGATAAGCCACACTGTAGCAATTCTTAACTGATTGCTATGGAACAATACTCAAAATATTTGGTTTGAAAATAGCACCTGATTCAGTCAACCTGCAAAACTCCTTTGACAAGAAGAGACCGAACTCATGAATGCATGAGGTCAAAAGGATTACAACAATTAAAAAAACCCAGCCTCTCTCCTCCTTGGGGGACTTGTTCACAGGAATGAGATATAGGACAGTTCAGTGAGCACAAACTTTGGTAAGCAGGGTGACCGGCTTGAGTAGCCCACCCTTCCCCCTTTATCCACTTTCCCTCAGAGCTGCAGCACAGCCATTCCCAGTCCCTTTTGTCCCCTCAGCCAGCAGGCCCTTAGGAGAGCACTAGCCACTGTGCCCACTTCACAGCACAGTCCTGCAAGCACACCATAGAGCTGCAACTGGCAGTGGGGACACAACAGCCTCAAAACGACAATACTGCTCATGCCAGCGTCTCAACAGATTGTAGCTTACTAGCCAGGAGCAACAGGATAGCATGCCTGGAGAAACTACATCCACTTGAGCTATCATGAAGAGAGTATACAATGTTTTTTTTATAGTCACTTCACAGAATACAAAATTGTGAGGTAGAAGTTTGCCGTCAAAAAATTGCTTGATGGCATGATTTGTATTTTGCAAGATGCTAACTGAATTCCTCCTTCCTCTCAACATTAATTTTTGCATTCAGAAGTTATTATTGTATAATCCAGTTTCAAAATTTAAGATTTTTCCTAATTACGATACATCTAAAGACCTTGGCACAGCAAAGGCTATACCTCCTGTTGCTTTACTGTTTTGAATACATGGTGATCAGCATTATGAAGGATGAGATCTCAAATTAAAAGCCACATGGAAGCTACTTTTCTAGCAAGAAAAGGATCTTTAAGAAATTTCAGATATGCAACACTTGAGTTTCTAGTGCAGCTGCACAGTACCATAAGCTGAAGAGCATGTTCAAGAAACTGAAACACATTCTTGACTCCTTTTGCCTAAATTTTCACTGGAACAGTAGTTTGTGAGTTCCAAAAATATGTATGATAACAGCTAAGCAATATACTCATTGTAATTATTGATGTCTTTAAAGGCTTTGGAGGGGTTGTTTATTGCTTTTTTTTTTCTTTAAGATAAATAATTGTGCTAAAGTGTCATTGTAAGCCAGAGCCACAAGCTATTAAAAGGAAATGGGAAGTTACATACCACATCCCCTAGTATTAAAACTTCTTTGTTCCTTAAGAAAGACTTTAATACTTAGCCTTCTAGAAAAACTGGAGCTATGTCACTTTGTGTCAGACACTTTAAGAGATACTAATGAAAATGCCTTCTAGAAAAACTGGAGCTATGTCACTTTGTGTCAGACACTTTAAGAGATACTAATGAAAATGCCCTCGGTCCCCATAATCCTCTGTGGCTGATTAGGTACAGTGGAAGAAGTTGTTTCATTAATTTGAAGGCCATTAGCTTGAGCCCTCATATTGACCTGAAAGTAATGTTTTATTCATATTGTAGTGTTGTAGTCAAAACTCCAGAAATAATTGAAAGGACAAGCTTCAAACCTTAGACCTTTGATTTATGAAGCTGGATACCCGGTTAATTATTGCACGATGAAAAAAGGGGAGTAGGGAGCCAGCAGTCCTGATGTATTGCTATTGCCATCTCCTTGTGAAAAGCTGATGGGTAATGAAATACATATCAATAAGTATGTCTTCAATTCCACAAACATTCCAATTATTTCCACAGGTCACAGTTAAAAACCTTCCTTCTAAATTAAAAAAAAAAAAAAATTAGACATTACGTTAAATTCAGGCTCCATTAGACTTTGGGGGCAAAAGTCCAAAGTTCAGTAGTTTCAGCTAAGATTCATCAGCAGTCAGTGAACAGCTACACACAGCTATTCAAATGAAACACAAGATGTCTGGATCTACTACAGGAACAAAAGAGAGTATTTTTCAAATAAAAGATGACAAAAACCTATGCCTGACTTTAGAAATTAGGTTTCTAGTTTTTCTAGATATAAGCAGGAAGTCATTGTAGTCAACAGTCAGTTCTTCCAGTCAACCCTTCAACCAATCAGTTCCCTGAATTTTTATTAGCTGTTGTTTGAGTGGTGTTCGAGGTTTGATACCTTTTGAATGTAATGAAATAATTCAACCTGAAATGCAAAGGCACATACATATGAATGGTGACATTCTCAAAAAAAAAAAGTTGCTAAAAATCTGTCATCATCCAACAGGCAGATAGTGATATTAAGAAACACTGAAGTAAAGACTAGTGAATAGAAAGTCTGCTGTCCATGTTTACCTTTTCCAGCAGAAGTATATATCTCTCTCTTTTTATACAAAGCAACTGAGTGAATGCAGTGAAAATTCCAGACAAAGATTTACACCCTCTGTAA
The DNA here is from genome assembly GCA_013397115.1 of Edolisoma coerulescens. Lineage (NCBI taxonomy): Eukaryota > Metazoa > Chordata > Aves > Passeriformes > Campephagidae > Edolisoma > Edolisoma coerulescens. The sequence goes on along the minus strand of VWZW01006491.1, from coordinate 910,931 downwards.
TCAACATGGGCATCCTACACCATCCTTGTAGTATGATTTAGTCATAACTGTTCCTTTATGAACCTCATTGCCAACAGTCACTGTGGATTCCATCTTGCTTGGACCTTGACAATCTTGTGTGGTACTGCATTATCTTTAGATGGGCTTTTTCATATTTTAAATCAACTCAGGTAAGTGAGCTTCAATGAAACTTACAGAACACATTCAAAATATGTGAAACTCTTCTCATGTTTTACTGTCATTCAACTTTTCCATGTCATCAGACCACAACTGCTTCAAATACTGAAGCACTGACTACAATCAGCAGAGATTCAAATAATATGTAGTGTTAGTGTCAGCACTCTTCCATTTCTGCACTAGTCGTTTTGATAAAAGAGAATATTAAACCCAAATTTTGCTCTTAGAGCTACAGCACCAAGAACCATTTACTCTTCTCTTAATGGAACTTTAATTCTGTTGCTATACTTGCACTTATCCCAGTATAGATCACATATTCTTCTACATTGCTGTTTCCTTTTCCTTCCTTCCAAGTATATTCTGGTCTTCCTAATATTGCAGGCATTAATCTGTTTCTTCAAATACTAAGTTACAAGAGACAGCAAAGAGGAATGCAAGAAAAACCAATACAATCAATATATGCAGAAGTTCTTGCTACTTCTCTTACAGCAAAATAATTGCTTTTTATGTAAACTGACATATTGATCAAGTTGCAGTAGGAGATACAAGGTCAGATTCACAACTATGAAGCTGCTGATTTGAACTAACTTAGCAGTATGAGAAAAACCATACAAACTGAATATGGTTTAAGATCACCAGAGCAAATCTTACTCTAGCAGAAACTAGAGTACATATCAGAAAGAGATGAAAGTACAACACTATAACCCCAGTATTTTCCTGCTTCACAGGGATCCCAGGAAACTACGTATGAGATAGAACATTTCATTGGCTACTTACTATGCCTGTGATGTTTAAATCCCCATAAACCAGGATTAGGAAAGGACAAAAGGTACTTTAAAGACACCTGTCATTATCTCACGCTCATCCTGAGTTAAACACAGTGAAAGACAAGGGATTTGTGGGTAGTTTTCCATTTTAGTTTGACCTTTAGGTTTTAACAGTATAAGGTTATATTAGAAGAAAGCTATTAAAAATATCATTCCCTCTGGGATTCAGCTAAGGGCTAGAATAAAAGAAAAAAGGATTTTTCCATATTCTGGAATACCAAAGAGAACCATTATTATTTTTGAGATTATAAAACTTGTCACAAATTACTGATTTCCACAAGGACACAATAACACTCCATGCCCTCAGTCATATGCTGCAGGAGGTGCACTTTTTTTCCCCCCATAGCAAAAGGTAGTTTCTCATGGGTCACATTCCCAAAATGATGCTAAAGAATCTATCATCCTTGCTCATGTTTCACTATTTCTAAATATAGAAGGCATAAGGATATTTCAAGTAAAGTTTTTCATTAAAACATACCATCTAGGAGCCTAATCATATTTTTACAGTGTTCCATCCAATTAACTCTTCATTCTAATTGAACCTTTGTGTGCCACTATCCAGTGAGCATGTAAAGTCGTTCTTGTAATTGTTTTTATTACTAAGGCCTGAATAATAACTGCACTGGAACCCAGTAATTCCAGTAGTTTTCTGTAGTCTAGATATTAATTTAAACTTTGATTTTTATGTATGGACATGCATAGATTCTAAATATAAACTTTAAATGTTATCTCTCTGTGTGGGAAACACAGTAATATATTAACTGATGCTTGCAACCTACTTACACAGATTTATGATAAAACCATTCTGCTATCATAGCAATTGCTAGCTAGCTAAGTTCCATCTATTGCTTTCAAAATTTCAAAAGCCAGTACTACATTTTAAAGAACTATTAGCAATGTCTAAAAACCAGATAAGCATTTGCAGGGTAGGAAAATCCAGTTCACACACTAAGATTTAATTCTGGTATCAAATCACTGATAGAAAACTAGGTTCCAAGATACAAGATGATTGGTATGATTTACAAGGACTATGGGAGTCAGAAACCCTTCAGCCCTTCCTTCCTCTTGCTACCTCTCTTCCATGGCATTCCCATCCCAGCTGCTGAGCAGGGCTCAACTGTAAGCAGCTCTTAAAATGTGCATTATGGCTACAGACAACTCAGGAACACAACTGTATTTCATGCAGTTTAACTGAAAATATCTTCATTGGGTTCGATTCATTGTGTATTTGTGAAGAACAAGAGCAGACAAATGGGATGTTGGCTCAGAATACAAATTCAATTATAGCAGTAAATCTTACAGAAAAGAGCATAGAAGTAATCCAGTGATTTGGGGAGAGGAGTAAGGAATAAGAAAAAAATGTGGGTAAATCTTCCAGTGTCTCCAATACAACTTACTCTACCAGATATGGTCAGTCTGAATGTGCTATATAGAGCATAGAGACTCTCATGTCAGATTCCCAAACAGAAGTTTTGCCCTTGATTTAAACACCCACAGGAATAATGCATTTGACAGATTTTTGATAAATTGCTGACACACGTGCTTGCAGAAGCACAAAATCAGTTGACAGCAGGTATTGAGCCTTCTGTACAAAAAGTATTTTTAGGGACTTCACCACAGGCTATTGTTCTTGTAGCATCCAAGTAACTTATTGCTCATTTTAGAATCCAGTCACAGAACAGAGAGGCCAAAAATAAATGCAAATATCTATAAGCAATTTGAATACATTAAATATTGGTTTAGTGGGTTTACCCTACAAGATAATAAAATATTCCCTCTTAGTTTTAATGCCATTTTGATCTTTATGTCTGCATTCCCCTATTTGCCAAACAAAACAGAGACCGTAACTCCTGTCACTTGTTTTCTTAAACTAAAATAATAAAACACCCCCACCATTAGAGAGGAGGATCAGAGGTAAACTTTTCCAGGGAACATTATAATTTACATTTTCAGACTACCTAAGTTTGCAAGTCTAATAATCTATTGAATGTAGTTTAGGTTTATTTAAACTATCTGGAAGAATCCTCTCAGATTTTGGTTTGCAGCTCTTTTAGTATTTGATTTACACAATTTTCCACAGAGGATGAATGACAAAAAGGAGTCAACAATCTTTTCTATCAACTCAAATGCAACATCAAAAAAGAGCTCAGTTTCACACACACATTTGCCAAAATGAGTCCTATTTTCTTTGAATTTTTATTTGTGTTGTGACATGTTAGAAGCAGACTCAAATTCTGCAGCTAGAGTCTGCTCCTTTTCTCAGCAAATTTCTTCAGGTGAAAAAGTGGGAGATGGTTGGAAGGAAGCCTGGTTCTTTTAATCTTATCTAAGCAGTCCTGGAAGGAGTTGCAGCTGAAGATAAGGGATGTCAAGTCACATGCCTTTTCTCCCTTAAGGGTTTGTACTGTATATGGGGAATGATCCCATTTCTGTAACACCAATTTTAAGCTACTGCAATTCCAGCACATCTTTACAGGAGATGTTCCTGATACGCACAAATATGAAGAGAACCAGGCACAGTCATAACATTTAACTGTGACAGTAAAATTAAGGCTACCATCTACTGCCACTGCAATGCCATGTAAAAAAATTAAATAAAAGCCATGCTTTCTCTTTGAAGTCATATTTACTCGGGCTGCCCCCAGTTAAAAGGGTTTAAGGGGAGGAGGTGAAATTTTTCCTCATCTCTGAGGTGACATTTAACAGACCTGGGAAACAGACATCAGCTGTGATGGTCTACTCAGGAAGGGCTATGGCATGAATGACTTCTAAAAGCAAATAAAATAGTAATGCATTCCGTACATTTAACGTCTCATTCTTTGACAAAGGACTTCTTCCTTCTTTATCTTCTTCCTGGTAGTAACAGTTACCAACAGGGCTGAGATGGACCAAATACTTGCCACAGTGAAGACTGTAGCAAAGAAACACAATACTCAAAGAATGCTACTTCAAAATCCTTGTAAACTGCAAATTCCTCCTGCTTGCATTTGACAGAGTAACTCTGAACCATGCACAGCATGCATTGTAATACACAATGATCAGAACCAGGAGCAAGCATTTTTCTTCAGGCAACATCACTTCTTTTTCCCCAAAATTATTTTAAAATCCTTCCACTAGAACTCCATATATTTAGAGTGGGGTAAGAAGTTCAGCTCCAGGCTAGAGTTCTCAAGAGGTTCTCAAGCCAAGGAGGCAAAAAGGTCTAAGATCCACTGTTTTGCACCACAGCACAAGTAACAGGCAGGTTGATCATATAAGTGGTTGCTGCTTTGTCTAGGTCAGGCTCCATGAGCATGCAGAAAAAAAAAAAGTACTGCTGTTTGCTAACCTTACTGCATCATCCATCATCTCCCATTTCCCAGTTACAGCTTAGAACCATCATCCCAGGACTCGGCAACTTCTACAGGTATGTGGTAGTTGTTGTTATATAACTCACAGAAGTGAGATTTGAACCATATTTTGAGCAGTTCTGTCCCACAGTGCTCCCAGCATCTCTCATGTCTACAAACCACTGTGAAACAATTAAAGACGCTACACAAAAAAAAGTCACTAATATGTAAAATAAATGTCTTCAGTTGACATGTCCACATAAAAAACTGCCTAGAACAAAAAAAATGCAACGAAGATGCTTCAGGATCCTGCTCACAGGCAATAGGTCTTTCAGTGTTCTCATATTCAGCTAGGATGTGTTTGAAGTTCTCAGCTCAACATACCGTCTCAAGAATATAAGAAATACAAAACTAAGAAGTTTCTTAACTTTAACCAGAAAGAACATTCCTTCCCAGTTATGACTCCTTCATCAGCACTACCACCTCACTCTTGAAAAGCAGTTTTATCATGGAAAAAAAGATTTCCTGAAAACGTGAGCAATAAACGCAGTTAAGTAAAGGAAGCAGAGAAGGAAGAGACTGTTAGGCTACCTTCGGATCCAGAAAAAGACAGAAAAGATGAGCTTGTAATTTGCTCACTTTGGAAAGCCTCTTAAATGAATTTCGTTTAACTAGTATTATATCTTTACACATTCCTTTGAATTTGATTACTCTTTTCTGAAGGTCTTTGTACTCTGAGATGATCCAAAACAGAATTCATTTTAACCATGAAAACATTACAGAGTATTAATAGTCACTAACAGAGTGTTGCAAAACTAATTTACTATATTTGATGCTCTCTAAGTAATGTTTTTATTTCCCTGTCCATCAGGTGAAGATATGGTTAACACAATGAAATGCAATATAGCCTTAGACATTTACTGCGTCCGCAGTACCCAAAGCTAAAAATACCTTTGTAAAGGGAGTGTAGAAATTTATTGTTCAAAAACCCACTTTATTTTCCACAGTACAGAAAAACTGAAGATTTTCAAGAGGTTTTAAGAAAAGGTCTGTCACATCACAATAACTCTAAAAAGGTCTAAGTTCTTATAAAAAGGAAAAGTACATGCAAAAAGCACCCATGTACTAAGCAGACTAGGATACCTAACAAACTCTCTCTCTCAGTCGTTCCAATAGGAGAGGGAAAAGAGATCTTTTCCATTTCCTCTTTTTCTCTACTTCAAGGACACCTCTGGTAGCCCATACCACATTACAGGCCAGGTAGGAGGATAAATCAGCTATTCCCATCCTGATATTTCTGATCCATAGGTAATGCACAATGCCCAAACAGACCATTCAAAAGAAAAAGAAAACTACAAGAACACCTACTATATTACACGTTTTGGTCTCTTTTGAACCAAAGTGGCTATAGCGATAGCACTGCTACTCCTACATGACATCAATTGCCTGAGGTTTTTAAAAAAGCTGTTAGTAGTACTGATATAAATAGCCTTGCTCTATCAGTCATCTCTCAGCAAACCTCTGCAGTCAGCAATGACCGCGCAACCTTCATACTTGAGTCAAGGCTGACACCCCATGGACATACCTTGTAACTGATTTTTTTCTTTCAACCTGATTTTCTAAGAACTGAGATTCCACACCGAGATTCTACTCCAGGCCTCTGCAGGACCCTTCTGAAAAACATTTGAAAAGATTCAATTGTTCAATAACATACATAAGACAAAAATAAATCAGCTGAAAACTCACATTATGTATAAAATTACTTGTTTTCTTAAAAGCCTCTAACAAGTCAGATGTTTTGTAGCACTACATACAAGCATTTAACAAATTAAGAATCCTGCAAGCTTTAAAAAATTTAGAGAATCTAGTCCCACCTCTCTAATCAGTACAGTTAATAGATGATAAAACCAGAAGTAGAGTAGAAAGATGCTTTGATATTAAGGCTCTGTGGCAGGTAAACTACTTCAGAAATGGACATCTGTTTTCTGTATTTCCACATAATCCTTTTTACGAGGATTCCAACTGTAAGTATGGTATTAGATTCAAGTATTAGTGATTATTTAGAAACTGCAGTATTAATACACACTTCTAGCCATCGACTTTCAATTTAACATCAAGGGAAGTAATTTTTTGTGGAAGTACAATACGCAATACACATAAAATGACCCCTATACATTTTAAAAATAACACTATGTCTCATGCTTCATTTATTTCAAAAGCATCAATACTATCACAAACAAGTCGATTTTGATTGGGGGAGTACCATTAAATTTAACTGAGAGACAGGTAAGTCAGGCACATGTTGGTGAAATACTGCAAAACAGAAAAGTTTACATTATTCTTCCTCAAAGACATCAGCTATTATGATTTTGTCCATGCACGGTTCCTAAAGGAACCAATATTTCTCTTCACTACAAAAATATGTTATACTGCACTGAATGTGTCACACCACTGTTGTGAATACTTAAGCATTTAAAAACACAGCCTCCTTCCCTCAGCTTCACGTTGCAGACTGTATCCCTTCACTCCTGCTGAGTATTTTATGGCTATCTCAAATGCTTAAGCAACTTTGTAAGCCAACTGCAGTAGGAACCAAGTCTGTACTTCAGAAAGCCACTAGCCATTTTGTCCTTCACGCTATTTATTGTCTCCAGTCCTGGGGAAATACTCCTCTCAGGTTAACTGGACTTCAGCCTTCCGAGTTCAGGCGGCCTTTACAGCTGCTGCCAATAAGAGCCAAGCCGGTTGCCCTGGGAAGAGGAGTTGGCTGGTTGTACGCAGAGGTGCTGCAGCAGTTTCAGCTCTGCATACCAGCTCGGTGGCAACCGGCAATCAAACGTTGCCTTTGAAAAGCCGCAGGCGCCGACCCCCGGCACGGAGCCAGCGAGGCAAGGCCGACACAGCCCGCAGCGACAGGGCGAGTCCCCCCCTCGGGCCCGCCTGCTCGCTTCGCTTGGGAGGTCTGCGGCAATTCAGCTTCCACCAAGTGTCATTTTATCACCCACGTATCTTAAAGCACCTTCTTTACCACCTTCTGTAACGCCTCTACTCAAGTCCTGCAATAGTCAGATACAAAATCTGGTACTAAGCTTAAAAACATATTTTTAAGGCTAAAAAGCAAAATTCAGCAGGCTTGGTGCTCCACATATTTAAGAATAAAGATGATTAAACACTGCCTACTGCCATCAGTTGTATCTGTGCAATGACATTCCATAATAATTGCATACCTTCAAGCTCTTAACTCACCAAGCTGTACTACAGACTCCTGCAGCTAATGTGTGCCTACACACAAAAACGTATCTATGGACTGTGCTACAGGAACACCAAAAGGAAAAAGCTGTTTGAACACCATAAAAATTAATAGAGTTCCTCCTAACACAACTCCACAAAAATGCTGTTTACATTGTACGAGTTTTCATTTAGACATCATAGAATAGTTTGCATTGGAAGGAACCTTTAAAAGCCACCTAGTCCAACCCCCTGCAATGCACAGGGACATCTTCAACCAGATCAGGTTGCTCAAAGTTCCATCCAACCTGACCTCAAATGTTTCCAGGGATGATACATCTACCACCTCTCTGAACAACCTGTTCCAGTGTTTTATCATCCTCATTGTAAAGAACATCTTCCTTGTATCTAATCTACCCTCTTTTAGTATAAAACCATTACCCCTTGTCCTACTCCAACAGGCCCTGCTAAAAAGTGTGTGCCCATCTTTCTCATAGGCCCTCTTCAAGTACTGAAAGGCCATCATGAGGTCTCCCTTGAGCCTGCTTTTCTCCAGGCTGAATAACCTCAACTCTCTCAGCCTTTAAACATATGCTTACACATACCTTTTTTAAAACCTCAGAATGAGGCGGAGTTTTACCAGTTTATGAGCATGAAGACCTGCCCCTGGCTCCACTAGCACGGTATTTAACCACAAGCAAATGCTGTGTGACAGGGCTGATGTTTCACTCAGGGCTCACCGAGGGGTTTGTGAAGAGCTACAGATACCCACTGACATTGAGATGCCTACCAGCTTTCGTGCCGAGCTGTAAATAACGGCACCAATTCTGTCAGGAGCAGCTTTGACCAGCTGCATCCCCAGGGCAGGGGGAACATGGAGTCCCAAATAGGACAGCAGAGCTGGTCCTCTCCTCCCATTGCCCACAGCAAGGGAGACAGGCTGGGAGCAGCCCCTAGCCCAGGGTATCAGGCACCAACACGGGACAGGACAGTATGGGACACCGCGTACTCAGACAGGGCTGTGGTAGAGCCAGTGACCCACCTGCCATTGCACCACTATGGGCAAGGCTGATGGCCTCAGGCTGAGCTGAAATAGAGCCCTCAGAATCCAGGGGTAGTGGTGGGGGTGTCAGCTGAGGCTGGTCAGGATCATCAAAGGCTCTGAGGTCTAGTTTACAAGCACAATTACTGCTCTGAGCTCAGAGGCTCATGCATATTCCAAACAGTTTAAATATAGGTCAAAAGATCAAATTCTAACATTTATGCAAGTTTAGAGTAATATTGACAACAGTGCTTGTAAGATAAATGTGAGCCTCATTACAACACTATATGTAATTGCCTCTCTGAAAAACAAAATCTATTCCCAGCATGAAAAGAATCATAATTTTAGAACTGTATAAACATGACTTTTTCTACCAAATCTCTGTCATTTGCTAAATATGGTGCACTACATACAGCAACATGCTTTAACTAGCTAATTCTATTTCCAGCAGAGTTATTCCTCTTAAAATTATTAGACAATATCTTCTCATAATGTGCTAGGTGACATTAATGCATCTGCTATTTATTGCACCTTCCTTAAAGATGTACGTGCTTCCACTCCTTAAAAATGTAAGTACTGTGTTTTAAAAAGAGTTTTGTATTGCTAATTACAGCTATCAACATGAGAATCAGACAGGTGGAAGAAAATAATTATGTAAAGTGTACTGTACAATAAGAAGCAACTGATGTGTTACAGCAAATTCAAACTCATTACTTGTCAAATACATTTTCATTGGCACCAATGTAGCAAATCAAATTAAATCTTTGAGAAATAATTAATTTTAAAAGTATTCTTGATCTAGTTAAATATTCAATACCATCAAATGTTAGGTCAAATATTTAGTATGTTACAACTGTAGCTGTACTATTTTATTAGCATGCTTTCATTCTCTTGTTAGGCTAAATGCTACAAATACTTTTGAAAATAACTTACTTACGTATAGATATGTTTACATACTTAGGCTATAAGATTGAAAATATCTCTTGGTAAGGGAAACTGAAAATGAAAAGAGAACTCTTAGAATAAAAGTAGAAATAAGCAAATACCTTAAAAACAAAACAAAAACTTTGATATTGATTAATATTGCATGCAGATTATGAGTATTTACTTACCACCAAAATGCTCAGAGTGAGTTTTTGGCTGTATTGTCTTGAGATAAAATAGGAAAGTACTGAAGACAGCCTCCTCCCTTTTATGCCTTGTTAGAGTTTTTTTCTTGCCGCACCTCCTGAAAAACATTGCAGAAGAGCAGTAATAAAAAATAGGGAAATGGAGAGCCACGTTCATACCAGCTGCAAAAGAAAAAGACATTTTTACTACTCCAGTCTCAAAGAATCATTAAAATCTGTTGGGAACTATATAAAGAGTAAATCTTTGCCATCAAAGCCTTTGCTTACAGCATTTGCTGTGACAGTGAGTTTAGATGAAAACAGCTGATTTGCTTTGATCAGCTCTTTCAGACTACAGGCTCAAGATTTGTACCAAAAAGCAGACAAAATTCTGATTTTGCAGGAATCAATAGCTCTGCAACTACCTTTGTGTACACCAAGATTCCAGTATTGTTTTTTTAAGGCTGTGCCATTAGATGATCATTTTTCATATAGAACAATTAGGCGATGTTGCAGAACATAAGTCCATATTAAAAAAAAATTTAAACTGTACCCTCAAAATCTGACAAACAGAAGTCAATTTGTGAAGACTACGTAACCATACTTAACTGACTGCTCAGTTGAATCCTGGGCTGTCAAATTCACTAGAACACGTTTTGCAGTCAAAAGGTGAAATACAGGTTTTTATTTTATCTTTCTTGAGATACAACCCTCAGTAAAGTTCTGATTTTTTAAAATTTTCTTGTTCAATTACTTTAAGTATTTGAACTTTTGAATTGTTTTTCCCAAAATTCACACATGTGATACAACTTATGGGACTGTGAACCACATTCTTTATAACATTTTTCTTTAGCATCAGGATTCAAAATATTGTAAATGGTGTGCTTTCATTATTTTACAAGTTCAAGTCAGTTTGTTTCTTCTGGGCACTTTGCTCATGTACTGACATGTATAGTATAATGAAATAAATACTCTTGAAATACCATTACACCATGATGCAGCCAGGTTAAACGGTCAAGACTATCTTGAGGCCATGAAACACCAGAAGAAGTTTCTGTGAAATCTGCGTATTTTTAACAGTTCACAGCAGACTTGATACGTAAATTATTCACACTGAGGTGGTAAAAAATGCAAACATATTTCAGGAGCATCCTGTCAAACTCTTTGGGACCAAAAAAATTACCATCAGAGCTGAGGAAAATTGAAGGCACGGTCCGTCTGCTTCTTGCTGCTCCCACAAACTGGCTTCCCTGGTGGTTCGGTATTACTTTAGCATAGAGAAATATTCAGGTGCTTTTTGCCAGCTATGCTGGCTGATGATTACTCCATATCCAGTGATGTTGCAGGCTTGTAGGACAGCTGAATGGCTAGTCAAGACTCTATCACATTCTAGTGACATGATATCATGCTAGAAGACATTAGTTACTCCATCTTAAGAGAAATTACTCAAGGCTTCTCAATAATGTATTGAATTTTGTTATGTGGTGAATGAAGGGGTCACAGTTGAGCCAGACCAGGCACAAGAGTCTGTGTAAAGGAGGTACCCATACACAGAGGGGAGGGACAGACGAAGAAGAGAGCTCTGGGGAAGAAGTTCGGAACTGTCAGGCTTGCTGCTACTTCTGCCCATTAGGAAGCAATAGTGAGGGCTGTTGCTGACACAAGAGGTCATGCTACACCACAGCAAGTGGTATCTAAGCCCCAGTTCTTCATTCAGTGTCCTTTCAAAGTGCCTTTGCAACCTCATCTCATGTGGCTCTGAAGCTGTCACCACCTATGCAATGGTAATGCCACCAACAAAGGGGGGTGTGTATATATATATATATATATAAAAAACTTATTTTTCCTTTCCTAAAAGTGCTTAAGCACACTCACCTGCAAAAAGATCTTGCAGGTCTTTCTTCATGATGCCTTTCCTCATGGTCCTAAAATGATAAGGAATTCCCTTTGATTGAGTATAACCTACTTAGATGGGGTTTTAAATAGCTCTCATATACCCATTTATTCTTTGAAAAAAAGTATTAGACCTCATTTCAAAGATTTGAAATACTGAGATAAGACAGCTGAGAACTCTTGGATTTCAAGCAGTGATGGAAAAAATACAAAGATCTGAATATGGAGCTATATCTGTGATCTCAGCTTCAGTTGTTGCAATCATAACATAGCCTTACATTCATGTCAGTCTTTGACTCCTGAAAAGATTATCAGTCTTAATGCTGGAAGCACACATGAGGTAGGATAGCTGGGCCCAACTTAGTCAACTAAGTACAGAAGTCTGTAGTGTCATCTCCCAGAGATGTAAAAGATACTTAAATATGTTTAAATATTAGTGGAATGGAAATGCAATTAATTGTGTGCTGACACATCCAATGTCTAGATTCCTTAAGAAAAAATACAATTCTTTTTTACTCCTCTACCAAAAAATTAAATTTCAGCAGTAAATTTATAACACTTAAATGACAGCATGAATGTTCCTTGGCATAGGTCTTAAGGCATTTATTTTATTTTAAAAATACATACAATATAATGCCATTAAAATATTAAATAAGCACTTAGTAAAGTTTTTGGTAAATGAGGCAAGAATTGCTGTTAATTCTTATTTTTAAGAGTTATCTCAGATGTATCAGGGCATACATAGTTTACACTGGTATCATTCAGGTTTTGATAAGCTGTCACTATGAGAATAGTGCAGGAATTGAGAATATCACAAGTTCAGAAGACTGCAAGTCTAGAAGTGTACTGTGTTATGTCACATACCTGGAATTCTGGACAGAATAATACCATGCATCCCACACAAACAGGTATAAAAATGTGGAGGCCTCACTAAGCTTTTAAAGTTGCACCTGGCCGAGAAAAAAAAGCAAAAAATTTGTCCTGAAGGTAAACATTATTCATCAATAAAAGGAAATAGCCTGAAGCCAGGAACTTGCTACTAAACGTGCAAGCAGAATAGTTACTTAATTAAGAAAATATTTGCCAGCTATATTTTCTCCAAGGAATTAGGAGTGAAAGTGAAAGAATGACAAGGTTTTGCTTATGGGAGGCATACAATCCCAACCATAAATAACATGCTTTTTCTTGCTAAAATTAGATTTTTTTCTCAGTAAGATTTAGGGGCTGTGAGAGATTTATTATACCTATTTCAGTTAAACACCATATCATTTGTGTTCTTAAATGGCAAGATATCGCCTTTTCATTCCTTGCCTTAATCAAAATCTCAATATGACAGTCTAAGCACAGAAAAATCAAAGTGACTGAAGAGAAATAAACATCAATTCTTTCCAGCCCTGAAAGAAGATTCTTTCTTTGCTGTAGCTCTGGCACAAATAGCTGTAGCTGAGTTAGTTTCAGCTTAGGTATGGATAAGCCGCCATACAATAGGTAGAGTTGCTTTCAGCCATCCTAGTTCACCAATTTTGGACTGATTACTGGCAAATACAGAAAATAGAAAACAGGGTTAGAACCATAGCAAATGGCTTCAGCATCCAACTGCATTGTCCTACCAGTCTCTCCCACCTACCTAAATTGGAACCAAAGCTGCATCCTTGCCCCACAATCTCCTCAGCTGCCTTGGCTGTGCCTGTGGTAAGTGGGCTGAGCTGGTGGACACTGAAGATGGAAAGGAGGACAGCAGTTAGCCTTGGGTCCTCTTTGTGTGCCTGTCAGGGGAAAATGATGAGTCCACAGGAAAAGAAAAAAGGTATTTCTGTGAAAAAGAGCTATTTGTTTAATATGTTAATTTGGAATGCAAAGTTTTCTGAGGATATTTGAAGAATTAGGTGACAAGATGCAATCACTGGTAAAAGAGAGAGCTTTCAGGATTCTTAGCCACCCACCTTAGATTTTGAAGGCATCATACTATGTGTCAGTCACTGTTCTCATTACAGTCTTTGAAAGGATTTGTGTGACAGACAAACCTGAAGAAACTAAAACTGGCTTTCAGACTGGCCTGCCTTTTTTGACCACCTCATGCTGGACAGTTTCACCAGGAACTGAAATTTCAGTTGGCCATTACAAGTCCATGGGACAGTAAATATCTTTCTAGTTCAACAGTTTCTAGTTCCTCATTATGAGGAGATTCTTTTAGGTTTGAAAGGGATCCTACAGACATCAACTGCTAAGATGATGTTGACAATATGACGCCCGGTACAAAAACCTTCCTTGTCAAGCATGAGAGATGTGCAAAAGTATGAGGGTAAAGCAGGTGTGGTAGTGATGGGAGAAGAGAGTGAACACAGCTGGGCTGGTGTGTAGGGAAGTGTGTTGGGGTAAGAATAGCCCTCTTCCATACATGTCCAAGTTACAGATGAGGATTTTCGTGTGTAAACAGCTGTGGGGAGCTAAACCTAGACTGCATAAGCATAGCCTCGGGAGGAGGAGAGGAGTGGCTGGGTGCGGAGAAGGGGGAGCCAGGATTGCTGTTCTTTGCCTTTCTCCTTTCTGCTTGCCCCTCCTGACATATGACACCGATTCTCACAGGAGCTTGCAGCCGGACTTCTCCCTCCTTTCCTCACAGAGCACCCATCACAGGGAGGGCAACGCAGCTGCCGGCGAGCCCAGAGCAGCATCCTGCATCTCTGCACAGCCTTTTGTTTAGGAGCACTGAGGTAAGGACTCCCTGCTCTCTGTCTGTGGGCACAGGAATTCCCACCCTAAACTATCAGGAGCCAAGAAACCCTGCAGACAAGGCCGTGTTAGGGAATTTTGTGAGACAGATGACTTATGCTCAGTCCTGGGAGGTTCATTCTTGCCACCAAACTGTCCTTTTGGTATGCACTGTAACTACCTGGGAGGAGTTTGCAGGGAGATGGCAATGAAACCGAAGTGCAGCAGGACTGATTTATCAGACGTTGAGCAGCCTGTGAGCTGCTCAGGCTGTGTCTGTGAGCCCAGGACAAACAGTTCTGATCCCTTCAGAAGGAAAAGGTCCTATCAGTAGGTAGCTGTTGAGCCTAGGCTCAGCACTCTGGGCCCATGTCCCCAGGATTGCACAGCAAGTACACTCATGCCTTGACAGCACCCTGAGGCCATGACTTCCTCTGTAGGACTGTTGAGGACAAGGGAGAAATGTGCGTGACCATCAGTTCTTAAGTAAAGAGAACAGGGGAAAAAATGAGGTTTGCCTCGGTACCTCCTTCTCTCCATGTCAGCTCTGGAAAAAGCAGGTTTAGAAAAAAACACTTGTGAGTTACACTTGGGGCTCACAGTGCATCCACATGGGTACAGCCACAGCTAAGGTTTCAGAGAACTATTGGTTGTGCAAACACTACCAGGCAGTGAGAGAGAACTAAAGTGTGTTTGTTAAAAGTCTGTCTCCAGTTTGTCACATGCTGGAACTATATCCACTATGCTCGAAAATCATTCCAGTGTGTCTCTGTTTATTATTTATTATGTGGTTTTGAGAAGATTTTACCCAAAGAAAGCAAAACCAGCTTGTTTTTAGGGACTATAGTTTAAAATACAGTCTGCTAAGCAACCTGTTGAAGAAATTCTGAATAATGTTTTATTGTCCTTGTACTGCTGTGCTTCTGTATTTGTGTTGTTTAGGAAACAAACATACGATGTTCCTCAGATACTGGTGGCTTTTGTGGATACTTGAACACCATGAGTTTTTAGCAGAAAATCTCAGGGAAGAAAAGAGATATGGATTGAGAAGACCAAAACCTAAACACATTCTGTCAAATACTGTAGAAAAATATCCCAGCCCAAGTGATCAAGGTGAATATTGTAATTTTAAAACAGGTGTGATTTAAAACATCCTGTTTTTTTTGGATTCTGGACTATATGGTTAACTTGCCTTCTAAGATGCTTATAATCAGCTAGGTTTGCCTCATCCTATATTTGCACATGCCTTATTTTTGCACATTTATCTTTTTACTCCCATCTTTTCCATCCCTTTTTGTGTATTTCAGAAAAGGAAATAGCATCTGTATTTTTTAATGATATGACTGAGCGCCTCTTACTGTCACAAAAAGAATAGCCCATATAACTGACTTTTCATAGAATTAATGTCATCAGTAGTTCAGAAAATTAATACTCTACAGATCCTGCTTTTGGAAATTTTTATGTCACTGATGTGAGTGGCAGTACTAGAGACAAAATCGAGCTCTGTCAAATCACATTCCAGTGTCTTGTTCAGTAAGCCTCATTTTCTTGTACGACTTCCACCTGTGCTGGTAAAATACACAGTGAAATACCAGGCAAGATGACAGAATGAAATTAAAAACCACTACAACGTTTCTCATTTCATACTACATGACATCAACACACCTTCAATTTTTTATTCCTTGGGGCATCTGTTCTGGAGTAAATTCCTCAGCCTCTACCTGCTCTATCTTCATGAAGGGCTCACACTTGTGAACACAGATGTTGTGAAAAGTTTCCATGATTCCAATCCCACTCTCGAATCCTAAAATACATGTAAGGGTAGAATGAGATTTAGTATGAAGTCACTCCACTCACCTACATACCTGTTTATTCTAGATGAAGACTGTATTCTGGAAATTGCTTTTTTACTGGACAGCTCTGAAAGTGCTAAGGACTACAATCATGAACAGCAGAAAAAATTTGTACTGCAAACAGTAGACAGAATGAAAAGTCTGCAGCTTAGTTCTGGACGTACCCTTCGCTGGAGGATGGCCTTACTTCAGTACAGCAGCACTGTTTTCATAGAGCAAACTTTTCATGACTGGAAAGGTCCTGAAGCATTCAAATCCCACATTGCTCCCATCACCCACATAGGTCATGGCACCTACACAACTTATGCTATAACTAATCTTACACAGCTCTACGTGACTGAAGGGACTTTGGGTAGTGTGAAAGTAGCCATGCTTTTCACTGATGGAGTGGATCATCCAAGAAACCCAGATATTTTTGCAGCTACAGCTGATGCTAAACACCAAGGAATTGTATTTTTCACAATGGGAATGACCAGAGTGGCTGAGGAGGTTAGCAATGCTGCCAAGCTCCGGCTCCTGGCCAGTGTCCCGGCATCCAGGTTCGTTTTCAACCTCCAGGAGAAAGAAACTGTGGAGAAGGTTCTCAAAGAAATGGTATGTATGAGAAAGAATTTGAAATGGTGTTTGGAACATATGTAAATCTTGTCTTACTTCCGATATTTTGAAAATATATTTCTTCAATATGCCATTGAAGAAACTTGTACTTTTTACGTGTTAAAGTGGCCCAATTATTCATGAGATCACTGTACCAAAATACAGGTTTCCTTTCTCTTCCCACCATTCAGATCTTGTCATCCAAAATATCTGATGATGTAAACTGAATTAAATATTATTTTTATCTTTGTTTTTCCTCATAAGAAAGGTATTTCAAATCTCCTTTCTTAAAAAAAAAAAATTTTTTTTTTTTTTGCATCCTAGTGCTTTCTTCTGTAGCAATCAGGAAAGTGAAGTTGCCTTTTGTATCAGAAAAAGATGCAACTCTTGCAGAAGTGAAAATAAAGTTGCAGACCATGGAGACAGCTCAATTTAGATAAAATCTGAACTTGGTGATAGACATCTTTAAATTTCCATGGAAAATCTACCACATAATCAAGAGGAGATACATAAATTGAGCTTGAAGTTTTGTTTGGATGCCTTTCTTCTCCATTTAAACCTTTTTTATAAAAAACATTCCCTGCCAAGTATGGAGAATGGAGCCATACTCTAGCCTATAACCCCGGTGGCACAAGCTGTGGATGGAGTCCTTATCTGAGCATGCATAGAGATTATAAACTAGAATTATGAATAACAACCAGGATACTTCTGCAGTGAAATGGATACCAAAGTGATCTCATACAGGCCTACAACACGTACATATGTTGGCTTTCCTGTTTTCCTGTCCTTCACTTTGATGGCCTGCTACTTGGTTTCCCTGAAGAGCCATACCTGAAGAGCCCTTCCCATCTTCTCTGGTACTATCCCTGCTTCGTGTTCACAGCAATCACCTCTCAAGTGACAAAACACACTTTATTTTACCTGTTCCAAACAGGCAAGCATCCTCAGGTGCCTTCTTTTGATAACACGGCTGCTGTTTGGTTTGAATAATGGCTTTGTCATAATTATATATGCATACATGAGAATTTTAGAGATCTGTATTGCATTGCTGCTCATCAACATTTATGACCTCTCAAGAGACTACATTAGTTGTGGAAAGTGGGAGGAATGCATTGTATGTGGGGGGTCTCAGCTCTAGAGAACTCCTGAAAAATAACAGCTAAATCAATGATGGTAACTTTATGTGATCACTGTCAAAGTCAAATCTTTTCTAAGTTCTTCTTACTGTTCTCATTTTGTGTGTTTCTAACAGTATGAATAGGAGAGCTTCTGATTTTCCAAGTGTAGAACACTTATCCTTCACTCCTACTAGAGAGCTGCTGCCATTCAGCAGTTTGTAAACAATGTACTTTGTGGGTGCATTGTTCCCATATATCTAGCTAACCTGTTTACCATTGTAATTTTAGCAAATTATGGCTGGACAAGAAGAGCCAGTAATTTCAGTCAACAATGTATAACAAGAATTGAAAATATTTAAATTATTTTTTAGAATGGAGAAATTGCTAGAATGTTTCTCAGAAATTAAAGTTTAATTAATGTTAGTCAATATATTAACTGTATCATTGAATTAGCTAGTTGCTGAATCTATTTATTTTCACATCTTTCAGTGTTGTTTTTGTACAGTTGGATTAAGACTGTAAGTTTCTAATGTTGTTTTCAATATCTGTCTTTTACAGAAAGACCTGTCTGAGGAAGAGGTAAATACTTTCATTTTTTTTTCCTCTGCAGAGCTACTGCTTAATATAGATATTTACAATTATATGGAAACATAATTCAGGAAAACTGATAGCTCAGGAAGTTGGTTAAATTCTGAGTCCAATGGGATTGTCTTTAAGTTAAACATGTTTTTGAATTTGCAGGACAGAGCTTTAATTTGCTATCCTAATGTAATTTACTAATGTATTTACTATTTAGGAATTTATTAATTTACTAACTACTAATGTAATTTGCTATCCTAATGTAATTTACTAATGTATTTACTATTTAGGAATTATCAATTTACTAACTACTAATGTAATTTGCTAACCTAATGTATTTTCAAAGAAAAAGAAACAATGTGTGAGTATTCAGGTTGGCAAGAATTTGCTGATACATCTTCACATGTCCTCTAACAGACTCAGAGGAAAAGAATACATGATGCAGAGCTGAAGACAGGGCAGTTCTAACCCTTAATCCTCTTCATATGTGAGAGGGTTTAAAAAAGGGTAAGAGCTCAAAGCTTCATCACTGTGTTTTTCCAATTTGTCCACACTGTGTCACCCTGACTGCAGGCATTGATAGGTCTGGCTGGCATATTGTGGGGAATAAAGTTAGCTTTCCTTTTAAGGATGTTAGTGCTATTTAAAGTACAGTTATCTCAGACAAAAAATGTTCTCATAAGCAGCTCAAGCAAACTGCTAAATACTATGAGTGTTCCCAAAACTTTGAAACATTTCATTTTTCACTCATTCCCAATGACATGTTGATTTTTCTCCATCAATATAGAAGTAGTAAGAAGTTCAATGTTAGCCTTGGAAAACATTGTTACTAATTAAGATATTCAGATAAGAATGATATTTAAACCCTTCACTTCTAGACATCTTCAAGATGAGCAGAGGTTTAATGAATAACTAAACCAAAAATAAAAATGAGATTCCTTATCCCTCCTTCAAAAATAACTCCAGTATCTGCAACAACTCTGTATTTATGTAATGATGCTAAAGTCTCAAAAAGATCTCAAAAATCACATAAATACATACCATAATGATATTTGACTGGGACACACAATGGTAGAGATGACAGAAGAGAAAGAAAGATTATAAAGTGCTATAATTAATTGCATTAACTAAATAAAAGTACATATCCATACATATTTTGTTTATAGATCAAGCTAGAGCTAAACTATGAACTATCCTGGATACAATGAAGTTAAGTAGAAAAAAGGATGTAAGATGCTTTTCTACTCCATAGTCTTGGCTATCTCTACAGTGCCTAGTAATGAAAACAAATCTATAATGACAGACACAGCACACCCATAAACTGACCTTGTGAAGAGTTCGGAGGTAAAGCCATTATCAAGATGATTGAAATTTCAGGAGTAGGAATGATACAAATTTTTGGATGGAGTGTAGGAGGCCACGTTCTGGATGAATGGTAAATTGATAGTTAAAAGATTCCTGTAAAACATGTAAATACAATTTCTGGTCATTACTGGTGTATTCAAATTAGCCAATACAGTAGCTTAAAGGAAATGCCTGTGTGTTTTCTATCTCTTCCATTAAAATGTGCTGATTTGTACTATTTTCATTCAAAGTGTCCCCAGGTTGACAGATGTAACTGTAAGAAGGGGGAAAGAGGCCTTCCTGGTCCTGCTGTAAGTAGCTGTCATTTCTCAAATAACTGATATACAGTATAAATTAAGATGTAATTCATTGTTGAAATTTTTTAAAGAAATTAAAACCCAAATCCCAAGACAACTAAAGTTCAAGGTTCAATACATACTCCTCCATAGTTATATTGCATGGAGATGCCGCACCAGCAGGAAGTGCACGGGGAGACCTGAGAATGCCATGAGACACTCCCTCTGTGTGGGAACAGACAGAAAGAAGAACAGTGTGATGTGGTGAGGCTCTCCTTTTAGCCACAGCAGTATAAAAGGCAGAAAGGAACAACTTCCTTATTGCAATCAGACAAGACCAGCTGGATCTAACTAGCCTCAAATCAAACATTAATATCCAAAAAGCTCTCTGAAAGCAAGAGAGAGAGAGAGCAAAATACTGAAGCATTAGGAACAACTGAGACAAGAATAAAATGGACTTCTTTCAGAATAGTCTTACAAATAGAACCCCTTAGCAAATCTAGGGGGTTGCTTCATACAAGGCTTGGTGATCTAAACTGCAGGGCTTACATTTCAAAAAGAGCGGAATGATCTGGTATTATATCCCTAACATTGAACTAAAGCACTACAGTACCTTATAGCCCTTGCTCAAGGTGAAGGGACAGTGTCAGAGTTTGAAAGAGAACTCTAGATTTGCCCATCCTCATCCTTTTGACCTGAATATCCTATACATACATAAACAGAAAGACATACTGGGTTTATGCTGCACAGTACAATGCACTTTAATTGAAAATATACCCTCTACTGAGTGCAAACAGTAGTCTTGTGTGGGTTAATATTTGCTGTCTTTACTTGGAAAGTGCAGGTATTGCTTACACAGAAGCATATACTCCAAAGAGTTCAGAAGAAAACAAAACACCCACTTAGCAAGCTGGGTGGTTACAAAAACAGTGGATCACCTCTTTTCTTCAGAGGAGAACTGAACAATTTTTGTTTATAACAGAGACAGAAGAGAAAAATGACTGCCTATTGAGTTGGTCCTGCTGTTCCCAGATATTCAATTTCAATGTTATGGTAAATGCAGAGATTTTGAAAAATAAATGTATAGGAAGCAAATATCCTACATATGAGAAAATAGCATATATATTGTAAAACAAAATTATTTTTACTAACATATATCATAAGAATTGTATTTTGTTGTTTCCAGGGTAAAAAGGGTCGCACTGGGGACAATGGAGCTCCAGGCCTGAAAGGAGCAAAGGTGATTGGTTTTTCATATTTAGGAGGAAGATCTGTCTTGTCCTTCTTTAACTAATCTTGATGTTGAATTATTGATAGGGGGACCCAGGTGTCAATGGAATTCCAGGACGAGATGGAACAGAGGTAAAAAAATATTTTTTTTTTTCCCCTTCCTCTGCAGTGAGCAGTGTTCCTTTAAGGCAAAAATAACACTTTTTTTTTTTCATTGTTATAAGAGCAACTTTCAATGCTGTTTACCATCTAATGATTCATTAACATTAGAAGAACTGAAAACATTCTCACTGCTTAATGAAAAGGAATAATTCCTTCTTATATGTGTGATCTAGAAAATACTCTCCAATAATACATGGTACCTCAAAAACATTGAAATGTTCTGATATGATAATCTAAGAACATTACAGAAACTGACACTCTGCCTGCATCAGTCTGGGTTCATTTAAATTTGACAAATAAAGGACCCAGTGTATAATAGCAGTGAAAAATTTGAATGAAATACATATAGAAAGTAAGCATCGGACCAGTCTCTTAGTGCTTAATTCTGAATTCATTCACACATGAATCACTTTACTTTATACTTTCCTATTTATTCAGTACATCCTTTTTAACTAGTGACCTTTTCTTGCTTTCTTATTTTAGCACGTTTTTCAGTAAGATGGAAATATGAACTCTAATTGATCTGCTTTCACGTCACTAAAATCCCAGTCTAAAATGATACATTCAGAAAATTTATTCACTCGTACAACAGCATCTGCCATGACTAAAAGGCGCAGTATTTCGAATCATATTGCCATATTTATCAGAGTCATCTTTTCTATTTGAAATGGTATTTTTCTGAAAAGAGTAGAATGTTAATGAAGCCAATACTCATGTTCCTACTTTTGGGTTATATATTGTCACAACCTGCTTTGCTTTTTTGTTTTCCCAGGGGAAATCTGGATATAAAGGAGAGAAGGTACTTCTTTTAGTCAGAATTGATGCCTACGTATTTGATGTTATCGATTACGTACAGTGCCGTATTTCTTTTAAATACTAGTAATAAACAATAACATTATCTTAGCAGCTGATGCACAAGCTCTAATAGAAGATGTGACTGTTTCTCAATGAACTTGCAGCACAGTTGCTATAATATGTCATGAATAGAATAACATTTAGGTTTTCAACCAAAGCACCCAGAGAATAAGGATGATGTACCAATACAACTCATAAATATTTATCCCTATCCCTTTCTAGGGTGAAAGAGGTGAATGTGGAATCCCAGGAATAAAAGGAGACAGAGTAAGTAGCCACAAAGTTGTCAAGCTTGCAGCAAACACAGTTAAACCACAAAAAGGAAACAATTTCCTGAATAACAACTATGATGATAGATTTAATGCATATATTAGTTCTAAGGCTAAGGGAAATTGACAGATGACAGTTTTAAAATATGTAGTGAGCAAGGACACCATTTTTACTGACTTTTCTGAGCTCTTTCTACATTTTCATATGATTCCTCTTATGGCCCAAGGCCGAGCCTGTTTAAAACAATGGTAAAAGTCTACTTTAACAGAGGCAGAAGGCTTGAAATAGTAAGCAAAGGGAACGAGACATAAAAATGAAATCAAGGTTTCTAACTCCAGTCTTTAAGATTTGGTGTAAAATTGCTGTAAATATTTCAAATAGAGCAAGTAGAATTTAATCCTGGATTACTGGTTCTTGATAATGAACTCTGTTCATCATTACACTGTATTTTGGTTACCAGTCCATTTAAAAATATTTATTTAATACTTCCTAGCCACTGAGCTTCTCTTAAATTTAGTTTTTATTTTAATGTAAAGATATCTAAATAAGACACTTTAGTAAAAAGTTATCTACAAGTGGTTTTGACAAAATATAAGTATACAGAAATATATCCTTTCTTTTCACTTATCTTTCAGGGCCCTGAAGGTCCAGCAGGCCCTAGAGGAATAAGAGGGATACAGGTAAAAGAAAAAAAAAAAAAGAAAAACCAATTATGAAAACAATATCTGGTTCCCTGGGATTCAAAGAGCTGAAATAATATCATACCACAACTGACATGGAATCTTTGAGTTTCTGAGTTCAAGGCACCCAAAATCTATCTTCTCAAACAACAAAATTAACAAGAATTTGGAGAAGCAGTCTTAGACAAATCATCCTTATAATTCATTCAGTCTCAAAGACCACAGCAAATACAGATGCATAAAAACAAAAATCACTCATTTCTCTTTCAGAGTCTTAACTATTTCATTATCTCAAGAAGTACATGGAAATTCTTTTGTCTGGAAGGTCTCTCGTCGTGGAAAGTCTCTTGTCATCCCAATACTCTCAGACTGAAGGCGAAGAAGCTTCGCCCATCATGGGTGTTTCAGTAGATCTTGACTGCAGATTACCTTTAACTGTATTCAAATAAAGGGAGAGCCAAATTCTCTCCCCAAATACCAGAACCAGCTCCAACTGAGTTGAGTAACTGAATCTATATATGCGTCACAAAGCAAAGCTTCAGTTCCAGAATGTTTGAAACGTATTTTCATGCAGACTTCAGGAAATTATAGATTGTTTTTCAAGCTGCCGTTGTTACAAAAGCTTGAAAAATCTCATTGAAACCATTCCTGTTTTAATAGGGTCCACAAGGACAATCTGGAGATCAAGGGCCCGAAGGCCTGCAAGGATCAAAGGCAAGAATTTCTTTTTTTCTTCTCTTTATTAATGTTAGAAGGTATTAATATAGCCACACAACAATAATGATTTTATCCTTATATTCTATACCTTTCTTGCAGTGGATGCAGTTTAACGTGACACAGATAGCAAATCATGTACTTTTTGTATTCTACAAGGTTCTTTAGAAAGGTATTACTTTGCTCTTTGCATCGAATTCAGGTCCAAATCACACTTCCATCTTTATTAATGAACAGTTAAAATATGGTAGTGTCCCAGTATACTACTCAGCATTGCATTTCTTCAATTTTCAATTTAAAACTTTTTTTTCCCCTAAGTGCCAAACAGGAATTCTGTTTGGCATCTCAAATCATGCCTTCTCTTGAAACTGAACTGCATTGTTTTCTGGAATGTTCCCCTTTCCTCAGTGTCCCATTGGTCGTCTGTATTAATCCCTCCTCTGTTCTATTCCCATTGGCTGTTCCCCTGTCAACCCCTCCCATGTTCCCTTTCCCTATTAGATTATGCCCTGCACTTCACCCCCCTTTGTCCCAGTTTAAAATGCCTGTACTTCCTCTCTTCCTCGTCTTGCTGCTTCTGCATCTTCAGAAGATTAAACCTCTGGAACGCAGGCAGCAGGCTGCCTCTCTCCTCCTTTGTCTCTGCTGGCGCACCTCACCACCAGCCTGGGGGTAGCTCCTTCGTGTGAGGAAGCTGCATCCTTGACGGGTTTTGTGTGTGTTCCTGCTGTGGTGAGGGCACCGCAGTCAGACCTCCCAGCTTCCTTCGTCCAGGCTCGCACGCCCCCCAAGCAGCCGACCTGGCAAGCTGCTGAGGGCATTCCAGTGGCTGGCCGTGCAGCCACGCTGAACATTCTCAAGAAGAATTCTATAGCTCAAAAGGAATATTGTCATGAAGAAAAACTTGAAAATAAGTGTATAAAGGACATTATTTGTTATCTCTCTTGATATCTTCTTTGCACGATGTTTAGGGCACCTGCTGGCCAACAGCGATACACAGAACAGTTAGGTGTCAAAACTTTCATATCCCATATGATACGAAACATTTTTCCTTTTGTTTAATCTGTTATCTTTGTACAAGATAAATTATTATACGGGAATTTTGAAGCATTGAAAGGATGAACAGATGAAGTACTGTGTAAGGCAATTCCAGTGGGCTGAAATTCAGGATACTAAAAATTCAGGACACTAAAAATTAATCTACAATGTGAGTTAAACTGATTTTCCTAGACATGAATTATAAACAGAGTTGTTTCCTTTTCATTCTTCGAAAGGGTGAAAGAGGTCTCCCTGGGCCACCTGGCTTGCCTGGAGAGACTGGAATAGGACTGCCAGGCCCAAAGGTACAAAAATCTCATCTTCTGTACTGCATGTGTTGTATGATAAGGACCAAGACAGCTGAGATAATAGACTTGCTGATTCACGAGCAACTTCAAGACTGTAAATGCTGGTTTTGTGGTACTGGAAAGGTATTTTGTATGTTTATCAAAACTGTTTGCCAGCAATTGCAAACAAAAAGTACCTTTTAAATATATACTTTAAAGGATTTTTTTATAGTAGTTGTTACACTTGGCATAAACTCAATCCAAGCAGAGTACGGCTAGGTAAAAACACATTCATAGTCTTAAACAGAAATTCATCTGTGCAAAACAGGCTTGTTGGTTTAGATGACTGGCATAAAGAGAACAGAAACTATGATAGAAATACTGACTTCTTGGGAAAGGACAATAAGTGATACATGACTGAGCATATGAAGGGAATAATTAATCATTTAGACTTAACATTGTCTTCTGTCAAATGCAGAATTGAGGCTGTCCCCTAAAGCTGTGCAACTGCACCAGTTCAATGCCTGTTGGGCCTTGTGTGGTGTATGACTCTGAGGACACTCAGATTTTCTCTGCTGCACCTGTATTCCCTACATCTAGTATTTCAAGCACAGAATATCTGATGAGTTGTTATATGCTGCACACATAAAAATACCGAAATCAGGCGTCTTCAAAGTTCATCTTTGTTTGAAGGGTGACACCGGTTTGACAGGAAGACCGGGCCCTGTTGGCCCACCTGGAGTTGGTGAGCCAGGATTTATGGTATGTCTATTCTTTCATTTGGTGAGAGGAAAGCAGGACAGAAAGGAAAAATTCTCCATGCTTCCCTAAAAAAATGTGTGCTAAATGATACCACCTCTTTTCTTTCTTCTACTATTTCTCACTCTTACACATATTACGTTGTCTGACTCTCATTTCCCTCAATAAACTGGAAATGTTTCCAATTTCTTAACTTTACTAATCATTGTATCTCCAAAACAGGTATGAAAATATAACATCTGATGCAAAACCACATAAATATCTAAATAAATCTATTCCCTGATAGATTTGATAGAGTCAAATCCCTATGTGGTAACTTTGAAGTTGACTGTTTTTCAGTATCACTAGAACATTAACATCAGCATGGCTTTGAGGAGGAGACTTTCAGAATTTATAGTAGATTGGCTCTGAAGTCTCTTCCTTCTTTTTCTTTCCTTCCTCTTCCTGGTAGTTGTAAACTCAACATCTTTGTGGTAATTCAGAAAATCAGCATGTCAATTTTGTGGTCCTCTTTTTTCTAAATACCAGGCAGGACCTTTTACTGAGCTATTTACAATAGAGCAGACTTAAACTCTTTTCACCTGGATGAAAGACTTCTAGTGCAACCAGAAGGGAAATTTTATTCCATTTTTTCACAAGTACCTTTTTGCCATTGACAAGGCAAGACTTGTAATAAACATTTCATAAGAGGTGCTCCCATGAAAAAGAGAAAGATTGTTTGGTAGGTGAACTGACTGATTTCAAACCTGCTTGAAAATACACTACTGGAGAGGAATGAGTTCTTGCTGAAGAGCCCAAGGAGAACAGCATTACAAATAAGGCTGGTCGTGACAGTCAGTCCAAGTGGGGCAGTAATGCTTCTGCAGTCTCTTCTATAACACCATAGAGCAAAGACCCTCTCTGTGGGGGAGAAGGTGCCTGTGATGTGAATCTTTGCTAGCCACAAAAGTACTGCTATAACAAGAGACTCTGATTTTTAAAAAATATACTAAATATGTTTCTTTATTTTAAAGTTTATTTGCTTCAAAAGAAGTTCCTTTTAATGGCTTCATAGAGTGTTAATACCTTTACCTAAGAACTAGGTACTATAATTCTAAAGCTCTGTGCAGAAGAAGCATATTTAGGCTATGCAGAGCCAAATCTACCAGCATTCTGTGATGTATGTGTAACCTCAAGCAATAAATCAGAGAAAAAAACCCCAAGAAACAGATGTGAGAAAACACTGTGAAGCAGATTCAATATGTACAGGTTTTGGACAGGCATTTTTTTGATTATTTGCCCCTTGTGCTTGCATCAGATCTGCTTTCAAAAAGAGAAGGGCATGCTATTATTCTCTTTGCCAGTTACAGTCAAATCTCTCTACAGCTATGTCTCTCTCAGCATTACTCTGCATGGGCTTTAATCTGGTTCTCCCTGTCTCTCATGATTATACTGATACATTAATAAGGATTAGCAAGAATTTGTAAAATGGAAGTTTAGGGAGTGAAGATTTCAAAAATGTAAGGAATAGAAATTTCAGCTACATAATCTGTGATTCCTTGGTAACCAGAAGAGTATTGTTCCTGCTGCAGGCCACAATGCTCATCACTTATTCACTGGGATTGCTGTGTTACTGTTTTATTTGTAACTGATTATAACTACAGCAACATCTGAAGACATGCTTATTAAAGACAATGACACAGAACACACTGCTGTTCATCTGAGTGATTAATACATATTCTAGGTTATTTTAAACTTATGTTAACAGGGGCCTCAAGGACCACAAGGTGTTCAAGGAGAAAGAGGTTCGCCAGGAGAAGGGCTTCCAGGAGCAAAGGTACAGCAGTCAAAGTGTTCTAAGACCAGAGCAGCACCATTAAATGAGTGCATGCCAAAACAAGTCCATAGAAGGCACAGGAATCTGAGAAAGTATCTCATAAATTAGTATTACAATTTGCCATCAAACAATCCAATATACTTCCATGGAATTCACTTGGTCCAAACATGACTTGTAGGCATGGCTAGCCTTTGGGGCCTGTAAAGCCAATATTTAAGTCACCTGATGCTTCATTTGTGGGATCTAAGCCTGGAATGAATTCCAGCTGTAATTTTAAAACAGCCTCAAGCATTTGACTTTAAATAAAATACTGTTAAATGGCTCCTACATGAAAAATTCAGCATTTTATTGTTGGGGTTTTTTTCTAAATCCTTATACAGAGAGATCTTTGCTGTCACTAAAGACAGGCTTCTAAGCTTCCTACACACCTCAGCCACTGGCTTACGCATTTTAGCAGAAGACTGAATTCAGTTTGTGGGAAAAGAAAGGTGCTGTTACTAATTTGCAGATCCAGTGGAAGTAATGACAGTAGTAGTTGTACCTACACAGATGGACTCTCTAGAAGATTCTATTGTTGCCCACTGAAAACCAGTTCCTAGGCTGAGTTGTCACTTTGGCTTTTGGTTACAATAACAAAGTGACACAGCTTGTATATGAACTAAATAAGCAACTAAACAGTTTGCTCATTTTTATGCAAGCACCAATTCTGCTTGAGAAAACAATAAAAAATTGTTTTGCAGATGTAGAGCCCAACTGCCCCTTTACTAAAAATCTTAGGATTCCTGCTTAGCACAATACTGTTGTCAGCTAGGTTGAAATTTTACTGCTGCTAGCAACATAATATCTTCAAACATCCAGCGTGTCCTTTATGATGATGACATATGTAAATTGTTTAACATCATTGTTGATGGCTTGTATTTGCTTAGCAGATCTCATGAATGAAAACTAACAAAAATACAATTTGAAAAAATGCATTCCAAAATCGCTCCATTGCCACTGAAATACCAATTCATGTGGGAAGAAACAGTACAACTAATAGCTAAAACACAGCAACAAGGCACAGTGGGAACAAGTACAGATGCATGCATAATCTAACCAAAACTATTAAGCAATTGAGATGGATAGGCAGAATAAAATAATCAAAGTGAAATTATTGCATTATTGGAACGCTTCATTCTATGAAAAATGTACTACTTTTTACTGCCAAGTCTGACCTGGAGCCAAGCATGTATCAACAGAGTCCATATGTATCTCTAATCCTGTTTATGGCTGCCAAGCATGTCAGCTCTCTGGTTTTAAACTGATTTTAAAAAGGTGATTTGTTAATCTAAGCAAATCTTACAGTTGCTTTCTTCACAACTTTTTACTACAAGCTCACAGTTTAGTAAAAAGGATAATGAAGGCAGGTGTTCTAAAGCATCAAGAGTAAAGAATGTTATTTTAAACAGAAATCCTCATAATGTATTTCTGTCAAAGTTAAAATTGTGGAATTGGTTACTAAGGATAGAAAAGATCTGTCTGGGGCATCATTTTATTGTCTTGGGTGATTCTTCAACAATTTATAAAGGTTATATCTGCCTCTATAGGTTTTAAGAGAAGTACAGGAAAGCATGATATTTGTACCTTTATTAGTAACCAGCACTTTCCCCAAGACCACTGTTTTGTAAATGAACATTTAGAAAGACAATGATGTTTCCAAACAGACTTCTACACCA
The DNA here is from genome assembly GCA_013397115.1 of Edolisoma coerulescens. Taxonomy (NCBI): domain Eukaryota; kingdom Metazoa; phylum Chordata; class Aves; order Passeriformes; family Campephagidae; genus Edolisoma; species Edolisoma coerulescens. Next base: position 881,304 of record VWZW01006491.1, on the reverse strand, counting down.
AGAGTCAACCTGGTCTTCATTCTGGCAAAATGCTTAGTGGGAGCCAGATCCTCATTACCACACTTCAATGAGATTAACCCACACTTTAATGAGATTAAGCCATGAAAAAAATAAGCAGAATTCAGTTTTTAGTTAGACTCAATACTCAGCCCTGCAGCCATTTAAATCAGTTGTGGTTTTGCCATTGATTTGAGAGGAAGCAGAACAGGACCTTAAGTAATTGAGGTGGGCAGAAAGATAAAAAGAAGCTTGTTCAGCTCTTTCATCAGCAATTTCAAATTGCAGAGCAAACTCTTTTGAAAAGATAATCTCTTTGGTATCCTGGAACACAGATCCAGGAGCTGTTTTCTGGTTCTTCTCATTTTGGTTTTCATGACAGAGCAAACACTGTCTCTAGTTACTTCAGAGAGAACAGCTGTGTGTTTCCATAGCTATCAATTTATTATTTTTTCATGTAGGGAGACCGTGGCTATGATGGGCCAAAAGGCCCACGTGGACTTCCAGGCATCAGCATAAAAGGTGAAAAGGTGAGCAATAAGTACACTAGGGGATTAATGAAGTGCAAATAAATCTAATACAGGGAATGCAGGGTTGATACTCACTACAGAAGGTGTAATGAGGCAAGGAACCCATAAAAGACCCTGGATAATGTGGTATTTAGTTGAGATCTATGCCAAATAAATTCTCCCAACCCGTTTTAACATCTCTTCATATTAAAATAGGAGATGTTAGAAAAAGCATCTGGTTCTGTGTGAAAGTTAAGGTTTAGAAAGGGAAAAAGATACTCGCAGTTGTTTGCAACTGAATCAGTGGGGAATAAATGCATGTGTGAAAGATAAAAGATCAGATCTCCAGCTTCACTGACTTCAAGAGACGTCAAGTCAACATGTGCTAGCATGAGAGTTGTCCCAGATTGTTTCTGTATCTTTATACAACTAAGCAATTGTACTTTGTTTGCCAGGGTGAGTGTGGTCCTCCTGGTTTACCAGGATCAGTTGGATTACCTGGAATTGGAATTCAAGGAGAAAAGGTACAATTTTCACTTCCCCCTCACCCCACACTTCAATGTACAGTAACAGAGACTATTTTATTCTTAATAATTGCTTAACTACTCTTCTCAGGGAGTGGAGGGCCCAAAAGGACCACCTGGCTCTAGAGGGCTACCAGGACAGGGGATACCTGGACCAAAGGTCAGGGAATTTTCTGAAGTAAAAGCTACTGTGCTGTTTTTACTGTTATGTTTCATGATCAAGAAATGCTCTGTCTCTATCCTTATCCATGTTAAACTGGATTGCTGAGCACCAATCTAAGTATTGACATAGATGCAGGAAAATATTTTCTTCATTAATATTGTAAAACTGTACAGCAAATCCTACTCCACTGAAAAGCTTTGGTAAACTAATGCCATGGCTATTTATTTAGGTTTTTGCTTGACTCACACAAAACCTTTCAGGTACCACATACCAGACTGTGAGCTGCACTTGGTCTGATACACTTCCACTGAGAGGGTTGCCGGCCTTGAACTTTCGCTTTCATGATATCACGTGGAGGTGCAGTAAATCTGTTCCAAAAACTACTTGCACTTAAAAGAGAGAACCATCCAAATTTCAATGTCATCTTTTATTTTCACTGTACTGTTTCCATTCAAAAAAATATATACATAGATACATTAGAGATTGACTGCCTTCCTTGTAACTTCTGCTGCCTATTGTCTCACCTGAATTTGTGTATCTACTGTATCTGGACATTCAAAATGGTCCAAGATGTAATGAAGATTACTTTTTCTGAAGGAAAACTGTCAGAATAATTTAGCCTTAATTGATTTGCAAAATACAGAACTGTTAATGAAATACATCACCCTAGAGGTGTTTGGAATGGAGATTTAAAGTCATTTCCTAAAAGATGTGACAGAGTTCTGAATGATTGAAGGCTATTAAAACATGGTATAAAGGAACTACAGGGGTAAGTAGGTCAAGTGTCCGTGACAGGTAAAGAATTTTGCAGCATCAGATATCCCCTCTTACATTTTAAGTGATTGAGCAGGGATATGTTTACCACTGCTAAAAAGTAAAAAGAAGAATTAATTGTCTGTGGATGTCATATATGCTCCTGAAATATCAGCTCTTTGGCAGGAAAGATTCCCAGGGACATACAAGTATAGATTTACAGCATTAATAATTTCCACCAACAGATCTTTGGTGACAGCTCAAAACATGTGGCAAATTCCCAATCTTTGTGACCAAGGGTTTAACACATCATACTACAGATAATATCACACTAATCTTTCTTTAATTTTAAGTAATGAAGCATATGCTTTTATATTTTTCATAATAATGCTATTAAAAACTAATATCTGCTTAAGGGTGAACAAGGCTTGCCAGGAGAGACTGGAGTGCCAGGAGAAAGAGGCATCGGGGAACCTGGTTCTAAGGTACATTGTTAATAGAGGAATTATTTAATCTATTTATTTATTTGTATTCTAACTTTATGTTTTCTGAGTATCCTTTCTGTAGACACATAAAAACAGGTTTAGAAATAAAATTTAGGCTCTTAGTCTTTTAAATTTTTAACACAGACTTTAAATAACCTCCAGATATGGCAGCATTTTAAATACCCCGGTTCTGTAAAAACATAGTAAGATTTATGGTGACTGGAAACTTCCACCTGCCTGGCTCATGTTCAAGTCATTGTTGCATATAGCTCACCTACAGCTCTGTCAGAAAATCATCCAGGATATTAAACAGCTGCCAGAACTTGCAGTCCCAAGTGTAAGCTACGCTATAGCCAGAGAGGTGAAAAAAAGCACTGAACAGTGGCTATCATGCTGCTCCTTCCCTTTTCACACAGAATATGATGGAAACAGAGCAGCTACATCCTCACACCTTCATATGAGAAGCAAGCTGTGCCAGTGGACAGAAAGAACAGTTGAGTTGCTAAGAGGAGAGGAAGCTGTAACCAGATTATCTTTGTGCTGAAGTGCCCAAGATAGTAACCAGTCCCTATGTCATTAACTGCCAGATTAACATAGAATATGGGAATAGATGAAAAAGTACTTTTGTGACAGTGGAAAGGTACAAGGCTGTCCTGGTTTTTCTCTTGTTTGTTAGGGATTTGGGACAGGGGTTGGAAAAGAAAATAAATTATTCAATTTCTTTCTTTAATTTCACAAAACATGGTAATGCTGATTGAACCCATTTGACCCCAAATGATCCCATTTCATCTAAAACCAGGTCAGGCTCTTGAATCTTACATAAATATGGCCAAGACAATTCCACTGATATTAATAGATTTGCATTGATATTCATCAGAAAGATGTCAATCACCATGTCACAGTCAGTTCTATCAGATATTTACTTCAAACGCTGCCACTTAATGAAAAGATGGCATTATTTTTTAAGAATAAAAATCATTAATAGCTAATAATTTTAATTGCACAGCTAAAATGCACAGTTCAAACAATCAGACAGTAGGATAGTACCAAGTAATGAGAGCTGTCTTTAAAAAAAAAAGTCAATACTTGAGTTCATATGCATAAATGTTTTCTAAAAATATACTCAAAGTTTAGAAAAAATTAAATAGATTTCCTTAATTCAGAGAAGGAACAGTAGCAAGTCTGCACTTAATATAAGAACTTACTTTTTACCGATGTCAGGGTGATCCAGGGCCTTCAGGACTGGCAGGTCTGCCTGGTCTTCCAGGAGAAGATGGAGCCCCTGGACAAAAGGTTGGTCCATCTCTCTCTGCAATCTACCTGCTTCACTCCAAGCATTCTTACTGTTCTCCCTGTGCTGACACCCAAACCTAGAAGAGAGAGTGTTCATGGACAAGGGGAAAAGTACCACATTTTTTTCAGCAAAAAAAAATTCTCTTTCAAATATACTTTTTAAAGAAAAACTTCACTTTTTCTAATTTTTTGGGGTGGGGCATTGTCTTATCTTGTTTACTATTGTGTGCTTTTTGTAATTCATTAAATGCCAGGTTACTCAGAAGGGAAACCACTAAAATGGCTATGGGCAACCTTTCATGGCCTTCTGACCATGGTTTTTTCTAGAATCAGAAACCCCATTATTTAAGGTTATATACTCAGTGTTCAGCCATCACTAAGGAAATGAGCTACTTCACACATTCCATGCAGAGTTTTACAATGCTTGCTTCTGAATATGGGAAAAAAACCCTGGACACACCTGACATCAGTGGGAGTTTTGTCATTGATTCTAAAAGGTCTATGGTTTTAATGAACTTACTCAAGGGAATACAAAGTTGGGCTTGCACCATGTCCATCCAGTGCTCTGAAATGCTCCTTTGATTTTTCTATTCAAGGGTGAACCAGGGTTACCTGGTCTTAGAGGTCCTGAAGGTGCTCCAGGCATTGGAATACAGGGGGAAAAGGTGAGGATTTCTTAGTAAAGGTGTCACTCAAAACTGTAATGTTCCAGGAATAGGTTTGTCAAAGACTTCTCTTTTTTTTGTCTATTATGAGTAACAAAAAATATTATTCTGGATTCACAGTTTCATTTTTGTTGTAATTGTTACAGTCTAGTAATCTGCTTGAACAGCACTTTTCCCTTTACAACTTTACACTGTTCTTAGCTTTTTCTGGTCAATCAGACAGGGCATTGTGATCAATTGATTGGCCCTATTTGTCTTCAAATTAGAAACAAAAGTACTAGCAAGTGAATTATATTTTCCTGTTTTGATTATTTTTCTTAGATAGTACCTTTTTTAATGTAATTACTTAACTTACTTTTCAGCTGCAATTACTCAATCTTTAAGATTCCCTTTGGCTTTTATTTTTGTCACAGTATTCTGCAGTAAACTGGTTTACTTAATTTCGGATGAAATCTATGTAGTTTTAACTGTACAAATCCAAAACTGGACAACTACTGAGCAGAATTGACTGACTTGCCAATGAAGGCAATAGGAACAGCTCACGTGCACCACCTACAAACAGAAGTTTGCTATTTTTCACTGACATTTACAATTGATTTCAATTAACACATTCTTAAATTATTTGGCACATGTGACATGTCTTCTCCATTTTTGTAGGGAGATCAAGGACAGAGAGGAATACGTGGATTAACAGGACCAACAGGAGTGCCCGGACCTGTTGGAGCTAAAGTGAGTTTATTACTATGTTATATGTGTAAAATAGCTTCCCAAAGCTGCACATTGTTCCGGATCTCAGAAACAACTGCTCCAGAATGAACTCGCTCCACCAAAAAATAATTTCAAAAAAGTTCAGCAAAGGCTTCTCTTAGCAAGACTCACCATGATCCCTATAAACATCTAGAAGTGTTTTTTAAAACCTTTGCATTTACCATATTGCTTCCCTGTTGGTTTGGAAAAAGTCAAGGTATATACTGGTATTTTTATACTGAAATATTTGGGAAGATAGTATGTATGTCATATAAATATGTATGGCATATAAATATATGACAGGACTTTATTTTCCCTTGCACTGACTCATAGCTGATACTCTTTTATGGATTTGGAGTTTGTTAAAATACTTAGTAGTACTTATTGAAAGTGAGAGAAGAGCTACTCCAGGTTTCTCCTCCAGTTTCTTATTCTTTCACTACTAATACACACAAGAGTATTTCCACAAAAAAAGGAAAAAGAGGTAAAAAAGTACACTGAAAGAATAATTTTTAAAAATCTACTCTAACAGAAATTTATACCTACACAGCTGGGCAGGAAGTCTTGAGCACTGTATGTGCTGGACCAAGTCCTGAATACACTAAGAAAGGGACTTCTAAAGATACGTTTGTTCAGTGACTGAGAAGAATCTCATTTCCATGGAGAAAACAGAAGTATGGTTGTTATCAGTTCTCCAAATAATTAGATTTCACTCTGCATAGAATAGCGTATTAGAAATTCTAATAGAATTTTAATGGAATTAAATGTAAATTGTTGCATAGATGTTTTCTCTATGAGATGGTCATGCTCACTTCCATTGTTTTTTCTCTCCTACCTTCACTGCAGGGAGAGCCTGGTGCACCAGGACGTCTTGGAATGCCAGGCCCTCCTGGAAGATCTGTGCCTGGACCAAAGGTACCCTCCACACTCCATCTCCTAGAGCTTAGAAAGCCAGGGTGAAAACTGAAGTAGGCTATGTTAATATTTATGTAAATACTTTCAGCCTTATGTGGTCAAATAAAACTTTTTCTTTCCTATGAACAGAGTTGTGGATTGTATCCAGTCTAGTTACCACTGTGCCCTGGTATTAACTGTATGGCAGCTGGAGGTGTGGCCTACCTTTGTTCATTTCTTTATTTTGAATAACCTTGAATATCAAAACACTTTTGTTTATTCTTTGTATTTTTCCTATTTATTCTTTCATTTTAATTTATGCTTTTGGTGTTTAATGCTTGCAACAGCAATAAATAAAATTAGCTATTTTGTTCATTATATATAAATTTGTATAAAAGAAGCCCACAGCCTGTGGTGTTTAATTAGATATGTAACCAGAGGATTTATTTTCTTCATTGCAGGGTGACATTGGGTTACCTGGTCTTGCTGGACCAATTGGAGAACCAGGTTTTGGGCTTCCTGGGGCAAAGGTAGCTCCTAAATAGTTAAACTAATTTCTGATAGAACTGTAAAATAAGGCAAGAGGATTTCAGTGAAGTGAAAACAAATCTCCTAGGATGGCCAAATGCTCCACAGGAATACAACTGAAGTAATTTTTTCTTATATGTAGGCCACGAAAGACAACAGACAGACAGAGCTCTTGAAAAATATTAAAATTAGTGACTTTGGAGTGAAAGGTCCTGTATATCATGAGAACCATTAAATGTCACTGGTATAGTCCAGGATTAAATAAACCTAAAATAATAATTCACACAGTAAAATACATTAGCAGATAAACAGATAAAATCAAATTACAGTGTATTTGCCGTATAACTTCCACTTTCATGGAAAACTTCCTGCTAGCAATTGTCTTGGCATTTACTCAGCTGTTTTTCCTGCCTTCATCAGGGTGACCGAGGCCTTCCAGGACCCCCTGGGCCCTTTGGGCAAAAAGGAGATGGTTATCCTGGCCCACCTGTAAGTTTATAGATTTTTCTTTTATGTAAATTGGGAAGAAATAAGTGCTACATCTAAGGGATTAGCCTCCATGTCTGACATGCTAGGAAAGATTTGCTGGTCTAAAAGCCTAAAAAGCCTAAGACTCAACTGTTGAAATGTACTTCAACACAGAAGAAAAAGAAATCTCCCTCTGAAATAGCACAAGATCATCCATGTCCTCCACTTCTCTTGATTACACACTGTAACATATTCCAAGTGGGTTCTTTTTTCCTGAAGTATTCATATATTTCAATCAGTTCCCTCAAAATCTTCATGTAGGCTCCTGTCTTCTGCCCGACTGTACAAGATTTATTCCCAAACAGGAAAATACAATCTAGCTAAGCTGGGTGCATATATATACCAGAACCACTGCAAAAGCAACTAGTGTGCAAAGAGCCAGAACTACCCTTTAGGGAGGCCTTTATCGGTAGATATAACCAATCCCTGCAAAAAGGATGCAAAGAGAAAAGGCTCCTTCCTCTCCCTTCCCTGCACATGTATGCAATGCTGGCCTCACATATCCAGTGTGCTCATCAGCGTGCTCCACCAGCCCTAGCAGTTACCTGCCTGTGCAGTGAAGAAGTCTCAGGAAGATTGCTGCCTACAGTCAGGGACTTTGGATAATGCATGCTTGCATTTGCCTATGCTAAAGACAACAGCAAAAGCGAGGAACAAAAAATTAACAAATATCAACATGGGAATTGGAAACTGATTTGTAATACTTTCTGATATTTTTGTGCAACCCAGTGAAGCACTGCTTCTGCAACTGCCTCTCCATATTAGACTCCTCACATTCAAGCCCCTGCATGACATGCAACACACATGCAAATGCTACTGACACAACTTCTGGCATATCAGAGTAAAGTTTAACCAGTTGTAGACCACAGTGATCCCATTAAGAGACAATATAGTCAAGATACTACCATATAAATATTAACAAACACACGTAGCTGTAAATTAAATTTATATTCTGTCTGCGTATACTACTTCAGGGCTTGCCAGGCCTCCCTGGGATTCCCGGTGAACAAGGCCCAGATGGAGTTGGACTACCAGGACCTAAGGTACAGACCTTAACTTCTAGAAAAGCAAATGCTTGTGTATACTCTACTTCAGGGAGATACAATTCCTACCTATAGGTCATAGTCAGAATACCTATTTAATCCAGCTTTAAATTTCTTCTCTGTATATAAAAGGTAGATCTTTTTTGATTCTGGTTTGTTGGGGTTTTTTTTGGTTTGGGGAATCTGGAATTCATTTTATAATATGGGAATTGTAATTCCTGAGTAACTGTGCATAATTGACTGTACATGTCTTGAATACGTTTAGACCACTAGCCATTGTTTATCCCCAATAACTTCCTTGTCCTAACTCTTGGGTTAGCATTGTTTGGATTTGCAGAGTGCGGTTCAGTAGTTCTCTTCTTGTTGTCCCACTTGAGTATAAGAGATGTTGGGAATTCTAGAGATTAATTAAACTTTGGTATTCACTACTTATTTCTTAAAGTATTGGCTTTCAGGGTGATCCTGGTAGTAGAGGACCAGTTGGCCCCCCCGGTTCCCCAGGAAAAGGCCTGCCAGGACCAAAAGTAAGATATTTAAACAATTATGTTTCTCTTTGTCTAATTCCTAAAATAGGGGGAAAAAGTATACTATAAAAATGTGTGTCATGAATAGACATCTACATGTTTTCTGTCTTCACTGGAAACAACTAATCCAACAAATAATCTTTATTTTGTAGAAAATCAAAAATATTTCTGGTGACTAGCCATAAACCATAGCCTCCTTGTGGTTGCATATGATAAATGATGAAGTGATAACCTTGCAGTGAAGATCAGTGACAAAACATTTAGCTCCTGCAGACATTAGCTGCAACTGAGTGGCAAAAATTTCTTCAGACCTAGCATTGGTCAGAATTAATGGCTGGGCAAGGACTTAGTATGTCTTGCCTATACTATTGTTACAGCTATAGGCATTACTGTTAAGTTCTTCTGGGATTAATTCCTCTTTTTTACTGTATAAATCCAATAATCATCTAATAACCAGTATGAGGATCAATCCCTGCAAAATGGATTATTTTTGTAATTATTTTGTAACCATGACAAAGGCCCGAAAATAATTGTAACTGTAAAAAGCAATTTTCACTGTGAAACCTCCCAAACTGGAAACACTCATGCTCCTACAGCTCAGTTTTAGAAGTCTATTGAATACAAAAGAACTGGTTTAGAATGTAAATATAAAGGAACTCAACAACGTTAAATGCAAAGATTATGCAACATAATAATGTGTTACCTGCACACTGTGGCTTATTGGTCCCTGAGATTCAGTTCCCATTGGCAGGAAGGCTGGGTCCAGAGAAAAGCAGTGGTGAAGCACCTCCTCAGGCCGTACTAGTCCCAAGGACTGGCATGTGCATGGGATCCTTACAAATGAGGAGACTGAGAATTTCATGCATGGTTAGTGGAATAGCAGTATAGGCATAAAATTAACATGTGCTACGTGGGTTTTGATTGCTTCCTGTGAATAACATGGAATGGGAACATTTTCTCCAGAATTCTTTTGAAAACTAGCTTATAAATTAGCAACAAGTGTTTATTTGCAATGCCACATTAATATGTATGCCTATAGGTCTTACTGTGTAATGATGGTAAAAGATAAAAAACCAATAATAATCTCCTCTTAAATTTTAATTCAGTCCCCAATGTCCCACCAATACAATCCATCCTTCAGTGTCTCTCTGTCAGCAAGGTGATTCATGTTCACTACGTATTAAGCCAAGTGATTCCTTTGAAGTATAAACTGGATTTTAATAATCTGATAAAGGCCAAAAAGAATCTTTCTCAGCTAAAGAAATCTTATTCTCACTACATACAAAAAGACATGTTTGGTAGAGGAAGGACAAGAAATTACATGGTGGTATAACAATTTATTGTGTATTTTTATTATGAACATTCTCTAGGGAGCCATAGGACGCCCAGGGCCACCTGGCTCTCTGGGACCTCCTGGTGAAGGTATTCAAGGAGCTAAGGTAAAAAGACTCAATGTCTTCAATAGCTAACCTGTGTTGAGTGGTCAATCTGACCACCACACTGTTAAGGAGATTTCACATTGTTTCTTACATGAACAGAGCCTCAGGCTAGAAAATGAGAAGGATAATGTGAGCACCTGCAAAGTATGTTCTGTCTACTGCTGCAAACTAGCCCAAGCATGTGTATGTTTAAGAAAGAAGAATGAACCTTTATCAGTTAAAGATAACCTTACAAAACTAAAAATACCACTCCCTCAACTCTCATGCCTAAGGAGACAGTCTGAATTAGTTATGTGTACTACCACTCTATTCAGTAGAGAAAAAGCCTCCATCCCGAATCTGTGTGTACTATTAATTTTCCCTTGTAATATGCACTTTTACCCAAAGCATCAGTCAGATGAGACAGACTCAAAAGATAAGAAAGGCAGAATGAGAAGGAATAAAATGCGATGGAAAGAGGGAAAAAATTAAAATTACAACCAAATTAAAATTTAATCAAATAATGATCATGCAGGTTTTCCACATTGTTTATCTTTATACTGAAGAAGTATTTGAGAAATATAAGTTTGATACTAAATTGTCTCAAATGCCTCAAGATCCTTGTTAAAATGCAGTTTAAGAAACTTTCTTATTGAACATTTTGAATTACTGAGTGATGAATGATTACAAAGGGTTAATATCACTACCTGGATTATCATTAGGGGGAACAAGGTATTCAAGGAATGCCAGGACCACGAGGCCCCCCTGGAGATGGGCTTTTGGGAGAGAAGGTATGATATCTAAATCAGAGATAACAGTGAGATAATGCTTTAGATGGAAGCCAACACACTCAAAATGCACTTTTACGGTCAGTTCTTGTTGAAGGCATGTGAATTCTGTGTAAAGAGAACCCCAGACACTAGAAGATTATATTATTATTAGAAGTTATATCGTTATTAGAGGTTATACTATTATTTTATTATTAGAATAAATATAGATATTAAATTTAATATCACTGCCTTTCACCCACCTGCTATGCAAAATTTTGGGACTACATCAGTGTTAAGAAAAAGAGAACTGTGGGTTGGAATCAGTTTTTAGATGTGATCGCAATGGCTCAGAAAGGCTGTACAAAGTCCCATAGTTACTAAAAATCAAACCAAGAAGCACTAGTACATCTGTTTGCTATGCCAAACACGTTTTCTAGGCCAAAAGGTTTCTCAGAGCGATATTCCCACTATTCATTCCAATGACACCCTTGGATTTCTTTTCTATTTTCCTTAGTGTTATCTTATTTTTCTAAGACACAGATAATAATTTCCATCATGCAATATCCCATGAAACCCCTCAGTCTGCACGTAGTTGTTTGAGATGCTTCATTGTTCAAACTGCTTCAGGTATTTTTTCCCATAAAAACGCTTAGCCAATACTACAAGTTATTAACGAAATTCACAAAATACCAATATATTTAAATGATCTCTAACAAAGATTTCTAACTCATGTCAGAAGCTTAATGTGCATTCGACAAAGGCTAGTAGAGAGAAATTTGAAAAGTGTAACAAAAACTGACTTATACTTTCTGTCTGCTTACCACCATGGTTTTAAAGGGAGATCGAGGAGCTACAGGTGACAAGGGGAAAAAAGGAGAAAAAGGTGATGTGGGTGACCGTGGTTTATCTGGAGAACCTGTGAGTAACTCAGGTTTATCGCAGATGTTTTCTTAAACCACTTCAAAACAAAGCTGGGTTCTCTGTTCTTCTATTTAATTACATATAACCTGAAACACTTAAGAAACTGAAACTATTAAAAACTTTAAACGCACAAAGAAGACATTTACTTGATTAATACCCCACTTCCCACACGGATGTGGTTTCTTCCTTAAGGCAGTTGTCATGGTTTAATTTAGCCAGCAACTAAATACTACACAGCCACTCAATCATCTACCCCCCAACACTGGTGTGATGGGGAGAAGAATCAGAAAAAAAAGTTTAAAAAATCCCTAAACAAGCAGAAGACTCATGGGTGTATATAAACCAGTCTAATAATTGAACCAAGGATAATCATAATTACAAAAAGCCAGGTGATGCCCAATAAGATTTCTCACCACCCACTGATCAATGCCCAGCCCATCCCCGAGCAGTGATCGGCCCCTCCCGGCCAGCTCCCCCCAGTTGCTGCACTGAGTGTGACCTCCCATGCTATGGAATATCCCTTTGGCCAGTCCGGGTCAGCTGTCCTGGCCATGCTCCCCCCAGCTCCTTGTGCAGCTTCTCACTGACGGAGCACGGGAAACTGAAAAGTCCTTGACTGTGGGTAAGCACCACTTAGCAACAACCAAAACATCAGTGTGTTGTCAACATGATTCCCATAGCAAATCCTAAACACAGCACTGAACCAGCTACTACGAAAATGAACTCTATCCCAGCCAAAAGCAGAACAGCAGGGAAAGACAACTGACAATCAGTGATCCAGTGGGAGACTTGAGGTCATCCAATTCCCGTAAACCACCATAGGAGGTTGCAGATACTATATGCACAAGGCAGTATCATGAGCACACTTTTTCTAGCTTAAGTTCCTATTGGCCAAATATTATTCTAATAATGGTATTGATGAAGTTGTATTCTGAATTACAATGTTACCATCTAATTGCAATTGCTTAATCAGCAATCACTGTTACAGGGCAAAACTGGACCAAAGGGAGACCAAGGCCTAACAGTAAGCAAATTCCATTATTTAAATTCCATTACAGCAAAATATAAACAATACTAGATACTATCAGATAAAATGTAGCCTGTTAATCATTTTGGAAAGAGTTTTCTGATTAGAAGTGGTCTCAGCAATAATATAGAAAGAAACCAACTCAAAGATTTCTGATTTTCTCTCATCTAGTTCATGCTGAAACAGAATTAAAGGCTCCTGGTAATTTTAGGTACTTTTCTGCTACATTATATAGCTAGTGTTAGATCACCCAGGTGTGTACTTTCTGCAGGAAGGTTTTTTTTGCAAGTATTTAGGAGTATAAAGAGCAAAGATCTTCAAACTTGTCATAGTCTGTCATGCTAAGAACTTAATTATATTTCTGCTAAGCCAAACCGCACTTGACCCCAATTCAGTAAAGTATGCCAACGAGTATATAAATACTACTATGGTTTATGATGGAAGCTGAGCAGCAGTAGCAGAAGATTTTATTTGAAAGACTGACTCAATGCCAGATGAGCCCTGTCATGCACTTCAAAAAATATAACAAACGATTGCTCTAATATTGAGAAACACTTTGTTCACATGTCACAGAAGCTATCATTTTTCTGAACAGACAGCTCTGAAGACAGCAGTTTTGGGGTTTTTTGCTGATGAAGGCTGGTAATAGAGAGGGCCAGGTACATCAGGGCTGACAGCTCCCAATTCCATTCTGTATTGGTGCTCTGGCATACCTCAGCTCACTACAAGCAATTGTACGCTTTCTAAAGTTGGGTTTATTTCTCTGCTCCCAGTACATTTAAAAGGGATATCATATTATTCAGATGCTAAAATATTTATGCCTTTCAGTTTTAAAGAGAACAAATTAACCAAAAAACATTCTTTAAAATAACAGTAGTTAATTGTTTTAGATAGAGATGTTAACGTGTTGTCAAGTTATTGATTCTTGTATGCATATGAAATAGTTCATTGTAAAATGTGGAACTCATTCCCACTTTTGAAGGACAGGTTTGGAAGTCAAACAGTAAGACTTTTCTAAGTCACTGTAGGACACAAATATTAATTATAAACAAAATCTTTGTTAGTGTCAATATACCGCATTTGAAAGAGGCAAGTTGTAAAATATTGTAATATTTAATGTTTTTCACATCCAGAGAGAAGACATAATTAAATTAATTAAAGAGATATGTGGTAAGTACTCAGGAAATCTTTATGTTCAGATTCTATATTTCATTCATTGAATGAAAAGAATCATCAAGAATGCAAATGTTTGCATTCTTCTCTTTTCCAAAAGGATGCCAAATCAAGTCATTGTGATCTGTGGTTTTTTTTATTTTTCCTTTGTAGGTTGCGGTATTAAATGTAAGGAAATTCCTATGGAGCTTGTATTTGTGATTGACAGCTCTGAGAGTGTGGGACCAGAAAATTTTGAGATTATCAAAGACTTTGTAATTGCTTTAGTAGACAGAGTAACTGTAGGCAGAAATGCTACCAGAATTGGCCTTGTGTTATACAGTTTAGAAGTTCAGCTAGAATTCGGTCTCAACAAGTATCCGACCCGACAGGACGTTAAGCAAGCAATCAGAAAAATGCAATACATGGGAGAAGGCACTTACACAGGAACTGCTATCCGCAAAGCAACCCAGGAAGGATTTTCTGGTGCTCGAGCAGGGGTGCGGAAAGTAGCTATTGTGCTAACAGATGGCCAAACAGACGAGAGAGAAGCTGTAAAACTAGATCTTGTTGTTCGAGAGGCTCATGCAGCAAACATCGAAATGTATGCAATAGGAATCGTAAATACTTCAGATCCAACACAGGTTGAGTTTGTGCGTGAGCTAAATCTGATTGCTTCAGACCCAGACAGAGAACACATGTATCTCATTGATGACTTTAACACCCTCTCAGGTGCGTTCATTGAAGTTTTATTCTGTCTTGTATCTGATGCTTCTCACAAAGGGGCTGGGTGGGAGAGAAGCATTATCTTTGTGGATATGTTTTGATGCTGATCAGGATTAGTTACAAGGTGCAAAGTAATAGGAATCTAGAGATACAGATCCCCTTCTTTTACGGTGTCACATGTGGCAACATGCCAACAGGGGGATGTCACCCAGTCTAGGAAAACAGCTGCTTAAACAAGCTTTCTAAGATGAGTAAGTGCTCATGCACTGAAAATCTGCTGGAGTGTAAATCAGAATGAAACCCATTGTTATAAATTCTACTTGCTCACTTCCCCTGGAAAATAACCCATTTTCACTTGGTTATTCACATCAGCAAGGAAAGCAGTTATTTTCCCATTACCAACTAGTAGTTGTTACTACGCTTAGATGAACACCCTTACATAAGTTCATTGTATTTTCTACCACATAGAAGACTTACATGCTGGCAAATTTGTGACCAAAAAAATCCATACTCCAAAGAGTCTGGAATAATCTTCTTAGATGCATGTAAACAATCCAAATGAGTACTGGATTACATGTGTATTACTGGCATATAAATAATCCAAATTTTAAAAACCCATTGAATTTCTCAGTATGATAGGTTTTCTACTTCTTTTTTTTTTTTAAACAGCTCTGGAGTCCAAATTAGTCAACCAATTTTGTGAAGATCAACATGGCACCTTAGTATACAACCATAATGAAAACAGTGCAAGTATAAGCGGACGATCCTTCCATTCAGTATCTCCAAGTTCTTTACATTACATACTTCAGAACAACAATGTTAATAGACAATCACTTTCGGCACAGACACTTGGAGTATCTACAGTAGAAAGTCCTCTGAGTCTTGGCCATCTTCCTCAACCATTAGCCCCGGTATGAAAATTCAGCAGGCTTTAATGAGCAGAACTTTAAAATATGTATCTTTCTGTGCGACCTAATGTAATATGTACCATTTCCCTTAATTTTCTATAGGACAGGTACTTTAACTTGGCATGCACAGAGCTGGTTGTTCTGAGTAAGAGCTCTGATGCTGCATGCAGGCAATTAACTAATAGCTATAACTTATTCCTGATACTGTTACAAGGATTTCTTCATTTAATACAGTAATATTTGTGCCACAGTGTGAATCATAACAAGATTAAAAAGCAATTACACTGTTATAATAAAGTCTAAGAATAATAATTGAACTCAATTGTAGATTATAATTTTAAGTTTATAAATAAAGTTCTGTAAAGCTCAACTGAAAAAAACCCCATATATTCCACATTTAGATATGACAACTTTCCTGGTAAACCAACCAGGTGAAGCTAAAATTCTGGTTCTTAACACTGAAGTCAGGGTAAATGGAAAGGGAAAACATCAGGAAATCTCTAAGTCATGGAGGGCTTGTTCATTTTGAAACACTTTGCAGTATCTGGAAAGAAAAATAATCAAATGCTTATTTCAGACCAAAGTACCTCCTGTAGTATATGAAGCCTATGAAGAGGAACAAGATGAAGAAGAACAGCCAACCTTCCTAACAGGAGACACTAGAGGTATTTTTATTGTCATTCATTTCTTTGTTTTCATTTTTGGTGATGAAAAATCAATGTCTCATTCTGTTTCTTTTCACTTGTAGCTGTGGTACCATTATTGTCATCTAAGGAACCATCATCAGATAAAGTGATGATATCATCTCTTTCAACTGCAGGGCCCACACCAAGACCTGGTAGGTTAAAGATCATAACTAGTTTTTCATTTTGTTCCATCTTCTCCTGGTACTAACTTTTAATACGGCTTTAAATCAGAGTAACTTTGTTCCATTCTCTGAAGATTTTGTGAATCTGTGATGTAGAAGAGCACTCATTTCAGGATTTTATAGCAGATCTAGTTGCAGTTCTTGTCTTCCTAAGTTCCGGATCCCACCGCTCCCCTTAAGGCAAAAGCAAGGTTATCTATAACCTGAGAGGGAGCTCATAAGGGACATCTGAAAACAGAATAATGCTTATTGAGGGTGGGCCAGTCAGCAGGTCATTCATCAGCCAAGGAGGGGCAGTCTACAGAGGTGGGAGACTTCATTAAAGACAAAGATAGTGATTTCAGAATTGGACCGAAAGAATATATTTCTCTTTCAGAGGAGCAGTAGGAAAAATCAGTGTTTAGTCATTTGAAGTATAATAATTAGCTGACTGCTTAAAGGGTTAATTCTTTTCATGTGAAATGTCCAAATGTATTTTGTTCACCATTTGGGGGATTTTCACTTCCAGTAATAGCGTATTGTGATGGGAGCAACAGAAGACAGCAATAGAAACATGTTCCCATGTTTCCTGGGAACAGTGGCATGACTTATTTGGTCTCTGGCACTAACTTTTTTTCAAAAAAGTGACAAGAGACCAGTTGCAAAAGACAAAATATTAGTCACAACATTGAACTTCACAAAAAACTGTTTCCTATTTCATGATATTACTGAAGTGCGTGAGACTAGATTAGTATGTCACAGTCCTCTAATCCATATCTGTAGGAGTCACTAGACCAACAAGCTTTACATTCAAACTTATGTACATAATTACTACCATTTTATTAGATTAGTAGCACAAATATCTTACAAAAACAAGGCATTCTTTTCAGTAATTTAATCTCTCTTCTCCCACACCACAAGAACTGATATACAGCAGAAGGATGCAGCAGATACACCTAGCTTACAGCTCTTTGGCTTACAATTTCAGGTTGCTCACAAGACTGGTTGCACTTAATCAGATTTAAAAAAAAACATATTTCAAAATAATAATATTCATATTGTTTGCTCTTTTTGTATGTGGAGCTATAATACTATTATTTCTGGAATTACTAGAATCATGCCAGTAAAGGAACAGTTTATTTGACTACTAAGATGCACTTGTAACTTGCCTTCAATACTAACATCTTTAGAACTAAAAGTGAATCTTAAACTATTGTATAAGATTAGCAGGAAAAAATTAAACAAAATCAGGGTTTTAAAGGTAAAATCTATGGAATATAATTGACTTTTACAAACTGAACTGTTTCTATTCCTCTTCTTTCTTTTTATTTTAGAAAGTATTGTGGACGTTCGCTGCAAGCTAAGGCTAGATCAAGGGCCATGCCGTGTTTATACAATAAGATGGTATTATGATAAAAAAGCCAATGCCTGTGCTCAATTTTGGTATGGTGGCTGTGATGGAAATGCAAACCGCTTTGAGACTGAAGAGGAATGTAGACAGGCTTGTGTATTTTTTTCTGGAGGTAGGAATTAGGCTGTACATTGAAAATGAGCAGGTTGAAGCTATCAATTGTTTGGCTTTTTTATCAAGGATCCTGCATGATACCTAAAATCAAACAAATTAATTTATAGAATGCTAATATTATGAAGTCATATGCCCACTAACTAAAAAAATGTCTACCTATGCAAGCATACTTTAATACTTTTAGCATTTATTATATGACATAGTGATTATAACAAAATAGCAAATTTTCAGCAGTATCGAGAGTACAAAATTCCCTTTTTTACTCAGTTATAGTAAGACCAGTGTAGCATTTGCCATAGCAGTTGCCCTTCCGCCACCTAGATCTTTAAATACTACCATTATACAGTCACTAACTAGACCTTATTTTAAACTACATATATGGCTTTGGAAACCAATCCTTGGTCATTAGACAATTTATTTTCCCTTTGTTATGGAAATCGGATATTTGCCATGGATTCTGCAATGAAAACTTCACTTCTTTTAAGTGAAACTATTCTCACAAATCGTATTTTACTATTTAAAGCATAAAATATCAAATTCCAAATTACATGCAGAGTACTACTTAGTACAGATAAATACAACAAATGCATCAACTTGTGGCCTATGTGCTCTCTGGGTTACAAGACAGGGAGGTGGTTCAGTTCCCCACCTTTGCTAAACATATCACAGATACATTTAGTCCTTTTTTTTCTGTAAACTCTCCTCCGTTTTTATTAACTAGGCAAGATACATGACAATTACACTTAAAACGCATCCACAGATTTCTATGACTGAATATACCAATAACTGGCACCACTGCCTTGGGTTAGTTCATGTCTTAAAGTGGTCCTTGTTATGTGTTTCTCTTCTGAAAGCCAAGTGTAATTCTTAAATGTATTTTAATATTTTCATCTTCCTTAGTTAACTATTTAAACTTATGTTCAAAACATTAAACACAGCACAGTTTATTGTCCGCCACTGTGATATTGCTTTTTACATTTATATCTGCCTGTATATGTTGCATTTCCTATTATTTAATATACTTTAAAGCTTGTTTCTAGTAAAACATTTCTGGTTTTACTGCCAGGACGGAAAATGGATAATGGTACCTTCACAGGACTAAAAACTTACCTCACAGCTAAATTACACTTACTGTCTCATATGCTTCAGATGATGTAACTGGATTTCTGCCACAGCCCTTAACAAGGCCAAACATCTCAGATTACCCACTCCTGCACATGAAACTCGATGATCATTTTTGGTTGGATTTGGGTGGTTCCGTTTTTTTTCCTGAGCAAATGGTAACATCAAGCGTATCAACATAAACTTAGCCACAACCAAAACACCCTCTGCCCTTTCTGCTTCCAGAACCCTCAGCCCCTCTCCTGACGTGGCCAGAGAGAGGACCAGGCACTTCCCGCCTGCTGCTGATTTCGTACAGTTTGTGTCAATTTCCAGATGGGTGCAACGGGGTCCTCTCCAGCCCAAGGACAAGCTTTAGGGAAAGAACTATCAAAGGACAAATTTCTTCTTAGGATTCTTATTCGGAGTATTGTTTTTTTAATTTGAAAGTGGTAAGGCACTGCAATTAAAATTTGGATACAGTTTTCAAGTCATTTCAAATTAAAAATGACACATCCCATCCATTTTAAAATAAGCCCAAAACCACCAAACAAACACCCATCCCGCAAATCCCCAGGGCTCAATGCTGCACTACCGAGAACGCGAGAGTTTCTCAGCTTTTAGGTTTTAGCGCTTCAGACGAGCCGGGGGCGGAGCCAGGGCNCCGCCACGGGAGCGCGAAACCCCACCCGCCCTCCCCCCACACCCCGTTGCCGGGGCGGCGCGCGGACTCGTCGGGGCTGGTGGCGGCCATGAGCGGGGTACTGGACGTGCTGTGGGAGGACAGGGATGTCCGCTTCGACATCTCCCCGCAGTGAGTGTCCGTGTCCCGACCCGGTCCTGCCCTCACAGCGGCGCTCTCGGGCCCGCCCGGCGCCGACGGGCTGCTGGCTGAACACTGCTTCTGCAGGTTGAGGCCGACCGCCATTACTGGCGCGGTGCATGCCGGGAGCGCCCCGCTGTGGCGGCGGGGGGAGAGCGAGTTCACCTGGCGGAGCGGGGCGGGACAGGGCGGGCAGTGCTTCGTGGGTGGGGTCCACTCACCGTTTCCGATCTATAAAAAAAAAAACCACAAAATAAAGCGTTGGACGCTGGAAGACTGAGGGAAGGGTGTATGCTTTTCCCAGCTCCGCTTTTCTGGTACTGAGAAGTGTAGCCTAACTGAAGGCGTGTGCCTCCGGGGACGGCGGCACTCAAGGTTACGGGGACCTGGCGTCCCTGCCGTGGAGTTGGCATCCTCCTCCGGGAACGGGGCGGTGGCTGTGCAATATTTCACGAAATTCTGTCTTAATAATACATTTTGTTTCTGTCATGCCATACATGAAGAGTTTTGGCTGCTTTTGACAATACGATTAAAATACAGAAAAATTCACTCTACATTTGTTGTTATGCAATTAAGTGGCTAGATCAGTTAAATGAAGCAAAATAATAGTATAAGCAAATAAATAGAAGACCTCACAAAAAAAACCAAACAAAAGAGCAAACCACACCCTTTGTGGAAAACTTAGCAGAGCATTTCATATGTCCTTATACATCTAATATTTCTTTTGCTGGCATCTCTTCTTTCCTGAGCCTAGCTCCGCTCCTTGTGACCTGAAAGTACATCAAGAGGCAATAAATTCTATCCTCTAAAAATTATGTGAATGCAAGTGGGGTCTTTTTTGCTTTTTCCTCCAATTTCCATACACTTTCTCCTTATTTTGGAGTATAGTTTTCTTGGCCACACTTGCTACCTATTTATTTATTTATTTATTTATTTTTAATTAATTTATTTACTGTTATAATTTAATAATAAAGATATTAATATTTTTCATCTGTGAGATGTAGTGATAATTTCAGGTATGTAAAGTTGATTTGTATGTATGTGCATATGTGGATTTTTCGCTGCATGATGTACTGAGCAGAAAACGAGGAAAGCGAAGTAGGGAAATAGAAATGGCCTTATTTTTGCAAGATAAATTGTATTATTTTTCTTTTTTTTTAGACAAATGAAAATGAGACCTGGAGAGGTCCTTATAGACTGCTTAGAGTCTGTTGAAGATACCAAAGGAAACAATGGAGATAGAGGTAACTGCATACTCAGGGAAACTGTAAATTTTCTATTTAACCTGTGTAGGTTCATGAAAGCCCAGTCAGGTTTCCATTGAACTCAGTATCAATGCTCTGTTGCACAGAAGAGATCCTGCCTGTTTCATAGATCTGCCTCGGAGCGTTTTCAGATAGGATGTCTTAAAGTTGTAGGAAGGTGATTCTTGTCTCAATTTGTTTAGAATTGAAAGCCTTGTAAGAATAATCCATTTATAAACAGTGTGATGCTGTTCTGCTGTAATCCTCTTTAAAGCTCAGTTTTTCCCACCCTGTTTTTAACTGAATCAGTAAAGAATATGTAGTGGGCAGCTGCCAGCATGCTGAGATGACCCTTCCGGGGGTTGGATGTGCTGCTCTACAGGGTACAGAATGGAATAAATTTGCATATGACAAAGGGGTGAGGTTATTCATGAAGACAGCTGTGATAGTTAACTCAGTACCTTCCCCTTCTCCTCCCCAGAGCAGTTCTGCACTGATTGTGTCTACATTTTTATTATAAGCTCTGGATTGAAATCAATAACTGTTCTTGGTTTGTTTTTGAGGAATGCTGATATATATGAGAGGTTGTTTCATTTGTTCCTTGTTGGATTTTCTCTCCCAGCATTTAAGATAAAAATGTGTTTAGTGGTTTAGTGATTTTTCTGGTGGGGTGTCCTGTGCTTTTTGTCTTTTTCCTGTCAAGGGGAAGGAATATTCTGGTTTTTTCAAAACTAGAGGTAAATATATATAACAGAACAGAACATTTAATTTAATGGAATTTATTTAGATTAAAAATATCTACACTCTTTATCTCCAGGCAGACTGCTTGTGACAAATTTGCGGATCATTTGGCGCTCACTGGCATTGCCCAGAGTCAATCTCTGTAAGTATTACCTTTTGTTTCCTTTGTGGTGGCATGCTATTCCTTCACAAAGTATTGATTTCAATACAGAATACTGAAGTATAGCTGTATTGTTCTGTGAAGTCTGAAATAAACTGTTACTAATGAATCTATTTATAATATAGGAACTGAGATGATGATTCGTAGCAAAATAGTAATATTCAATGTTCAATGTTAATTTCTTGGAGAAGAAGTTGAAGAGTTATTCAGATGTATTTTTCATTTGGCTGATGTAGGATTCGTTTGTTTTTTTAGAAAGAAACAAAGGGTTTCAGCTTCATCATACATTGCTTTAGTTGTACCTCTTGTTGCCACCTCTTTGTTTGCATTCTGCATTTTTCTATTTATTCCCCACAAGTACCTGCCTTTCCAATTTTAGTGTTCTAAACTCTGAATAAGTGTTTCATTTTAACTGTATGAGTAGCTAGCGGTCTGCTTGTATTTAATTTTATGTGCTGAAACAGGGGCAGGATGCAGTTACTTTGTACCCAAATTATTTCCAGTACTCAGTGTGGAATCCCCTTCTGTGGAAATATTTATTGGATTGGACTGTACACTGAGCATCCAGATGGAGTTGGTCTGGCTTTGAGAACAGCACTTGACCAAACAACCTCCCAAGATCCTTTCCAGCTTAAATTAGTCTTCAGTGTTGAGAATCCAGAGCATTAACCACAAGGTGTAATTCTCACAAATAGCATCCAAAGCTGTGCTACAAAATTCAGTAATGTACTTTGTAATTTTGACTGCTATTTTTCTTGTTTTCAAAACAATGTTTTTTTTCTCCCCTGACTTTTAAGCTGTCGGTTACAACTGTGTTATAAATATAACTACAAGAACTGCCAACTCAGTAAGTTCCAAAAGATACTTTTAAAATTAATAAAAGAAGCTGTAACTAGTTGTTTATACTTATTGCACTATATCAACAATAATCTGAAAGTTTACTTGCAAGACAGTAATAGAATAGTAACGAAAGTTTAATCTTAAAAGTGGAGAGCTCTCAAATACATAGCTTGAATGGAATTACATGCAACTGTGAAGCTATTTGTTTGACTTGCCCCAAAGAACTAGCAGGAAGATGCTGTAGATTTCCTGGGCAACCACATGATAACAAAACCAAAAATATTGTTTCCGTCATGATATTGCAAATGTATAGCAGGTAGGCTTCATTAGTTTTACTGTTGGTGGAATTGCTAGTTTATCAAAAAGAAAAATAAGTTCAGTTGAAGACAGCACAGATTAGTGGTAGAATCAGGATTACGCCTCCATATACACTATTTAAAACAATAACTTAGACAATATCTGAAGATTATTTATTATTTGTACAATCAAGCTACTATATTGACAAAATGTAAAATTTCATTTTTTCTTTACAGAAATTACGAGGGCAGACAGAAGCTCTGTATATATTGACTAAATGTAACAATACTCGGTTTGAGTTCATATTTACCAATGTTGTTCCTGGAAGTCCCAGACTCTTCACTTCAGTTATTGCTGTGCACAGGTAGTGTACTTAAAACAGTGTTTGATCAGTGGCTCAAATATGGGGGGTTACAACTGCTGATAGACACAGTATATGACTGACTGTCCATATTCAACATTCAGACAACTTTCCCAAAAGAGAACAATGTCTGGAAGGAAGGGGAAGAATGGTCCCAACCTTTAGTAGACAACTGCACATAGTGAAAACTAATGTGTATTTATGCTAGTTATTGATCACAATTTATACACCTTGTGTGAATAAACTATCTGAAAAATAAAAGTATAGAGGAGCTAATTTCAGTGTGCATTTTCAAGCTACAATTTCTGTCTGTAATAATTTCCCATAATTTCAGACCATGTAAAGGAAATGAAGAGTTAAATCCTGGTCAGAACTCTTAGTCAACTACAAAACAGTGTATGCTTCCCACCTAAGGACAAGTCATCTGAATCAGTGTGTGCATAATAGATTACCACAGGTGTCTATTTAAGAACTGTGGAATACTGACATATATACTGGATGTTTGTGACTTAACTGGCACTGAGAAATAAAGGATTGTTGATGTCCATGCTATACATAGCATGGGACCCAGGGAACTTATGCTTTGCAATAGAGGCTGGGTAATGGCTGTCTTAAGGGAAAGGAAGAAATAGTATAGACATGAACAATACAAGAGATCAAAAAGTTGTTTAAAACCCCTTTTAAGTTTAAAGGTAATTTCATTAAGGAAAACTGGAATATAATTAATTATGTTGAAAAAGTTTTAGTAGTACTCTCAGTTTTGTGCAATGTGGTGATAAGAAAAGCTGAAAATACACATTTCATATCTGTACTAAAACAAAAAGTAAAGATAATAGAAAAACTGAACTATGTATGAACTAATACATATTTTTTATTTTTTGCAGAGCTTATGAGACTTCCAAAATGTATCGTGATCTGAAGCTGAGAAGTGCGTTGATTCAAAACAAGCAACTGAGATTGTTACCACAAGAACAAATATATGATAAAGTCAATGGAGTTTGGAATTTATCAAGTGACCAGGTATAGTGGAGAATCAGAGTGCATTGACTACAGAGAGGTTAAAATGTTTCAACTTCCATCTAGCAATTGTACTACTGTAGTTTTGTAACCTCAAAGGAATTACCCTTAATGCTGTTCATCAGCTGATGCATGCAGGGAAACTGATCCCATATATTTGCTACTCACTACAACAGTGTCTCCTTTTGGCAACCTGAAGTCTACATGACCTGGCTAATATGCAAGGAACTGGAGATACAGTTTCTGTTAAAAAGATATATTCATGAGTCTAAAGCTCTGTATGATTCTGAAAGAAAATCATGTTTCTGAAGTGCTCTGCTGAATGTTTGTATGTTTACATACAGCTTTGACTAAACGGTATTAAGATTATATTGTCTTTTGGTCACCGGAAATTGAAAACATTGGAAAGGAATCTGTCTCTTAAAACAAGAAAAGATAAAAATAGGCTTTAAGATGAAAATAGAAAACATTTATTATTTTACAGGGCATTAGTTGCAAGCATTTCCCGGAGCAGTGAAACTGAACAAGAGCTGATATTTCTGTCTGTGCAATTTTAGTCCAGAATAGAAATATGATCCACCCTGACAAGCTAAAAAGTTCTTTCCTCTACATTCCCTTGGCACACATCTCCTCAGTTACCTAAGTTTAACCCACATGCCATTATACTTACGCTTTATGCCAATTCCAGATCTGTACAGTTAATAACGCTCTCAGATGCTTCCCATGAGGTTGGCTGGGCTGTGACTTGATCCAGCCTTGCTGCAGTAGTAGGTACTCCCAGCTACTTTCATTACGCAGGTTCTGTAGCCTTTAAAGATTGGATCCTGCTTCCTTGCAATCAATAGAAACATTTTGACTGAGTTTGGTAGGGAAGAATCAGACTTTTAGTGAATTAAATATGAAGCTGTACCTTGCTTATGTGTAAATGGATAGCAGTAATCATCACGTTTGGGAAAAAAACCTCTGTACTTAAGCAATTCTAACATGCCTTTTCTTTAATAGGGAAATTTGGGAACATTTTTTATTACTAATGTGAGAATAGTTTGGCATGCAAATATGAACGACAGCTTTAATGTCAGCATACCATATCTACAAATTGTAAGTATCTTACAACAACCATTTTCAAAATGAAACAGCATATGCTCAAGTCTTTAGTTAAAACTCCCAGCTCACCAAAATTTTATTTCATATCCCACATTCAGGGAGCTATTTAGTCTTACCAGCATCAACCACAGGGTATATTTTCTTTTCTGTCCAGATTAGTTGGGGGATTTCACAGGCAGGTACAGGTGTTGAAAATGGCTTGTATTTCAAATTTTTTTAGTATTTACTCTGATGCTTCATGCCACCTTCATACACTGGGATTAATGATCTGTGAACCTGATGTTCAGAAATTTACTGTTACCACTGTTACCACTTCTAGTAAAACACTTTTCCCTGAGGTTTCAGGGGTTCAGATTTGTAATGGTAAATGGGAGGGAATGCTGGTAGCCAAGCTTCCAGAGCCAGTAATTGTAATTATTACAGTGTAAAAAACCAAACTGAAACAAAGAAATTTTTATCCAGTAATTACAAAATTTTTAATGGTGTTATACCTCTTCACCATTAGCGTTCAATAAAAATGAGAGACTCCAAATTTGGCTTGGCACTTGTGATAGAGAGTTCTCAGCAGGTAAGAAGCTTTAATAGCCTTTTTTTATTGATTACATTTTTATATACAATATTTTTCTAATTTTGAAATGTTATGGGTCTACTTTTAAGGTACATAGAGCATTCCTTCTGTGTGGCCTTTTGAAAACTTAAAAAAAGTTCTCTTTGCGCTGCTTTAAGTGTATGTTGGGGTCAATATGGCTTTTGGGAGTTACAGTTTCTCTAAGCAAAGCAGCAATAGGCCAGCATGACTAGCTTGTAACTGTCAAATACACTGTCTTCTGACAGATTATCTTTGGGATGTAATTAATTCTGTACTTAAAATTAAGACCACTCTTTTAAATCTTCATTATTTCTGTGTAACTGAAAGCTTCTTTATTAACAACATCAAGACCTAACAGAGTAAACATTTGCTGGGAATCAATCGTTAATATCACTTCTGAATTTGTCCCACTCTTGTTTGCTTGTGGTTTTTTGTAAAAGGCGTTTGTTCTCCTTGTATATAATGGGCTAACAGTTAAAAGCTTATCTACCTCATAGAGAAGCATTGTCATTGTTTTTATTTCACCCATGATTCAAGTGGCAGAATGAAAAAAGATAATATCAAGGATAATGTCTTCTCAGCAAGGTGAAATTTGCTATCATTAAACTGGAAATCACTATCAAGGAGAAAAAATTGTTTAAAAATAAGACTTATAAACAGATGGTGTCTTTTCTCTCTGTTCTATAGAGCGGAGGATATGTACTTGGTTTTAAGATAGACCCTGTAGAGAAACTACAGGAGGCAGTGAAAGAGATTAATTCACTTCACCAAGTTTATTCAGCTAATCCTATATTTGGAGTGGATTATGAAATGGAAGAAAAGGTACTCCATTTATTTATTTCAAATTAGATACAATACTGTTAACAGTAATAGAAATATATTAAATATATTAGATATGTGAATTTATTTACTAGAGTGTTAAAATTTACAGCCTCAACCCCTTGAAGACCTAACAGTGGAGCAGGTTCCAGATGATGTGGAAATAGAATCTGATGAACATACAGATGCTTTTGTGGTAAGCGGCTCCACAAAAACCAGAGAAATAGAATAATTCTTGTTTGGATATTCAGATTTAAGCAAGGTACAGCTGTAATCCTCTATTAAAGATAAGATGCAACTGTACTTTCTGTATTTAAAACACATCTGCATGCCTTTTATTAAACATCCTGATTATTACAGGAATTTATTCTGGGTATGAGTTTTTAATATAAGAACAAACTATTATTCAAAATGAATAGTAGTAGATATTTAAAATAATAGTTGCATGTAGTTTCTCAATACATTAAAATCAGGAATAGCTTGAAAATCAGCAGTATAATATAATAAGATACATTATATTAAAACAAGTCTTCTTTCTCTTGGAGCAGACAAAGAGATGGTGATATCTATATGCTCTACGTTTATCTAAGATTGAAACTTGAAAGTTTTTTAGAAAGGCAGCAATAATTTTGTATTACTACGTCTCCCTGTATTTCAGGAAAGCTTACTTTAAAATGCATTAGGTTGCTTGATGACCCTCTTCCAACAAATTTCCAAACTTAGTGTGCAACCCAGTAACACCTGGCTCCATGATTCACTGCAAGGGTAGATGGCACACGTTTTCAAATGATGCCTTGGCCATGAAGCATTGACCATTGACATGTTTTCTTACCAGTCTCTGAAATTTGGTAAATTAGCAGGGCTAGCACCTGTGCTATTTCCACTCCTTTTAATTTTGCAGTCTTTTAATAATACAGATAAGCTCTTGGTTTTTTCTTTCCCTCTTTCCTAGCTTTTTGCCTTTTTTCTTTTCATATTTGCACATTTTTATTCAATCTGCAGCATATTTGAAGACATACCTTTTCCTTAAATGGAGATCTGTTTGCTCTATTGGTGCCTTTGTCACCTGAATTAAATAACTGAGCTTTTTATATTCTCATACAAAAACTGGAAGCTGAAAATGGTTAGGTGGTTGCTGTAGAAGACACAGGTTGCCCAGGAAGGAGTGGCTATACACCAATATTCCACAACACTTGACGCTGCAGGAAAGTGCTTTCTTTGCTGCCCCTCACCAGTCCACATTGGCAGCTGAAGCAAGATTGGGCTCTTTTTGGTAAATAAGATCTAGAATCTGCTGATCCAGAGATTTCCAGAGCTGTGGATATTTTCTGATATCTGATGTCCTGAAGAGCTTGAGCCTTAATTTCCACACACACAGAATGGGAAAGACGGTATCTCTTCCCACATCTCTTATTTGTTGAGTTGTTTTTAACTCCATGCTTGTTTCTTAGATTGAATATGATGTTAACTGAATTTTTATATTATACATTTTAAGCAGATTTTTGATGTTGAATAGTAAATGCTGCTGCACCTGAGGCAAAAAAATATCAGGATGCTGTCGGTTTGTCTTCATATTAACATTCCCTATAAAGTGTTTGTTGGTGTAACAAATGTAATACAAAAATGTTACCATTTAAAAAATCTTTGTTTATTATGATGGAAAATTCCAAGATTGGTATTTAATGAAAAATACCATAATCCAGTGGTATCTAATCTATAATCCAAAACAGAAAGTCCTGTTAGAACCCTTTTGTAAATTATTTTAACATAGAAGTAAAACCCATGTAGACTGATTGTTCTGGAAGACCTACCCAATACAATTTTGACCCAAGGAATTATTAGCAGATGTGCATTTTAGACTTCTTTTTTCAAGGTTCTTTTTTGTTTTCCTTTGCAGGCTTACTTTGCTGATGAAAACAAGGTAAGGAGATTGTTTTTCATACTATCAAATTCATGTTGTTAAAATTGGATAATGAAATTTAAAAGTGCCTTCTGCTTTATTTTATTTTCTCTCATATCTCATGCACTCAAAAAAGCAACATGATCGGGAGCCTGTTTTTTCAGAAGAACTGGGACTTGCAATAGAGAAGCTAAAGGACGGATTCACACTCCAGGGACTCTGGGAAGTAATGACCTGATTTAGATTGGCACATGTTTGTTTCCTAAGCAAGGAAAAAGTCTTGGTTCTTGCTGGATTTAGATCTGTAGAAGGTAATTTAGAAATATCGGAGTAGCAGAGAAAGAACATGCCAAAGCTAAAGAGCAGGCAAATATTATGTAATAATCCCCAGGCCATGTCATAAAAGAAAGATTATGCAAAAACCTTGTATGCTTAAAGGCTTTGCATTTCTTGTGTTGCCTCTCTAAGCAGTGGGAGGACAGCCACTGTGTAAGGCAGGCGGGGCGGGGCGCAGCTGCTGCGGGAAGCGCTGCCCTCTGCAGGCCCCCCTCGGTCACGGCTGTAAGGACCTGTGAATTCCCTCTGCCTGTCAGACTGGGAGCATCTGGGAGTCCTTCTGCTCAACGGCATGGCAGTGCCATTTGACACACTTGTAACCTCCGCTGTTTTCAGGATTGTCCTTTTCCTCCCTCCCCTGACAACACAAGAGTTGGCCATGGTGTTTCAGACACCATTTTATACAACTTCATGGCTCCTGTGTTTATGTATTACCCTTTGGCTGCCAGGACCAGGCACTGCTTGCCATTTTACATAGCATTATGTCAGAAAAGGAAGCCTCCTCTTTTTTTGCACATGGAGTCCACTGTTTGAGACAGGGCAGTGTGAGGTATGCAGCTTGATGCTCAATTTCAAGTATTCATGTATTTTTACAGAGTGATGTACTTTCCTGTAATGATTATGTTTGAATTAAATTTCCAGAACTTGTTTAATGATTTGCGACACAGAAATATCATCATACACAGAACATTTTGTATGTAGGCATATTGGCTGTGTTATTGATAGCTTTAAGAAAAAGCAATTCTGTTCCAAATAATAGCTTTCATGTCTTATAATTTTGCTAAATGTTCAGCACGTATCATTCCAAGTATTTTAATTGTGATCCAGATATCCTCATACAGTTTTTGTTTGTTTGTTTGTTTGTTTTTGCTAGAGCACTTTTTAAAGCAATGATCTAGAAAAAAAGTACATGTGCAAATAGCTTCTGTGTTTAAGTCATTAGACCTTTTATGATGTTATGTGGTATAGAGAAATGAGTCATTTATTGTTTAAAGGAAGACACAGCTGTTACGTTTTCTAGTGAGATAAAACCTCTGTGCTGTTTTCTATAAATGGAAAAAGTCAAATGAGCTCTCCTCTCAGCTGTTGTTTCAGCAGCTGACTGTTAAAGTAACTGTGGTGTGAATGTAATACTGGTGTTTGTAGAAAATCTTTCAAGGTATATATTTTAATGAAATACCATGTATATTGAAAAGCAGTCATTATTTCAATAAACTTTGATAATACTATATATTGTTGTAGATCTTGCATTCAAGTAGTTGTATTTTGATCCTGTTTCCATTACATTTAAAGAACTTTTTACCATATGGGTGGAGACTTCAATTTGAATTATTTTGGAAAGCAAAACTTTACCTGAAATAACATATATTTTGTGTCTAAACAGCAGGGTTTGGTTTATAACCACATGGATATTAAGAAGCAGCCCAAAATTTCAAGGTCTTAATATCTGAAGGAATCGTGTATGTGATATGGTTACGTATAAAAATAATCTTAGAACAAAGGCAATCGATGGAAAGTTCTGGAGTTTTTTAGTATCTTTATGACTGTAGCAATGAACTGTATTAAGCAACTCTAAAAAAGTGAACAGTAGTTACAAATGACAACTTGATTAATAATATTTCTATTTCAGAATATTTAGTAACATGTATCTGTGCAATCTTGCTCATAGCTGTCTCACTGAGAGTCAGATTCTGCTGTCCTTACTCATGTCAAATAATTTATTACATTGCACGTAATCTTACTGATTCAATGTGGGGAATGATGGCAAAACCTGACCATAGTGACTAAGAGCAACAGTTGCTTCTTTCAGTCTTTGACAGCTGCAAGAGCAACTCTGTTTTTCCAAACCGTCCATCCCAAATTCCGACTGTAAGAGTATGTACCTATATTTAGCTACCGAGATTAAGTTGCAGAGGCTTCAAGCAGGGCAAAAAGCACATTGGTCTGCCTTTTTTACAGACAAACCTTTGGGCAGACAACAGCTAAAGGTTTCTACTCCCTCCCCTTTCCCAAGTGTTTGCGAAATGGATTCCCAAAGGGAACTCACTGAAGAGCTCAGACTTTACCAATCCACCCTCCTTCAGGATGGCCTCAAGGAACTCCTTGAAGAGAAAAAGTTTGTAGATTGCTCTCTAAAAGCTGGTGACAGAAGCCTGCCTTGCCACAGATTGATTCTGTCGGCATGTAGCCCTTATTTTCGTGAGTATTTCTTATCTGAGCAAAATGAAGAGAAAAAGAAGGAGGTAGTTCTAGATAATGTTGATCCCAACATCCTAGATATGATTGTCAAGTACCTTTATTCAGCAAGTATTGATCTCAATGATTCTAACGTGCAAGATATTTTTGCTTTGGCCAGCCGCTTTCAGATCCCTTCTGTATTCACTGTGTGCGTCTCCTATCTTCAGAAGAGGCTTGCTGTTGGTAACTGTCTGGCCATCCTTCGATTAGGTGTTCTGCTTGATTGCCCAAGACTCGCATTTTCTGCCCGTGATTTTGTTTCAGATCATTTTGTGCAGATCTGCAAAGAAGAGGACTTCATGCAGCTTGCCCCGCATGAACTTATCTCAGTTATTTCACCTGACAGTTTAAATGTAGAGAAGGAAGAACTGGTATTCGAAGCAGTAATGAGATGGGTCCGAACAGACAAGGAGAACAGAGTAAAGAGCCTGGGGGAAATTTTTGACTGCATACGTTTTCGTCTTATGCCAGAAAAATATTTCAAAGAACAGGTTGAGAAGGATGATATAATTAAAAGCAACTCAGACCTTCAGAAAAAAGTAAAGATTATTAAGGATGCTTTTGCTGGGAAACTGCCTGACTCTAGCAAAAGCACAGAAAAGTCAGCCAAAGGGGAGGTGAATGGCGATGTAGGAGATGAAGATTTGTTGCCTGGCTACCTAAATGACCTTCCCAGGCATGGCATGTTCGTCAAAGACCTGATTCTTCTGGTTAATGACACTGCTGCAGTAGCCTATGATCCTCTTGAGAATGAATGCTACCTAGCAGCCCTCGCAGAACAGATTCCCAGAAATCATTCCAGTATAGTCACCAAACAAAATCAGGTCTATATTGTTGGAGGTCTGTATGTGGAAGAGGAGAACAAGGATCAGCCTTTCCAGTCATACTTCTTCCAGGTACAAGCTTTATAATTGTTGGTATAATAATAGGTGCTTATAAGGGTTACTGAAAAGTGTTCTGAGTTCTCTGCAAGTGGGTTGTCTAGTCTCTTTGTATGGTGATGGAGAGAAGTATCTAGAGAGAGTTATTTTTGTCTCAGAGAGAGAAATGGAACTGAGGGACTTGCATCTTCTTTTTCAAGATTAACCCCTGGTGAGATCTCAGAAAATATTAAAAGGATTTATATATTCTATCTAGACACTGGCTTTCATTAAGGCCCAGATTTTTCATGGGACAGATGTCTAAGTTTAATAATATTTTTGTAAAATACTTTTTGTGTATTCTGTTAACTTCGATGAAAGTTGGGAGTGCTTTAGCTGGTTTGGGAGATGCATTTGGCAAGGAAACCTTGACCGTGAAACATACTTCTGGAAGAAGAATGTCACCAAGCTAAACCCTGAACTTTATTTTGACTGAACTTTCTTTTGCTTTCTATCAAATGCTTTTACACCCACACAAACTCTTATCTTACCCTCCCTTCCTTTGCCAATGTCAAGCAAATCTATATGCAGTAGGCGTGAGAAAATAATTCTTTTTGAACATTAGAGATAATTCAGGTTCAATCGTAAGTTCTCACATCAAAACAAAAAATGAGCACCACAGTTCTAGGAAAATACTGGTTTTTTTTTTTCTTCTGTCCTCCTGCTGCTGCTTCTCCTTAGGTGTTTTCAGCATACTGGATGTGAATTGAGATAGCCCTGAGAGTACTGCAGTAGAAATTACATTAATATTATTGCTGAGAGAGCTGCAGTGATTACCTGTTTTGCATAAGAGTGAAGTCTTTTATTCATTGTGTCTTCAGAGGTCTCATGAACTTTTGAGGGTATTTGTGATGAAACACACATCTGTTGCTCTAGGGACTGCAGAAGAAACATCTGTGCCATTTGCCATGTGATGGCTCCTGATCAGTAGAAGAATTGTGTAAGCATGTCTGGCATCTCATTGTAGCAATGAGCACAACCAGCTAAACATAGAGGTGTGGAACTGCAGCAGTGTCTGCTCCCTCAGGCAGGAAGAAGAAGAACCACTTGTTCTTTCCAACATGATAGGGAACCAAGAGTGAGGGACCTTTATATAAGGAAGAAGAGCTTAATAAAGAGGCAAGGAAACAGTGAGGGTGAGCAGACACAAAGAGTTGTATGGCATTGACTCTGCTGGATCTCAGCACTATGAAACATGGGTGGGTAGAAGATATCATTTGTTAGCTGCACTGAGGGAAGGGCAGGTTGTTCAGGCAAGCAGATTTGCTGTTGAGAGGCACTGAGTGCCAATAGATAAATTCTGTGGAACAATATTCATGGTGTGGATTTTTACTCTTTGCCTTTCCTAACCCTTTCTGTTCTGATGCTCTTTCAGCTGGATAGCATTGCTGGTGAGTGGGTTGCCCTTCCTCCATTGCCGTCAGCCAGGTGTCTCTTTGGGCTGGGAGAGTCAGACAACAAGATCTATGTAATAGCAGGCAAGGACCTTCGCACTGAGGAGTCACTGGATTCAGTATTGTGCTATGACCCTGTGTATGTTTCAAATTTAAAAATGCCCACTGAGGACATGTAGATGGCCCATTGTTAGTTGAAAAAACCTAACGGTGATCTTCTTGTTCCAGGGCAATGAAATGGGGTGAGATCAAAAAACTACCCATCAAAGTGTATGGCCATGCAACTATCTCAAACAATGGATTGATATATTGTCTTGGTGGAAAAACTGATGATAAGTGAGTTTCTAATCTTTTCATGCCAATTAATAACATTATCTTCTTGGTCCTTAATAGATAATGTGTCCTCACACTCAGAAAGGAGGGTTTCCCTTTTCTGGATTAAGGTTGGTAACAGTCTGGCAGAGGGGAACACATGATGGTATGTAGGATATATTTTTTTGTGATAAGGTAAATTACATATAAATTGTAATCCAACTTGTTATTTTAATAACCATACTTATTTCCAAGACAAATTTTACTTACACTGCAGACAAATTAGTAATACATAGCTATGAGGACCTTCACTGAAAGTATTCTTTCCCTTCAGATAGAAATACCTAGGTGTCCTGGAATTACTGTCTCAGTTTTTCCAATTTTCTGACCTGTGATACCTGTTATACCTTAATAGGTATAACATTAGAAAATAAAAGTTTTCACTCACACTGAACATGTGATAATTTTTAAGTGTTTGTATAGGGGATATTTAAGTTTGTCATATCAGACAAAATACCATCATAATCTTTCCTTTACATAACCTTTGCTATATATTCCTCCACAAATCCATCTAAATACA
The DNA here is from genome assembly GCA_013397115.1 of Edolisoma coerulescens. Taxonomy (NCBI): domain Eukaryota; kingdom Metazoa; phylum Chordata; class Aves; order Passeriformes; family Campephagidae; genus Edolisoma; species Edolisoma coerulescens. The sequence continues at coordinate 846,581 of VWZW01006491.1, read as the reverse complement.
ATATGCTGGGAAAGGATGTTGTCTTTCTCCTCAAAGGTACAGTGAAATTGCTGCCCTGGGTAATGTAAACCGCATTTAACATTTGATTTAGTCCTATGGATGTGATTAGTGCTTTGAAGACATTGCAAGGATTCTCAGATTAGATACAAGAAAGGAGGAGTAGGAAAGAGGTGGTATAGATAAACCCATACAATCTACCTCAATTAGATCTACTTGGAACAAGTCAAAAGTTCATTAGAAATGATCACTGGTTTTCTTTTCCTCCCCAGGAAATGCACTAATAGACTGTTTGTGTACAATCCCAAGAAAGGAGACTGGAGAGACCTGGCTCCAATGAAAGTGCCCCGCTCAATGTTTGGAACAGCCATCCATAAGGGCAAGATTGTCATTGCAGGTGGTGTCACTGAGGAAGGCCTTACTGCATCTGTTGAAGCTTTTGATCTGACCACCAATAAGTGAGTGCAATATTCAAGCTATTTTAAGCAAGTGTTTTATCATCTAGGCTTTTAGGAGCTCTGAGATAAGAGTCACAAGGCTGTTCAGGTACCTATGCTCCCACTGAGACATTTGCAGCAACAGCAACAACAGCAGCAGTTTCCAGAGCCTGTCTCTAGACATTTTTCCTGGGCCTGCACACACTCATCTTATGCCAATGCCACTTGAAATAAATATGTGTTTTGGAAACTGTAGGGAAAAATGGGAGTAAGTGGGGAACAGTATTTCTGCATGAAGCATATTACTGACGAATCAGGGAATCTGTAAGAAGTGGTCCCTGGGAAGAGATGTCATAACAGTGTAATAGTGCCACGTAAGAGTTGCAGAAGTCCCTGAGGGGATAAAGACACTGGAACTTACTGCTGATAAATCTCAGAATTTTTTTTCTTTTACTAAACCATGGCCTTGGTACCTGAATTTGTTGCCCACAGAAATATTTTAGTGCATTTAGTCTACAATATTTCTCATGTGTTCAACTTGACTTTTTCTTTTCATCCTTAGATGGGAGATTATGCCTGAATTTCCCCAAGAGAGAAGTTCCATCAGTTTAGTCACTTTAAGTGGAGCTTTGTATGCTATTGGAGGCTTTGCAATGATTCAACTTGAATCTAAAGAATTTGCACCTAGTGAAGTCACTGACATATGGAAGTAAGTTTAATTTTAATTGTTGGTACCTGGTCAAAAGCCTTATCTAAAATTGAGGTTTGTAGACACTGGAGGCTAACACTATTTTTCTGTTTAACTCTGAAAATGATCCATGGCACAAGTTGTAAAGCACTTGTTGGCAGATATAAACGTTTGTCAGAAAGTAACAAATAAACATGAGACTTGGATCTAATGACAACATCCACCTACTAATTATTTGACCAGTCCAAGTCACGATGTTCAGCTTCTTTAGAAGATTAAATTGCCATCTCTTGGCAGGTTTAGCCTTGCCAATCAAAACGTTGTCTTGTGACACTGTGATGCAGAAAAGCATGTATACACAGAGGCCTGTACATACTGATGTGTCAATAGTCAAATGAGTAACTGTTCCAAGAGGACCAGAAGTCCCCATCTCCTAGATTCTTTTGAGCTAATCACAGCAGCAGTGATGAGACACATCTCTGCTGTGACTCTTGGTTGCTAATATAAATTCAGAAGTTTTAGTTGGCAGTAGGAAGGAAAACCCCCCAACTTTATATGCAAGAATCTGAAGAAATTCAGAAGGGATGCTTAAGGAGGAAGATTTAGATGGTAATTAAAGCATGACACAGGCCAACAACAAGCTTTAGGGACCAGGAAAAGAGTAACTTGGGTGCAAGAACATCTTTCTGTTCTGGAGTAGAGGACAAAAGCAGCCTTTCGTGGCACCCTTCAGCACATGGTTGCTACAAGCCTTTGCAACAGGTGCACTACTCTCCTTTTCATATATGTGTGCTGAAGCATCAAACTCAAATTTAAAGAAGCTATTTTCTAACATTTTTTTAAATGCAGATATGATGACGAGAAGAAGGAATGGATTGGCATACTGAAAGAGATCCGATACGCTACTGGAGCCTCCTGCCTGGCCACACGCTTGAACCTCTTCAAGTTATCAAAACTGTGAACAAAATGCTGGAAGATATGATATGGTGAGGGAGTTTTGATAGGCTCTTCTGGTTTTGTTGCATGAAAATGTCCCCAAATTGTACAGTTTTGTAGCAGCATACTAGTCATATTGGGAACTGTTAAATAGTTCATTTGTCTGTCCACTTCTTAAGATACTTCCTAGCTAACCAGCAACCACTGAATTTTTGCCATTTAAATTTCTGAGGAGTTATAAATTAATGTTGATTACATTAAGATTTTGGCAAGAACTCAGTTTTTCACTCTGTGAAATTACAAACAACACTAGTTAGATTTCCTTGCACTCAATACAATCCAGGTATTGGTGGCTTATCCTCCAAACAATGCCCATGAATTAATTGTTAAGTTAAATACAACGAACAGGTAGCTAATTTTATTCTAACTAGCTGTTTGTATGGCTGGATTTCCCCTTTTAGTAATGTATGTAAATCCTGCACTCTTCAGCAATACCTTGGAAATACTTTCATCTCAGACCTCAAAAAAAAAATTTAGCTTGGAATTGAAATGAATGTTGAAAACAAAACTGGCTTAATACTGTGTGGCCTAATAAATGCCAGTCTCAGCCAAAGCTATCCTAATTGACAGAGAGAGGGAAGAGAGAGAAGTTCACAGGGTTAGTAGCTCTACTGTTTCACCTACTAAGTTTAGACTTCTGATTACAAGGATTTTCCAATTTTTTTATGCTTTTATATTTATTTCCAAAGCAAATATTTTATGGAAGTTTTTCTCAGAGATCTGAGGCCAATAACAAGCATTCATGAAAAAGTCCTAAAACAATTATCATCAGCAAATACCTATTACAGAGGGGACTTTTTCATTTATTAAATAGTTCATGCATTTTGACATTGAAACTTTTAACAATTAAACTTTGTTTTTAAAACTATAAAAGTATCACTTGATGGTATCTTTTTTTAGTGATTAGCTGATCTTCACTATCATACTGACAAGACACAGATCTCACAGCCTTTGCCCAAAATGAGAGCACTCAGCTTTCTTCAGAGCATGCTTACCTTTTTTTGTAGAGTATCTCTTCAAACGATTTCTCCATTGCATAAAGAGGGTGTCATAAATCTAAAGGATTTCGTAAATCTAAATCTAATTGCAATTGATGTAGCAGGAAAACTGGAAAAGAAGCCCACCACACCTGACTGAATAGCAGTGCCAACTATCACATGACCTCTTGCATTGCCCTCCTATGAGACAGAGGTAAACATATGCAAAGGCACAGCCATCATAGTTCATTTCAGTATGTTACTGTCCACTAGTACTTAATCTGTGGGACATTTTTTTCTGTTTTTCTCTTTAGTATCCAGATCTGCAGTTGTGCTTAGCACCTTTTTATTGGATCCTGTTAGATCACTGGTTTACACCACCCACCTGCTCTAACACTTGCTGATTTAATACAGAAAGAATGAGTGCAAAGAATCAAGGACAACACATTTTACTGAATTGCCTTTTTTTTGCTTTTCTTCAATGCCCTTTCTGGACCACTCATAACAAGTTTTAATCCCCTTCTTATTGTACATACTCATAACTTTATCCATACATCATTTGAAGAAAATTGGCTTGGTACAGTGACCGCTAGAACCCTGAAAAGCAGAGTTTGGCTCAAACACATGACCACCCTGACTGATGACTTCAGCCACTGCCACCTTTCTTACACTCCAAGGCTGCTACTTGAGGGCCATCTGTACAGCAGCAGAGTCACACAAAACCTCTTTGACACGTAGCCCACCTTCTGAAATACTAACTTATATTTATGATTGTCTTCTCCACTTTATACAAAATATAATGCACATAGAATCTTTCTGTGTGCTGTGCCTTCAATGACATTTCCTCAAACCAGTCATTACATCTTGGAGCCCTTGTCCATTTGATAACCCTAAGTGTCTGGACTACCATCTACTAGTTTTGTCAGTCATCCCACAAACATGAGGGCTGCCTCAGGAGGAAAGTACCTTGCAGCTTAGATCAGTTCTGTTGGTTTTTCCTGACCTTCCATTCCTGTCCTGATTTGTATTCAGTTAATAAATTTTTCTTCTGCTACTGAATAGTAAAAAAAATGTGACAGCCAGATGCATAATGGCCAATTCAGATATGCAGTGGCTTATCTCTGCCAGGTTTCAAGTGAAGTGGTAAAAGAATGTGTCCTACTAAATATGCAAGAAAACATATCCTCATTGCACATGTGAGAAAACAAGCACAGCTCGCAGTCGTCCTAAGGTGATGGCAGCTGTAGGCACAACATGGCTGCCTCTGAAAATGGGATGATTTGCCAAGCATGACCACCCTGCAGTTACTGCTCTACAATGAACATTCTCCTGGCTCTTCCACTTCTTCCTTCTACATCTCAGTGTCTTATGCCTCCTGCACAAACCTTGGCAGGGTTTTTAGTTATGTGAAGGTGTTCCAGAAGGCTCAGCCATTCTTCTGCACACACCACATGACAGGGTAGGAGAAGCAGCTGGAGGTTCCTCACCACGCAACACTCTCCCCCAGCACAGTCCCCCACAGTACCTGTGTTCTGAGAATGGAAACTGAATGGCTCTAAAAGCAGCCCTATTCTTAGCAAATCTGCATTTCAGTTTCTTGGTTTCAGCGTACAGATACTGTTTGATTTTTGATTCCTAACTGCTCATTCTGTCACATGCTGGAGGACAGACATAGTTTCCAGTAGATTGCTGACTCCAGTCTCCTAGTCAGTAGTATTTCCAACTTTTTCTGTGGAGAGTTTTATGTCTGGCTAAGCCTCTGTGCTATTTATTTAGGAGATAATGTAATTTTATGGCAAAACTGCCAGAGTCATGTGCTCATAATAGCTTCCAGATAATGGGAAATTTTAAGCGTACCTATCACATCTTCATGGCCCACTGTGACCTGCCTTTCAGAATCCCTAACAAATTGAGGATTAAATCTCTTTACATCTGATGACCTTAGCAAGCCTTGGTCCAGGTGATACAGATAAAGAGAGTTTTGAAACTTTTATTACGAGACTTTCGATGATATGTAAACTGTTTTTATAAAAGTATTTTAGACTGCATGTCTAACATCACTGTATTCCATACAGCTGCTGTCTCAGGTATTCCAGCTGTTCACCTTTTGTTGACAGAACCATAGAATTCCATTCGAAGTGAGGAATCTGTAGAACAGAATGGCACAAACTGACTTTTAACATTGGTATAAGCCATATACCATCCAAGAGCAAAGAAAAGGCTCTCCAATATCTGTTGTTCTTCACTTGAAGGTATTTACCAACCGTGTCCTTCCAAAAGCCTGCTTACTCTAATACTGAAAAGATCCATTTCTTATTGTAAGATTCTCCTCTATGTAAGTACAGTCAGTCTGCTTCAAAGCAGCATAGTTGCAGAGATATAAAACAGATGCCCACGCAATACAGGCTGTGACAACTCTGTTACACCCTCCCATCTTTTAAAACCCAAATTGACAGAAAAATCCCAAGTCACTATAGTTTGTAATGTTACTGCATCAGACTGGAATGGTATATCAGTAGTATAACATCAGAAAGGATGATTATTCTGTTTAAAAAACCCCCAACCAACAAAATTTAAGCTTAAAGAAGGATTCTAGCTAAAATTAGGGTAGGTGAGTAAATATACAGGAGCTTCTGCATTGACGAGTCTCCATTTCCCAAATGTTTCAGTGCTGGTGATGAATTATCTCTGGCCTCTAGTGTTCCCTGTCACAGCACTATCACTGCAGCAGACAAACAGCATTCATATCCCATTTGGCAGCTGCCAAAACTGTCTTATCACTCAAGGAGGGTATGTTCAATCTTTTTCTACCATAGAAATCTTAATAATTGAACTAAAGCTCTGAATTCACTTTTTCTCCTTTACACAATTGAAATTGCTAGTTTGCCTGCAGGAAGGTCAGACAGGGACCTTTTGACTTCAGTTTTGCTTCACCCTCTTTCAGAGAAGGTGTGAGTTCTATGAAGTCCTTACACCATTTTGAGAACAGCTTGGAATTTCCTCCCTAAATAGAAAAATTGCTCTCTCCCAGTAGGTGCTTTTAATAAGAAAAGTGTCTCTAAATCTGTTGCAAGGAAAATGGATCATTTTGCACTGCTGATACAATGCAGAAAGGACCCAAAGTATTGTAGACTGCTCACCTGAACTACCCGGTACCCCAGCATTTCCAGGTGTCGCTTTTTCACAGCAGGTTCTCCTTTCAGATGACGTGAATAATCTTTAGTAAAAGCTTTTGAATCAAGAAATTCCAAAGCAATTCTGCAAACAGTAAAAATGTGCATTTACTTTCAGGTCCAACCTGAATTGCAAGAAGTGGTATTTCTAGTTCAGTATTGATGGTTGCAGCAAGAGTAGATAAACCTGACAATTCTCAGAAAACGAAAATTAACTCCCTGAAATTAGACAAGAACGTTTTCCTCCTCTTTATCTAGACATACTTGAATTCAGAAAAAGCATTTTCTCCCTGCATCTGTTTTTATTCAAATGGTAAAAACAGCTAACCAGCATTTTCAAGGCTGACATTTGACAAGGTGGGAGGAAAACAGTATTCCAATCTCATGAAACACATTTCAAGAACCTGTACTGGGTTTGGCTGGGATGGAGGTACTTTTCTTCATACCAGTTCTCTCCCCCATCACACTGCCCAGGAATAAGCCATGCCATGCAAATGGCTGGGAGCAGCTGCAGCTAACCCACCACACCCCAGAGGGCTAAACCTCATTAGACTTCGGAAAAAGGAACAGAACATTAGGACATGAGCATCAAAAACCACGTCTAAACTGGATGTAAACTTGGAAGAGCTAATGTGCAAGAATTCAGTGTACTAACCTTTGAGCTCCTGGTGGCAGAGCCTTTCTCCCTTCATCCTTGATGTCATGTCTCAAGTGTATTCCCCCCGCACCATCCAAAGGTATATTCTGAACCATATAGGAAAGAGGCTTTTTATTTACATCCAGGACACACTCAGAATCTGCCAGAAAACACAACAAACCCCTTTACTGACAAAATAAACGTGAAAGAATTTGATCTGTACAATGTTTACTTCTAGCAAAACTAAGTGAGAGCCATAATTAGAGATACCCAACCTTATTTATATTATGAAGAAATTTTCAAAAACTGTATTTTATATAACAATTTCTTCTTTGCAATGTCTTGTGTTATCTTGTGGCCATATGACCAGGAGCTTCCTAATCTTGGTGATAACAGTGATATGAGAAGACTCCGTAACAATTTTTAGAGTATTAACTTCTCACCTATTTCATAGTAGTATGGTGTGAGAACAGATATTCTTGAGTAATGGCTCCCTCCTAAGATCTCTGTCAGCATTCTGTGAATATGCCGTCGCTGTGGATTTATTCGGCTCGTGCCTACAAAGACAAAGAATTCATACATCAAAACTTCCACAGCCAAAATTTTGAAAATACTGCTTTGAGACATTACATTTTTAACAGCCAGGTTACTGAATTAAATCATTTCCACAGATCCCGAGTGTTATTCCATTATAATTCAGAGATGAAGTGATCATATTTTAGATAGAAAGTGGCAGGTGCATGCTATTAAGTAAATTTCAAATCCAGACTTTAGATCCCAGGATTTTTATATTCATATACTACAAAAAACTTCAGTTTTAGGTTTCACCTGTCAGATTTTGTTTGCTTTTAATCATGTTTAGACACGTATTTACTCACCTTGTGTTTATTACAGGCACACAACACTATCTGCCACTTCTCTGTCCATTGCAGATTAATACCTTGCTCCATTAAACATCTTCAGTCTAAGAGACAAAGTAGCTGAGTTCTATGGGTAGCACAGCAGATCTCCCCATGAGAATTAGTGGAGGAGATACTGTGTTTGCATTAGATGGATTTTCTGAATTGATCACTATTCTGAAAGATCTCAGCTGCTACACTTGATCACTAGCCTACTTCTCAATCTCTCATCCCTGATGGATCTCAATTCTTGTGAGGAAGAAGGGAGGACCAAGTTCAAAAGCAGGCAGTAAAAATGTTAACCTTGAAAAATTTAAGTCAAATGTTCAGTCTTGTAAGTGAAGCAGGGAGCAAAATGTCCCGTCTCCTCCAGTACAGAACGATCCTCTTCCTGCCTTTCCATCCTTCACGCCATGTACACTGTTTCTGTGTATTTAATTTTTCATTCTTATGAAGAAATGTACCATCTCTATTACATTAATTCTCACAAGGAAAACTAGTTTGCTCCCAGTTGCACCACTAAGTGGTTGCACTTTTCAAGAATACATGCTCAGCAGAGAGGGGTGTGCCTTCTATTGTGTGCTAGTGTCAGCATGACGGTTTTAGAAGAAGCATCTAGTATATTGTTAGAAAAATAGACTATTATTAGTAACAAGGGCAGTTTTCCCTCTCCTGAATTACTTACTGTTATGAAAGACACGTTGGCAGTATGGCTCATGAAACCAAGGGATGTGAAACTCTGGGCATTCCAGACAGACTGCTCTGTTCAATTTCATGAGGCTTGAGTGGACTCTCTGCTTCACCGTATCAGGCAGGACTGATTTAAAAAAAAAAAAACAACATAGAAATGTGTGAAGTGAAATGTGAAAAAATCCAACAAATTGAACTAAATTGAAACCTCTGAATTTTTTACTAGAAATGCAAATATCTGTATACTGTGGCATTTATAAAATTCATGCTGCAGAATTTTAGAAAGGTTCTCAAAATCCCTGAGAAAATAAATGAAAAAAGCCCAATTCTGCTCAATATTAAGACTAACAGCAAGACAGAAGATAGAAGTTGTGTAAATTTAATGAAATAGTTGACGGCAAAATGGCAAGAGTACACTGATAACAAACAACGTACAGGTAGAGAGGAATGAAACAGTCAGTCTCTTTTTTAGAGAGATTTCTTCCAGACAAGAATCCCACATTATTCCTTCAGCTTTGTGACTACTTCTAGTAATAAACACCACAGTCAGGTAATTTTATTTCTAATAAAATTGAAGAATTACTAAATACTGATTGCAATAAGTTGACTATAAAATTTGTTTTATATTACTTTCTCTCATCTGCAATACAGGTCTGTATTTTTAAAACAAGTAAGAGATTTTTATTCTTTCCTTCCCTTTTAGCACTCAAATTATGACTATATTATATATAATGTCTTTCCTTAAAACAAAATCATTTAAAGAGTAATTCTACATCTCAAGTCATACATAAGTCCACAATTGCATTTTGTGCCAAATGCTACACAATCAAATTCATCAGAGAGCGAGATAGCTACCTTTAAGTTGAGCATCCAATTTGCTTAGGAAAGAAACATTGAATATCGTCGTTATCAGAACTGGAGGAAAATACCCAGCCATTGCCAAAACATGACCAAGCAGCACCAAGTGGTAAGTTTCAAGACGACCTTGAAAAACCAGAGAGAAAGCCATACTAACACATGACAAAGTTGAAAGGATTTGCAATGCCCTTTCCCTGGCCTCCCAAATTGTCTGATTTTCTCTCTTAATGTACTACACAAATCTCTACACACTTCCTCTACAATTTTAATTATTTTTTTGTGATGAATCCCAAAATGTATCCTGTTCCCAAATGATGATTCATTGGGGAACACCACAACAATTCTATGCAATAACAGCACAGTGAATTAATCAGAATTTTTGCTTACATTTTACTATGCCGAAAATCCTTTGCTAGTCCCTTATCAACAGTCATTTTTAAGAGGTGAAACAAAACCCAAAATTGAATATTTGTCATGGTTTAACCCCAGTAGGCAGAGTATTAGTAGTAACATACTTACTTTTTCTTTGCTTAACAAAAGTACCATTCTGTTCCCATTTTCATTCAGTAAAAATCTTTGTCTATTGCACTTACTCAAGTTAGAAGTAAGATGTTGGATACAACTCTTGAAGAATTCTTCATTGTCAGGAGGGTCATAATTCAAAGCAGAGAAAAGGAAGAGAATAAAATAGATTTCAGAGGGGGGAATCTGAAAAAAAAGACATCCTAAATCAAGTCACTGCAAAATATCCTAAAATTGCTTTATAATAAAGAAAAGTTTTCTAATTAATTCAGAATTTGGAGATTTAAGACTAGATGAACTATTTTCTAATTTCTCCTTTGGTCAACTTTTCCTGGATAAAATAATAATTTTAAAAAAAAAAGCAGTAATAGGTGAAATTGCAGCCACAACTAAAACTTAGAATTTATTTCATGCAGGTGATCCAAGTGTTTCTATACACTTAAAGAACCTTTTAAGAAGGTTTTGCTTTAAATGTTCTTAAAGAAACTAGACTGCAACAGAATAAAATTGAAGATTTATATGAACACCAGATTAAGAATGAGAAAAAAGATAGTAAGAAAAAAAGAGTAATTTTGACCAAATAGACAGACTTTTGGGGAAATCCCAACAACAATGAGTAATGTTAAAATATCCATCATGTGATGCAACTATTTATAAAGAAGTTTAAAAAAAATTAAGATGGTCAAATGTAAAGTTGAATGTAAAGGATTATGGCTGACCTAACACTGAGTGAACAATAAAAAAGAAACAAACATTAATGAGAAGTGGAAATTTATATACATAGAAGTAAAACAGCTTTAAGTGAGCACAAAAAAAGATCATCTCCAAATCAGGTACATTGAAGAAACATCTTAAAAACATTTGTGGATTGTGCTCTGAAACACATCAACTACGAACCTGTCCTTTCTTACTGAGTAACTCACAGTAGATAGAAAGGAAAACTGTGATACCTTGTCTATATTTGCGACAGTCACGGAAGCTATTCTGTCAAATAATGCAGGACAACGGTGGTCTGATTTTATGAGAAAAAAAGACAAGGGTAATACATTTGCCCATGTTACTTGATCTATCAAGTGTTGACACATGGCCATAGTTTCCTCATTCAGGACTTCTTCAAACCACTCTCCATTCACATGTGTAAGTTCTTCCAACAGAAGATTTAAGTTGTTGGCTTTCTGAAGCCTCTGAAATCCACAGTCATTTAGTTTTTGCAGAAGCCTGGCACATAGCTCAGAACTGTTTTGCCAGTGCAACTGGCCATGATGATTCCATTTGACAAGAGCTGTAGCAATGCAATTCAAATGGTGGAGCCTGCATTGAGGCAGAACTGCTGCTGCTTTGTTTAGAATCATTTCCTCCGCTTGAAAAGAAGGAAGCATGGCCAGAACACGAATTATGGCTGCAGTATCAGCAGGTATCACACTAGACTTTAAATACCTGGAAGCGAGATAGAAATAAATAGTCCATCAGTAGTGACAAAGTGCAAATGTTTAAACAAAACAAAAAAATTACATTCTTGAAAATTCTAATTTAGAAGTCAAAAGCTGCACATCAAGTATAAAATAAGCAGAATAGTAATGACTTGGCAGAAATCCACACATCTTTTTTTCAGTGACATTAACTTCTTTCTTTTATTTTATTCAAAACTAAAGAAAGGGAAGAAGACAGTGAGCAGCTCAGTCAGCTGGAGAGACTCCAACTGTTACTGATAGAAGTTCTTAGTAAGGCCAGAAGGTCCACATTTGTCAAGGGTATGTGTGGGTTTATGGACCTGGTTAATTTCTGCGATTTCTGTCCTAAGGAGCATCAGGTTTTGAGGTGCCTGAGGAATATGAAGACATCATCCACAAAAAATAATGTACAGCTGAGGCACTACATTCCTACAGAGGCTGAGCAAGGGAAACAAGAGCTCTTCTCTGGCAGCTTTCTGTTGCAATGGTACAGGCCTAAGAACTAACTGGACAGTTCTTCAATCAAAAGAGTACTTCTGTGTCACACTTTCACTTGTCCCAACCAGGGCATTCTTACTGTCTCTTTTTCATTACTTCTTCTGTCAAACATCAAATACAATATTAATACCTACCCATCCTATCAAATACCAATCAAAATTTATTGCCATTTCAACATCATTATAGTACAGTGGTCAAAGAGAAAAGCGGCAAAAAAATATTTTTAAAAGATATATTTATTAGCAGATACTGTTGGGTCTATCGTCAAGACAATATCTACTTTCTATCAGTTTGTTACTTCTTCATATTTATGGAAGCAAAACACTAACTTCTTAGCTTGCTATTTAATATCTTAAGTAGAGAACTGTTTAAAACTTAAATAGCTACATTTCCAAGAATACACACTTACCCTAATAGTAACATTTTTAGCTTGGCAATCAGCTCCAGATCCTGGCAATGCAACACCATCAAGTACTGTGTTAACTTTACCAACTGTAATACACGATAGCTATCCAAGTGTTTGTGCAGAACAGAAGCCATTCTGAATACAAAGAGGAAAAGATTATATGGTATTAAGCTGCTACAAAAGATACTGCAAATCCCAACATCCCACAGGAAAAAGGGGGGGCGGGTCCTGTGGTGCACAGTACCTATGCGAAGGGTTTCACACACACGCACTCCTCTCCACACCGATTTTGACACTATTCCACTTAAGACAGAGCAGCCTCTCTCCACTTACTGACTAAATTGCAAAATTAAAGCCCTCATCACAACAAATCAGCTAATTCACACTACTAACTTCTGTTGCAGATTTCACAGTCAGTTAAATTTAGAGTGGACCAAGAACACAATAAACTGGAACAGCGTCACCAGCTTCAGCACCACTGCACTCACTTACATAACAGTGATTGCTACAGCTAAAGGTTGGTCTAAAGCTGCAAAGAGGGGAATAGATTTGTAGGGAAAGATAATACCTTAAGACCTTCTTAAGGTCTTAAGACAGTGAGACTCAAGAAGAAAAGACATTAATTCATCTGATCTTCCTTTTGGTACCCCTTTGCTCCACAGGACACAAGTATGTCCTGTTTCTTTCAAGGATCTATTTGATTCATACAACTACCTTCGATCTAATAATTGCTCACAATGTGCACTTAACTCTGCTGCATCTCTGACATATCTAATGCTACATCTTCTGTGCCCAAAACATCAACTTCTTTTCCATTCACTGTATGACAGATACTACCTCTCCCTATAAACAGTGTTCAGTTCAAAACTGCAGAAAATGTGGCCCAGGTTCTTAAAAACACAAGCTTTAATAGTCCAAAATAGGACACAATGACTTTTGAACAAACAATTCACCCAAGTAACAGGATCTCCAAGACAGGACATGTTCTCTGCAACTTACTACATTTCATTTGCAGTCTCATGAGTTTACAGTAATGGTTAAAGGCTAAGTTTACTGCAATAGGATCACAAATTTTAAATTAGACAGATACTCTATGACAGTAACTTGGTAAGGATGAAATGCCTTTCTTTGAAATTCCTAAATTGCCTCAATTACTTCTGGGTCAAGCTGCAATATTCTAAAATCCATAATAGCCAATTATTTATAGTATATAAGCATCTGTGCACAAGAGATGCACCCACCACCCCTAACTTGCTGGATATGTCATAGTTTTCCACACTAAATGGAAGTTTACCTAGAGAATACAACTTCTTAGTAGTATCAAAAAAATTACTTTTTGAGTAGATAAGAATTTCTGCATTTCATTTTCTGCATTGTCTTCAGTATCATCAATACTTGGTGACTGCTAAATTCCTCTGCCATGTGTGCTGCAGTTACTAGCAACCTAAAGAGGAAAAGACATATTTTCCAATGAAAAACAGTTGAAAATCTCTGGCAAAGACTGCAGCCATTTTCTTTACATAGGAGGAAAAGAACCAAAGACTACTTCTGGAAGCAAAATTCTCCCAAAGTAGAGACTTTATTTCTGTGGACTTTTCTTCTAAACAGTTGGTCTGTATAGCACGGATAAAGAGGTGTGAGTGCGTTGGATCGGTGCATATTGTTCTGATGTTAGAAACCAGCAAGTCCAACAATTCTAAAAGTAGACAAGAAGTAGGAAAGGTAATCTTAAGAGGCTAAACAATTAATGATCAATCAGCAAGCTACAGATAACAGAATCAAACATGAATTGAACTCGTTCTGCAGTAATTAAAGCCAATGTTTATCAAAAACAAAATAAAGTTTTTTTAAAAATCTAGGAAAAGCTTTTGTAACTAAATCAGCTATGGCAAAACCAACACAGGCTTGCAGCATATCCAAATCTCTGAATAAAGAAAAGTTCATAAGAGAAGTATGAAAATATGATTCATTGTAATTAATACAGAAAATTCTGCCTAAAACTGTAGGCTTTGAGAGACCCATGAGTAATACCACCCCCAAACAGGATTTTATGGCACAAGAAAAACAGGCAGAGAAAAAAAAAATCTGTCACACAATACTATGCTCTAAATAAATGCTGAAGTGTTCCCTGATGATGATCTTGCATAAAGAATAGGATGTCAGCAATCTGGTACAGGACAAGACTCAGGCTTTTACAGTTACTGACAGTTTTATAAAGGAAAAAGCAACATACCACTGCATATATTTCTCAGGAGAAAGACAGAAAGGTTTTTACTACCATCCAGTGTGAAAGGAAGGCTGTAGTCTAAGAGACAGAGCTACAGGATGGCCTTGCATAACAGCATTCACACAGCCCTTGATTGATCTGATTCAACTTTTTAAAAAAACAAACTTCTTTGACAGTGTTTCCATGATGAAATAATCAATTGCTACAATGTTACAACCAGGAAACCTAAGGCTCAGCTCACAGATGGGCTCAGAAATTCCTCCAAACACCAGTGCATTTTTAATTTCTGTATATCATAAATAAGACAAAATCATTAATAAACTTACCTTTCTCTAACCTTGGATCCTGCCATAGGCCCAAGAGCAAAAAACAATTTTGCAAAGGTTTCAGGATCATAATAATCATCTATACTTTCGGACAGCAGCTGTTTAGCAAACAAGCGGAATTCAGCATTGTCAAAACCCAGCTGCTCATACAGTCCAAAAATATGACTAACACTGTGTATATCAAGATGGGAGGCACTTTCAAGGAAAATCCTGTTGCATTTTTCCAGCAACGGATGATATCTCAGTTTAACATTTTGAAGAAACTGTAGTATTCTTCTGGCATAGTTGAAGTGGACTTCATCCTTTTCTTCTAAGAGCTGTTCAGCCTTGTGTAGTAATCGATCTCGAAAACTCTCTGTGATAACATCAGATATGCTGATCATCAAAACTGACAAGATCCTAAAAAATTCAAAAGATTTTATATTTATACATTGAACATAGTAAGCAATACATTTTAGATTTCTTAAATGAAGTGCACAAAGAAAGGAATGGTAGTTGAGGTGTTGTTGGCTTCTCTGGAAAAAGAATTTTAAAACTAATGCAGAAAAAATGGATGAACAAAAACTATTTAGCCTACTAAAGTAAAAATTCTGCTTTCAGTGAACTTCTGAAATGATTCAGATTTTTCAGCCATCCCTTACAAAGTTATGCATGATAAAAGCATTTGCCTAAGGCGAGACCCTGATTTGCCTGATTCATATTTGCAAAAATATCTTTTATGTTCAATAGACACTAAAGAAACCCAAACAATTCACAAGTGACAGAACGGGGAGAAGAGTCATTGTCACTCCTAAAGAAAGAATCCCTTCCTAAGGGAATAAAACTTACGACCCCAGAGAAAGTGATTTCAGTAAAGGAATGCAGTCCTATTCAAGGAGTTTCATAAGCAAGCTCCTCATATCTGCAAAAATAAGTATTGGGACTGCTGGTGCTATATAAAGCAGAAAAAAGAAAAAGAAGCCTTTGCTATAACAGCCCCAGGGGAACAGAAGCAAGAAAAAAGAAGCTTGGTCCTCTTTTGACTAGGGCTATGTTTTAAGTAGTTTAAATATGAGGGTAATGTGCTAGACATACTAGCAAGAGAATTTATTAATTCAACTTGACCAGAAAAACAATGCTCTGAAAATAAATACACAAAGCATTGCTTTAAAACCCCTTATTGCTGCTAACAAAGCCATGTCATAGTAGAGAAACTATCAATGTCAAGGGAGAAAAAAGGGCGAAAAGCATCTTCTGGTGAGTCAATAGCCTCTTAATTATCAAAAAAAGTCCATGTCTAGAATCAGGATAAAGGTGGTTCTAAATATCTGCTGTATTGTAAGTAGAACAGCAGAAATTAATTAAATCTTTATAACCCATCTAAACAATCAAGCAGTAGTTTTAAATGTTTAGATTGGTTATAAGGAAATTCTTCATAAAGTCATTGGGAAAATGCACTCACTTGTCAATCAATGCACAAATAGAAAACACTTCTTTCCCACAGACCCCCAACTGAAGAAAAGCAACCTCCAGTTGAGAAAAACGGAAAGTATTCAGCAAAGACAGACCAGTAATTGCAACATACTGCTTCTTCTCCTTCTTAGCTTCATTCTGACACCTACCTTATATCCTGTATAGAATCCAGTTTCATGTCCACAATATGAGCTACTTGGCCAATTATGGGACTGAAGTGCCTGTGTTGCTTGTATAAGCACAGAGCAAATTTAGACAGAGCTGGCAAACTAAGCCTGTCAAGACATTAAAGACAGTCAGTTTATTACAATGACATAAAAACTAAGGTTATAGCCAAATTACAAAACAAGGAAACAAAGAGTCTAAGCAAAACACCTAGGTGTTTAATATTAAAGCATGTTGTCTATATGGAGTTCTACAACAATTAGCTGTCCTTCACTTAACCAGATCAGCCTAAGACATCTATAAAGATTATATTCTCAAGCAATGACGTGAAATGGATAAAATTATGGTGAGCAATTTATTACTTGAATATAATTTTGTTTTCAAGCTACACTGTATTTATTTACTTGTTGAGATACTCCACATATTAAGAAGAGGCAATTCTGTCCTGGTGCCAAGATTGACACTAGGTTCTGCCATTATCCCAAGATTGAAGAATGAAAACAACAATATCCCAAAAAAAAAAATCAAAAGAAGACAACAAAACACAACAACAAAATGCACAAAGGGAAAATGTTGCTGTTTAAATACAAATTTTTTTTACTAAAATTGAGATAAGCATGGTTCTAATAACCATTTAAGACCTGGACAGCAAGCACTGAGATAAAATTATAAATATTAAAACCTGCAATTTACTTCAAACACAAAAATCTACACAGACAATATATTTCAAAATCTCAAATGTTGGACCCTGTTATTGCAGTATCTGAATCGCTCAAGCATTTGTGTACCAAAGTCTGTATGTACAATGTGCAAAACGTTCAAATATACAACTGACATTTAAAATAGTCATATTATGTTTTAAACATAAATACTCTTTGAGAACTCTTGCGTAACTTCACATGAAGCGAATCATGTTTGCAACTTATACCTTTCACAAAGCACAGCAGTACAATACTTGCCTTTCTAATCTTTTCCATGCTTCTGTAACAAGCACTTCTGCTAGAGAAACGTGGTCTTCAACATTGAGCCTTCAAAAGAAAGACAGTACTTTGAAGTTTGCTTCAACAGCTATAAAGAAATAAGACATACGTCCTTTCACTATTTATCATAATGTTTTACTTTTCTATCACTCCCTCCATTCAGACAGATTATAAACATTTGTGCATGAATAATCAGAATTCATAATAATCATAAAATATATTTACTGGGACTGCAAAACAGATCCATTCTGCCTGCATCTCCAAAACTGAGGCACAGGACATTATGCCATCTGTCACATGGCCAAGAGTACAGAAGCTGTGGCAGGATAGTCTCATCACAGTCTCCTTATAGGATAGCTCTGTAGCCAAAATCCCTTCTCTTCTTATTACCAAATACAAAATGTATTTAATGCTCTTTACCTCAGGATACTATATAAGGCGTCCACTATGACCTCATCTTCCATGTGTTCCACCTTGTTTTCTGCCAAAATGCAAAGGGTAAGAAACTGGGAGTGATTTCTCACATAGTCACTAGTCCTTAAGAGAAAGGGCCTCTTCTTTTGCAATTGCCACAGCGTGTTCAATGCAATTCCCACATGCTTTTCAGAAAGTCTGGCCTTGTTCCTTCCAACAAGGCTGAACACTTCATCCTCATGGGTGCAGCCATTTATCTGGCTCAGAAGCAGATCACTACACAGAGTCCGAGCTTGGTAACGTCTCAGTGCAAACAAGCAAACCTGCCTCAAACAAAGCATTTTGCTATGCCTACCAACTATCTTTAAAGTGTCCAGAAAGATTCTTCTTTCTTTTTTCACAGTAAACCATGCTGTTACAAGCAAGAAACTCAAGTATTTGAAAAACAGAAGACCATTTTTCTTTGATCCTGTATGGTCACTGTATTAAGAAGAAGTCGATTCTGAGGTACCTGTAATGAGACAGTATCAAAGCACTTAATTTCAGTCACAACAACTAGGTAAAAATCAGTGTCTCTACATTATGATGTTCTAAGTAAGATAAACTTAAGAAGAACCTACAGCCTGGACTTTCTCACAGAAAAGCTCCTGACAACAAACACTGACATGGTCACAAGTACTATGAAGTTAGTTCATTTGGTAAGTTTTCAAACTTAGACAACTGCCTTTAAAGGGCTCATGTGCTATCATGCTACTACTGAGAAGAAAAAGCTGAACTTTTTAACATGCCAGCACTGCATGACTAAGTGAGGCTTGCTCTCACTAGGCCATAATCCCAAACTAGGGTCCAGGAACTGCCAGAAAATACAACTATTGCTGGTAAAATGAAGTGAGATGGCTTCTAGTTGAGAAGGTTTATCACCTTTGTATTACAGGATATTGATCAGTCACATGCCATCAGCTGAAATTGCCATTGCCCTAAAGAAAAGCAACCCAATTCACAAATTATAATGGAAGCTACAGCCTTATCTAATGAAATTTATAAAGTATTCATTTGTTTTCTTAGAATATACCGAAATTTGTACACAGTGCTAACAACTATGTGTTCTACAACCTACACAATTGGTTCCAAGCTGGAGAACACAAACCACTAGTGATAAAGGTCATAGTAAACCAAAAAAGCCTCATCAAATTCCCTCAACTCAGAGATCATGAAAAATTCTAGAAGTCTTGCTTTAGAAGATAAAATCATCAACTAAAATTATCAATACCTTTGGCAAACTTGAATGCTTGTCAACTGTATGCGTGATTCCATCAGCGCAACATTATCAAGGCAATGGCAGCAGTACCCACTAGGTCTGTTGAGGAAGAAAAAATCTTATTTGTGCAGCCTGTGCAAGGTACTGAAATCATTCCAGAAAGTTGGATATAGGTGGATTTCTTTTGATGTCTATACAATCCTCTTCAGAGAATAAAAAGCCATATAGCATATTGTACTACACTGCTGTCACTGACACTGGGGCAGATACTAAGGAAAGCTAAAATGAAGCCATTAATTTATGATCGGCTATAATAAATGTTTTCTTTCCTATGAAAAACGAAAGAATACAAAAATAAAAGGTACAAATTTTTCACATGTATTAAGTACCTTTTATAATAATGATTTGCTTTATAATTCCTTTTCAGATATTGCTTTTATTTGTTCTATATGGTAGTTGCCTTTAGAAAGAATTTACTTCCCACAGTAATGGCAAGAAAAGCTGCAAGAAGTCAGGATAAAGTAGCTACCTGAGGAAAATATAAAAACCTTCAGGCTCAAGCAGTTTCCTTTAAATCCAGGTGACACATCCTCTCCCCTTCTCATGCTGCAATGGACCTTGCATCCCCTATCCTACTGATGGGGAACCAGGATCTCTATCTGAAACAGCTTGTGGGAAGCTTTCAAATATTTCTCTATTCCATTGAGCAGATGCAAGTGATTTACCAAACTTTTACATGATTTTAAATCATAGTTAATTCCAGTATCTTTCAAAAAGTTCATCAATAGAAAACATTGGATGTTTTCAAACATCCAAATACATAAAACCAGGAAATTTGGATCTACTTAAAGAACTATTTCTAAGGTGTTCTACTTACCATGCAAAATACACACTAGAAGGACAAGAAAGTCTTTAAAATTATTTTCTATCGGTTGAAACACAATAAGCAGTTTCAAGGCTGTATTATAAAACACAGCGAGCCAGGAGGGCTCCCAAAAAGGAGAAAATGTGGACATTCACCACTCCCCAAGTATAAGAACTATTAGAGATTTAAGTAACTAAGCTTTAAGAGAGCTGCTTGTGCAGTACATTGTGTTTCTGCCCTGCCTGCCAGAGTCGCCTCAGTTCCCGTGAGCACAGCCGCGGACCATACAACATCCCTGTCCCCGGGAACCAGAGCCGGCCCCGCTGCCGTCCTGCGCCCCGCACCACCGGCAGCCCGCCCGCTCCCACCGGCGCGCCGCCTGCTCCGTCACCGCGGGGAATTCGGACCCAGAAACGCCCCAGAAAGAGCGTGGGAAGGGGCCGAGCCTCCGCAGGAGGGGCGCGACCCGCGCCGCCAGACTCGATTCCCGCCTCCGGGGGGCCGCGGGCACCGCTGAGGGGCGCTCCCTGCGCGCCTGCGGCACCGAGCGGNCTGCCGAGCGGGCGCGGGGCGGCGGCGGCGGCTGCCAGCGCTGGCTTCAGAGAGGGCTCGTCGCGCTGTAAACTCAGTGTTTAACCCGGCGGAGTTAAACACGAAAGCAAAGGAGACAGGATCAGCTCGGCAGAACACAGTCCGAGAAGCTCTCAGCTCACCTTTGCACGGGACCCTTCCTGCATTCGAGCCACAGGCGCAGACCGCTCAGTCCAAACGCGCCCGGCTGCAGCCCCAGCACTCCACGTGCCTCTGCACTGTCATTCGCCGTGCGCATGCCCCGAGGCAGAGCATTTCCCATGAGCTGAGATGTCCGGAAGCGCAGGGAGAAAGGGGAAAGTCCAGCCAGTTAAGGCTTTCCAAAAGAAATAAAAATAGTAATTAAAAAGGCCCAAGGTCATACTGATTATTGCATATTAAATAAAGCAACGTTTTTATATTTTATTCTGAGGGGGGAAAAAAAGCCTTCCACGCCTAGGAAAAGCACAAAGGGACTGAAGTTCGGAAGGGTGAAGTTGAAGAGTTAGGTTTTGTTGTACTGGAATTAATGTTATTTTACTACTTTTTTTTTTATGCTTTGCAACAAAAATAAACTTAAAATGAATGAGTTTTGGGAGACCAATCTAACGTATGTTGCCACAAGTACGTTGCTCATGTTGAATATGCATAGCTCCAGGTCATCTTTCTGGACCCTTTCTCACCACCACTGATAGCAGCAAAGACATTTAGAAAGAACGATAACATTCTCAGATTGCTCTACATTCTATCCAAAAGCCAGAACCAGGACTATTACCATGACCAATTCTGACCAGCTGTGTTGCAGCTGTCTATCAAATGTTTGGGGTTTTTACTTTTTGTCTGTCACCTCCTAATACACTGGATGCCTATGAATATGGAACTCACTCAAACTAATAGAATAGACCCTATGTTATTTATTACAGGTCTGTGGTATTTTAGAAAAAGAGCATGTATTTTTTTTAACTGGATTAGTTACAATTTTTCTGACTGTGGAATTTTTAACTGGAACAGGTTCTGTATCCTCCTGCTAACAAATTCCAGATCACCCCAGTTACAGTTTACACAGGTATGCAAGTAAGAGAGCGAGACCCGGACCCTCAAAGGGTGGCACTTAAGGTACCTCTTTCAAAAATGTCAGGCCTTGTGCAAACTCACATAACAATTAGAAGGCATCTGAGAGGAAAACTGTAGAGAAAAACAATTCCATGTTCATATGAAGGAGACTTCTGTAAATCATACAGATTTTTCATTTACAAGATGCTGAACTTTTCACTTTCGACTTGTGAAGTACACTTGGATAAAACAATGCCTAAACCAAATTTAAAATGCTAGATAAAATTATGTTACATTTTAAATTGGATACATGGAGGGGAAAGCAAGACTTAACAAAGTATGCTGTGCTGAAGCCAGTGTTGATTTACTGAACAGATGTTCACTCACCAGCTTCTTCAGGATTTCAGAACTCACAGGTGTCAGTTTCACATTTTAATTTTTTTTTTACAGAAAACCATGAGAAGATCATTGGGTTTTCTGCTTCTAACAAACTTCTCAACAGCCAGTCACGTAACTTCCATCACTTCCCATTATGTATGCGATTACTGACCCAAATGCCTACTGATTCGAATTTAAAGCCATCAAAGGAGGTACATACTTCAGTGCCAGTCTTAGTTAATTTTGAAGGTGCTCACAACTTTATGCATTGTCATAAACTTTCATGTCCTTAGTTTTAAGACAAATTAACTTTGAACTGCAATACACACATATGGGATACTATTATCAGTTACTTTTTTTTTTTTTGCACAGTTGGCCTAAATTCCCGTTTTAATACTTTACAAGCCCTAGCGAGGTGTACTGCAGGAGGAACCCTGAGCCCTTCCAGCACCGTGCAGGACAGTTCATTTACCAACCCTTGGCCATTTGGCGGGCTCGTCCCTACGGCGCCCGCCGCTGCCGCGCCGGCGGGGAAGACCAGCACTATTCTCGAGCATGTTTGGCTAGAAAGGGCCCGCGTACCTGCCGCGCTCCAGCCACACCGACTCCTTCCCCCGCCGCGCCCGCCCGGGCCCGGGCCTGGGCCTG